>JAYEVH010000370.1:135000-488610 GCA_036346255.1 Ampelocalamus luodianensis
AGCTGCAGAACGGACATCCACAGCATTTGGGTAATTATCCTCTTCACATCAAGTTTCAGCAAACACCATAGGATGTTCAAGTAGCAAGAACTTACAAAACTAAGTGCTGTATCTGCAGGCCTACAAAGAGTTGCAAGTTCCCCAAATATGCCATGTGCAACCATATATAAATAAATTGTTATAGATCATAGATCCAATTCCCCCGAAGATCAATTCAATTCCGCAAGGCTATTCTTGTGCATCGGATCATTTGGAACGAAAGAAATGCGAGGATCTTCCGTTCTCGCGAAAGACGTCGGGGAACTTCTGTGGGCTGGTTTCTGCTGCAATGCAATCTCCTTCATCTAAAAAATAGTAAACATCACGAGTTCATAACTTGAGCATGGCACAATAAACTCAACAGTTGCTACCGAGAGTCGGAGACCCCAATACTAGCAACAGAGCTTGAGCTGACACTATTACAGTGCCTTTGCCTAATTGCCTTAGTGCGATTCTCAGCTGTCCGATCAAGAAAGAACATCCAGATCTAACCTACTACGTACTTTTTCGGCACAACAGTCTCGGTTGCGGTTCCGACATCGTTGCTACAGTTTGGATCCGGTTCCACCGACATGGTTACAAAGAGAATAATTACTTCACTACCAAATTTCAGACTGTAAAGCAGGCCAAGGCCCAATGCCCCAATGCACAACTACAGATGCAATGCATAGAACGAGGGAATCCTTTTAGAAAACCACGTTGTATAATAATATAATATGATATCATCGAGTTAATCTGAACTAGAAAATTGGCAATAGCAAGACAACAAAAGTATTGAGAAATAATTGCACGAATTCTGCTAGTAGAGGTACAAGATATTCCCTGGTCCCTCCGTTCTTTTTTTTTTTACTCGATGTTTTTTTATTTTTCACGGTTTTCTGAGATACGACTTTGATCATTACTTTTTATAATTTAATATTGAGATGTAATAATAAAATTATAATATTATAAAAAAAAAATTAATGGCAAATCTAATAACATAATTTTCATATAGTCAATCTAAATAGTTTTAAATCTATTAATAGACAAACTTTAAAGTTTAACCGTGCAGATTCTATGACGTCGATAAAAAAGAACGGAGGGGGAGAATACATGCCACGGAGGCACGGAGTGCTAGGTTGCTCTGTCATTAACTCTCTTTCCCAATATATTGAAGCAACTCTCCTGCATGCCGGCTCAAAAAGATGCGTAGTTTCGGGGGGAGTGGAGAGCGGAGTTGCATGGTTGTAACATCCTGTTTTCGAAAAACGAGAATAGTAATTATTTTTAGGTTTTCATTTTTTGTTCGTATTTTCAATTAGCAAATTATTTCCGAAAATCTCCTTTCTTCTTCTAGCTCGAGTTTGTATTTCAAACCTTTTCGCAACTTTGGAATTCAAATTTGAATTTGAATTTCCCTTTTCGGAGTTTGGACCCCTTTCTTACCTTGCCTTCCTTTCAGTTGGGCTTAGCCTGTTCTCCCCTTGGGCTTAGCCCACTGCTCCTTCCTCCTTTTTTGCCTGCCCAGGCCCAAGCCATCCCGGCCCTCTCCTTTTCCCTGCCCGAGCCGCTCGTGGCCATCTTCTTCTCGTCTCCCAAGGTCAAAGCTGCAGCGCCTCTCTCTCCCTCCCATGGGCAACGCCGCCGCCTGCGCCAAGCTGCCTGCCCCCTCTGCCGCCACCGGCTCCCTGCCAGCGCCCATGCCCCTGCACCGCACCCACCCCGCATACTCCGCAGCGACCGAAGACCCTGGGGCGCCCTTCCTCACCCTGTCTTCTCAGCGCGCCCGACCCGCGCCCAGCTCTGTGCTGGCGCATGCACCCGCATCACCGCTCTGCCCAGCGTGCACGCCCCGATGCGCCCGGTTCCAGCTTCTCCGCGCCCGCCTGCCGCCCGTCGCGTCTCGGCTCCTCCGCGTCGTGCCTGCCCATGCCCTGTCCCATCTTGGCTCCGCGCCGCATGCCTTGTCCCATCGCTCGGGCCGCCGTCGCTGGACCGCCTCAAGTCGTCTCGAGCTTCCTTGACTCCACCGTCGGCTTCCTCTCCCTCGGGCGTAGCCGGTGCGCGCGACGCTTGCCCCTCCGCGCCACCCCACCACTGGGCACATCCAAGCCTGGGAGCCCGTCGCCGCCTCCTTGTCCTGCCGCCGTCGCACCCACTCCTCTCCGGCGCTGCTGCCGCCGCCGCCGCCGCCCATGGCCTCCCTGCCACCACAGGGTCCCAGCCTGCATGCTCGCCGGCCTCCCCGCACCGCCACTCGCCGGCACCGCCTCCGCTCCGTGCTGATCGAGCGCCTCCCCTGGTTTCCCTTTTCCCTGTGCCGATTGGAATCAAATGGGGATGAGTTGAATTGCCTTGTGGCCCCACATAGCATTGGCTCTAATCCTTCCTCTCTCTCCTTGACAAATGGGCCTGGCCACAGTGCACCTCCCCTGAACCAGGGCGCTTAGACTCGGTCTATGCACTGTGCTGTGTACCCTCCCTCTCTCTTTTAAATTCAATTCTATCTTCGGAAGCTCCGTTCTCCCTCGTCGTAGCTCCAAAAATTATGAATTAAATTCCTAAAATTTTTTAATTCAAGATCTTGCTAATAGCATAGGTCTTTGTTTATTTTGGAGTTCATTTGTTGTTATTTATTATTTATTTGCTTGTTTGTGTCTTTTTCCAGTACAATCGTCCGATTAGGATTTGAAGACGTCGGAGACCTCCAAGTTGATCAAGCCCAAGAATATCAAGACCCTCTTGCCTATAACCAAGGTGAGTCAATACTTTGATCATATTGAACCTACATTTTATGTAAATTATATTCTTTTAAACTATTAAAATTGCATGCTTTAATTCTTTAATCAAATGTATGTTAAAGTTTAAGATAGTTAAACACCTATTTGTTGACTAAATATTAATATGCCATCCTTGACAAATTGAATCCCTTAATCCTTGTCACCCTAATAACTATTTGGTAAATACTAGTTATAGGTTGTACTTGAGCGACATGCTAGTCTTGCTTAAGTATCGAGATATTAAATACCCCAACCATCATCTTTTAAACATAAAAATGATTTTGGGCAGTCATTGTGGGGAAATGACTGAGATGATTGAGATTGATGTGTTTCACTCCTCAAAAACCCTAATTACTATTCCTATCTGGGCGGATGGTGTGATGAATGGTATATTAGTGGGTGCTAATTTAGCCCAAAGAATGTTGGTTGTGAATGGTATAATGTGGATGGGTGCTAATGCAGCCCAAAGAGTTGGTGTATGTAATAAGCCGCTCAGATAACCCTATGTAATAAGCCGCCCAGATAACCTCTAAGGACTTAATCTTGTCATGACTTCCTGTGTAAAACAAGTGCAACCACAAGTCTACAAAATGCAACTTGGCCTAGTAAACTTATTGGACCCTGAAAGTCATCTCACTAATGAAATGTGCAAGTGTGAACGCGGTCTGGCTTGAATAGGACACCAAGGAAGGGTGAGGTGCCTGCTATGACTAGTCGTGGGGGTGACATCCCGCGCAAACTTATGGGACCCACCGCAAGCACGACCCATAAGGGTGAAATGACAGAAGGGGTGAGGTAATTTGAAAGGTTACCGTGACGGTCGCTCAACTACACGACTAAGGAATCGTGTAGGGTAACGAGTATGACTATGTCTTGTGAGTAAAGTGTACAATCTCTACAGAGTACTAAACTGTTTAAACAGTTGCGCCTACGATCAAAGGCGGACATGGGAACTTAACTTGAGTTAGTTCTATTTCAAAAACCTTGGTGGGTGGTATTGAAAATGTAGCGGATTCATCTAGCCCTGAGTTTAGTTTTGGCATGAGTTTCCAGACTCAGTGATGTCAATATGTGGGGTTAGCCTCAATCAAAATAAGCATCAGGTAGAGTTTCCAATGGAAGGAACCTCTACTGATACAAATATTGCACAACTACTCTATTTAATAAAATACAATTTGGTTAAAAATGCTAAGTGATAGGAATTCTTAATTATGATATTTGAAAATATTGCTTTACCAAATAAAAGAACCGAACCATCCTTGTTAAACCTTGCATGTACAATATTGCATTGTGTGTTGGCTCGCAAGCATGGAAGTTGTGCTCATTCTCGCTCTTCCTCAAAACTCTTCAGATAATGTCGATGAAGGAGACTACGCGTATTATGATAATCCAGACGTCAACGAGCAAGGAAATGATGAAGAGTAGTCTAGTTCTGTAGTCTAGGTCTCGTCCCAGTCTAGCGGACTCGTTGGTACTTGCGTACAACCGATATTATCCAAATCCTTGGTTAATATCAGTCGTACACAGGTTGCTCCAGTCGCTTGCCTGTGAAGAGATGAGCTCTACTCCTTTTGCTTCCGCTGTAGTTTATGTTGCTTTCATGTAATGTAATCAATTTGGCTTGTTCGGCCCCTTTTGTAAAACTCGGCCCGATGTGGTCTATGTCACTCTAATGGTTGTAATAAACTCGGTGTTCTAGTTCACACCTTGTATGAATGATTCAGCAATGTGCCTGTGAGTGCTATCTATTGATCTAGGGAATAGTATATTATTTTCATAGAGGATTTAGATTTGTGAAATCCAGGTCCGACAATGGTGCGCAAAATTGACAAGCTTTTATGCACGAGCAAATGAATAGTTTAGCATAGGAGATGTAGACGCTGGGAAATGTGCGACGACGACGTTCTATGGACATCTTCCAGGTTCAGTACGTGGCCCCTAGCTACTTAATATATAATCTAACTCTCTATATACACTAGTAGACTTGAGAATTGAGATAGGCTCTTGTTTAGTTGCGGGTGTTCGTTTATTTGTGCAATTAGACGATGCTTGAGTGTAGTTGGCCGCATGATTATTGCTGCTGCAGGAAGTGACCGCTGCTATGACTGCCGGTATTGCAGAGCAGCAAGTAAGAGATACCTTTCTGCTGCACCCAGTGGCGCTGTGCAAAGCCGCACCGCCCGACGGAGACATTTCAGACACAGCAGCCAGCTGCCTCCAGGACGATCGTACGGTGGCATAAATAATGCTATACGCTACGACGTTTTTGAACGAGAATAATTCAGAATTTATCACATTAAATAGATGAGACTCACATATTATAGACACATAAAAGAATAAATTCTGAAATCTATCTATCTCATAATAGCAAATTATAAGACACAGACAATGTGGCGGGCGCTCGGAGGAGACGCGGACGGTGCATGACGAGGAGGGGCAGCTGGCGTGGGAAGAGACGCAAATAACACCCGGCCCCTCCTCCGACTGTCCGCCCAAGGTGGCAGGGCGGCACGGGAGAAGAGGAGGCGGGGCCTCTTCCGGCCGCCCGGCTGGAGGTGGCGGGGCAGGCCACTGTTTTGTTGTACACGCTTACGATGATTTTCGTGGTACGTAAAATATTTCCGTTATAGACAAACACGGAGAGCCAGCTGAGCTTGGTAGATTTGTAGTGTCCTGCTAAGAGCATATTTTGACATTATAAGCACCGTGGAAACATGTAGAATAGCAGACCAGACCAGTAAACCGTTGCTACTGGCTATAGGGATGTTGAGTACTCATAAAACCTTGCATACGCGGTAACAATATGCCCAACTAGCAAGTTGCACATTTTCCCTTCGAGGAAGGAAGACAGCCGGATAAAATTCAAAAGTCAACTAAACCCGGCTAGCACAAGGTTCATCACAAGTAATTACATCGATCATCACAAGTCCACTGCTTGAACATGACACACAATAATCAACTCGATCCAGAGTTACTACAGAGTCAGAGACCACCATACTAAGAACAGGTGAGTAGTAATACATTTAACAACTTGCATAGGTCGACATAGTAACCACCATACTAAGGTCAGACATACTGATGCAATTAACAGTTAGTGGTGAATCAGGTTGGGCCTTGTTGAGATTATTGTGCTTAGACAATAAACACAGTGGTAGCAGAGTATGAGGTAAAAACTGAGTGCGCCAACCTACCGAATCATTGTTCACATCCTCACCTGTTAAGGTGCCACAGGAGACCTCGATGGTGCTGAAGCTGGGGAACGAGGTGCCTGAGGTAGTCCTGGGCGCGGCCTGGGAAAACTGCCACTCGCCACTGCCGTCTGTAAAGCCCTCCTCCTCTTCCTCGACTCATCCACTGTCATGCTCTCATGCTCCACCACTATCGCCTTGTTGACCAGATGCTGGAAACTCCTGAAATCATGTGCAGCTAAAACAAGCCGCAACTCCTCGGACAGCCCATGGAAGAACCTGTTTCGGCGACGAGCGTCTGTCGAGACGTCGTCCGGAGCATACCTGGCCAAGTAGTTGAAATCATGCGGTACTCGATGATATCCTCCGTCCGCCTCAAGGCAAGGGCGATCTCGCTTGAAAAGCGCACTCCCTCCGGTATATGGGCCTCTCGGAACGCGTCCCTGAACTCGTCCCAAGTCGGGACGTGGCCAGCGGGCTGCATGGCGGAATAACTATCCCACCACGCGCTCGCCGCACCCGCCAACTGATAGCTGGCAAACAAGACTCTCTCAACTCCGGTACACTGCGCAATGTTCAGCTTCTTCTCTATGTTGTGCAGCCAGTCCTCTGCCTCCATCGGGTCCTTGCCGCCCGCAAACGTCGGAGGTTGGTCCATCAAACTCAGCGAGACCTCCGGACGCTCGGTGCGGGGCAGCTCCTCCTGCCGGAACGGGAGCTGGAGCGGTGTTACGTACGATCGCCTCAAGCATCCGGGTCTGGTCCATCCGGTTGCGCTCAATCATCATCATAAACTCGACCATGGATGGCGGCGGAGGGAGCACCTCTCAGCGGTCCGCCTGGCTGGGGCGGCGGTGAGGGCTCGCCATGCTCGAGCAGTGCTGGGACGACCGTCCCGCATCGTAGAAATCGCTCAAGGGTGCTAGACGTGGTGCCCTAGATGGGGAGCCTCTGCCGCGCAGGGCTCCTGATCGTGTAGTCGGTCCTGTCATCCTGTATTAGACAAGGATGGTTAGTAAATAAGATAAAAGCCATTACTTGTCTATACATGCAATACCATGCACAATCGATATCAAAGAGCATGAAAACTATAACCTCAAATGGAACACCAAACATTAAGCGTCATAAAACCAAATCGATACAACTCCGTACATAAGCGCCCGCAGGCTTAAGATTACAACTGAAATAGTAGTGTTTGCAAATAAAACATAAAGTTCGACATCCACTACCCTATTACATAAACCTAAGGATACAAACTCAAACATAGAGCTCCCTGCCCTAACAGCCTAGATATTATTCCGGTCAAAGTTCACCGGAAAGTCATCGGCGGTGGTATCCAGGGATCTGTGTCTTCTGGGTCTCCCGGGTTGGTGAGGCGTAAGGGGGATCCTACGCCGGTGATATGGCCTCCTACTTCAGGAAGACGATAGTCCGGCGGCGTAGAAATGTACGGTGAAATCTCATTAGCGCCCTATAGCACATCCGGACGAATGAGCCTCATGTCATGCATAAGCTGCAAATGCTCCTGAGCTATAATGAGACGACGACGCGTCTCCCATAACTCATGCACTATGCAGCGATGCATTTGGTCCATTGCGTGAACCAATCTCGCCAACTTCCTGACTTGGGGGTCCTCCCCAAACTGGATCCTAGCAAACGAGCTCACGTCCCTAGCGCGTGCGCGCATCGGAAAGTGATCGGGGGCTGGGCTAACTCCGTCAGGTCGTAGCGAAGACGACTCATGGCCACCAAAGCCACTTCTTGTAACGCCATGGCCTCAGAAGTGCCATGCGCCTGGAAGCGGTAAGGTATGCTCTCAGTAACTTGTCTAGCAACGATATCTATCACTGCCATAAATTCCTCCATTCCTGGTCCTCGATCACGACGGTAGATGGAATAAGTGGGCTGATATGTGAAGTTCGCCCTCCACATCATGTCTCGCAGCAACGCCGGGTATCCATCCACTCCTTCAGTTTGAGTTTCCCGGACAAGGTACTGAGGGTTCATCTAAAGGCAGGAAGGCAAGGTAAGTTAGTTTCATAAACCAAAACAGGATCAGCAGAGAAAAGATACTAAGATGGATAAGGAATAAAAGATATTCTTAACTTAAACTTTCTGAAAATACTTTGATAATTTGAAAAATAATTTGACCAAGGGACTTACTAACTTAACGCCAGTGCTACCTCTAACCTACAGTCAGTATGGCTCTGATACCAACGCTGTGGTGACCCCGGTAATTATCTCCATAAGACCGAGATTAGACAAGGTCTTAGGGACATAATTACAGGTCTCCGGTAAATGAATTCCAATTTAACTCTATCCAAGTGAGAGGCTTAGCTGAATACTAGAGCCTCAACGATCATGCGTATTGCTCATGCGGCGCTACATAATTGTCGATTCTCTTTCGATTCGAAGCACTACACTTAGTGAGTTAAATGGGGATCCATTAACAACGAGTATGACTTATATTGGCTCCCAAGATCAACGACCAATATACTCATACCCTCATCCAACGTTGATTACATCCATACAACGCATACAACAAGAGATCAAAAGACATACTGCATAATAGTCAAAGTCTACAGCTTATTACATACGGCCGACCGGCCAAATTCAAAGTAAAGTATCAAGTAGCAGCGGAAGCAAGTAAATTAAGCAAAAGACCAGTAGTGGTATGCCCATCACCCATCGGCAACCGACTGGGGGTTAAATGATAGCACACTACTCGTTAGTGTCACCCAAGTCAACACCAACGAGATCGTCAGGCTCATAATCTTCCTCACCTGAAAAGGCCAGCAAACATCTGGCTGAGTACAAGTGTACTCGCAAGTCTTACACAAATAAAAATAGTTATGCATAAGGGTCATTCAAAGGATGGCTCATATTGGTTTAGTTTTGCGAAAGAGACGCAACAATTAACATCCTACACATACTAGTTTTTCATGTGCCCTTTTTAAAATCAGATTTGAAGTAGAAGTAAAGCATATAGTAAAGTATTTCAGTAATAAACAATTGAATCATGCAAAGACCAAAGTGGCAGCCCACTTTGATGTACTAAACACATGAACATCCCGTTCATGACGAATACCAAGTTCAACCACCATTTTTTTTAATTAAAAGTCTAACAATAGTAACTCCGAACTCAGCGGTTGTCCATAACCGTGGACACGGCTATTCGAATAGATTGATACCTGCTGAGGTGTACTACTTACCCACGACTTGATTAGCCCGTAAGCCTCGGAGGCCTCTGAAATAGCATACTTCCTATGGTATGCCGTAGGGTAAATCAAGATATAGTCATTTTCAAAGAAGAAAGCCCTATTGAGCTAAGTCCCCCTTGTGAGATGGTTCCTTGCCTAGTACAAGCGTCGATAGCACTTGCTAGGGGCTCACAAGTTATATTGGACATACCGATGCAATCAAAACAAGTAAAATTGGTGCTCCCTTGCACGCTATAAAGGATTACATCGGCTCCTAAGGAACATAGGATTTCACGGTCGCTATGCCCTTACACCACCAGGGACTTAACACAATAAAACCCTCCCCTACTTAACCATACGGCTCCCAACCCGCGTGTGGCAAGACGAGTGTACTTGAATTAACGTTACCAAAGTTCGGTCCTCAATTGTCAGACAAGTCCTTCCACTTACCCAATGCTCGTGCACAAAGCACCATCACTAACCAACACTTGTCGGCACAAATCTCATTTTAAAATGACAAATGTTTTGCTCATAACACATATACGAATATCTGAATTAAAGTATAAAGAGGTAAGTATGTGTTTCCCATAATTGTCGGGTTAGCTCCGGCAATCAAACTACCGTATCTAGACTTGCATGACTAAGCAACCCATATTCAATAATCATCACATCCGATCTTAAGCATGTAGGTACTGGCATAATTCAAGATTAACCTCCAGCATAGGACATAACTAAACTACACATCACAAAAATATTTACATAATCAGAATAGCATGCAAGCAATTATCATTGCACTAACTTAACCAAAACTGGGATTAAATATGATGCAAAAGAAAGTTCAAATGATGCTTGCCTTGCTGGTACAGTAGCTGCTCACTCTCGGTAGCGTAAGTGTCGATATCAATATGCTCGGGATCTATATAATTATAACATCAAATAAATACCGAGAAAACAACTCAAAAACCAAAATGCTCAAAAATGCATTATTTTTCTACAGTAGTTAGGTTATGATTTTAGATGGATTTAGGTAAAAGAATTATTCCATTTGGAGTTATGAATTGGAAGTTATGCTATTTTGAATTTCAGGTTTCATTAAACCTTAAGTCATGTAATTTAATTATTTGGCCAAAATTTGTAGACCAGTGGTGGGGTAAAGGATTACATAGGTAAATGGGTAATATTAATACAAGTTCAGAATAGTTGAGTTTGTCCCATTTGGAGTTCTTATGATTTAGTTATTGATTTTCAAAGTTATCAGTCTTTCATAGTATAAAAATAATGGAGTTAAAGATTATATTCTCCCATAAATAGTTTCTGTGACAGAGGTAATATGGAGACCATTTTTAGAATTAAGTTCACTGAAAATGAAAATTATCAAAAGTGGTCTCACTGTTTTTGGAGTTTCCAATAATTACTTATACATTTTTGAAGTTATCAGTCCGTTTTCTTATTGTAAAAATAATAGCTTTAATGGATTAATCTCCAATCAATACCTTCTGCTACAGAGACAGGTTTGAAACTAATTTTAATACAAAGTTTACTAAAAGTGAAAATTTCCAGAAGTGGTTTCATGTGATTCGGAGTTAAAATGATTTAGTTATGCATTTTCAAAGTTATACCTATTTTACAGTGTGCAAATAAACCGATTTCGAATTTCATAAAGCATTTACTATTTTCCTTACCGAGGCATACGCTAGCCGCAGTCAATGACTTGCGGGACACGTGAATAGTATTTTTTTCCGGTTTATCTCGATTTAATTTGCGTTCGACCGGTGGGTCCCATCGCCGACGACAGTTCAACGAGACTTGGTCCACGGGTGCGCGCGCGGTGCACGGGGTTTAATACCTAGGCCCACATGTCAGTCACTCCACTCTACGGTATAACAACGCAGTTTTCTGTGCACGGGACCCACGTGTAAGCGCATCATTTAACTCGTTAAGACATCATTTAATGTTAACCAATCATTTGGTGATTTAACGACGAATCATGGTCCTAATGACCTTGCTACGTCGCGTCGGACGGTTCGACACGCGGTGGTTTGCCGCGGCTGCTGGCGATTCAAGCCACGGCGGTGCGATCCAAGGGCAGGGATAGCTGCGCAATAGTAATGCGCATCTAAGGGCGGTGGTTAGAGTGCCCGAGGTGGACTACACCGGCGGCTAGCCGGAATGGAGCGGCGGCGCTAGATACGGCAAAAATGCCTTTGGCAAAGTGAAGCTCCGCATGGCGCTAACCAGTGGTGCACAGGGTCCTAGGAGCTACTAGGAGGTTACCTGAGCTAGGAGGGAGCTCGGGGAAACTTGGAGACGGCTGGAGCAACGACGGCGCCGGAGAAGAAGATGACGATGGCACGGCTTCGCGGGGAGAAGATTCCCTGAGCAAAACCAAGTGGAATGAATGATCAAGAAGGCTCACAGATCATCTGTGGAAGCTATAGAAGCAAGGAATCGAAGAAAAGGCTTACCAAAATGAAGTGGGAGAGGAAAGGTTGCTCCACGGCCGAAAATGGGACAATCTTCAATTCAATAGAAACCTGTCATGCAACCACGGAATTGATCGAGGGGTTTAGATCAGTGGTCTAAAGCACGTAAGGTGACGCGGAGGATTGAGGATAATACCTTCTAGAAGTGAGAAATGGCACGAGGTGTCTTCGGGAGCACGCTCTGGACTCGACAGAGAGCTGGAAGATGAACCAGAGGCTACAAGTCAAGATAGGAGCTGAGCTTAGCAAAAATGGAAACGGCATAGAAGATAGAAGAGAGGGAAAACACCCGGTGGAAGCTTACTCAAGCGAGGAGCACAGGCGAGCTTCCTCCTTCTCAGTCAACAGAGAAGAAGTGAGGGGAAATGAGGGGGTGCCAAGGGGTGTTATGCCTGGGAAGATGACGGAGTGGAGGCGGCATAAGACAGAGGAGCTCCAGGAGTGGTGGAGGGGGGCGGTGGACGAACGGCGTGAGCATCGCCGTCACTGTGCCTGTCGGAGCAGCGCGAGCGTGTGGCGCTCGCTTCCTGTGCCCGCAACGGAGGTAGAGAGCGACTACGCCAACGCGGCCCTGGCGTCGATCACACAGCAAGGGGTTTAAGTGATTTTAGGTCGGCCGTTGGATTGCGAGTGGGCGGACGCATCGAGAGGGTTCGGACAGTCAGCAGGTGATGAGATCTGGACCGTTGAACGAGGATCGGACGGCTGCATGCGACGGTACAATTAGGCGGTTGGGCTGAGCCACCTCGCCGAGTCGGACTCGAGCCCAAGGAATAGTAGCAGCCAGTTTAGGTTTAGGGTTTGACCAGAGATTAAAATCATTTCTCTAGTTTGACCAGAGGCTTAAAAATAGAAATAAAATTCCTAAAATTGTGAAATAATTCACAGATGTTCCTGGGTATGTCTAGTGTTCATAAAAATTATTGAACCCTACTGTTCATTACATATTTTATATATTTTAAATTCAAACATAATGTTGGTCTTTAGATTGTGTTTGAATTTTTATAAGGTTCAAACCAGTCCCAAAAATTTTGGAAAAATTATATTTATTCATGAAAACTAATGTAGTATTTAATTAAATTGGTTTCAGATGATGAACACAACTTTTTCTCGCTGATTCGAATTGAAAAGTGAATTTTGATGTGTATGTTCACCTCAAATTAGATTTTCCAAGTACAATATATTATGGAAATGTTTTGAAATCAATAATGCATGCTAATGAAATACATATTAATCCATTTTAATTGTTTGGGCTGTGACATGAATACGTCCAGGTTTGCTCGGAGGAAGGAGACGAGCGACTCTTCCTATTTAGGGTCGAGTTCTGCCCCGACCAGTACCTTTTGGGTAGATGCGTTAGTATTTCCTAACCCAGATGACATTTTGACGCTTTCTGGAGAAGCGCCTTTATCGAGTGGAACATCCTTGGTTTGGTCGAAAGGCTTTGGGGCTATCTTTGGTCTTGAGTGCTTGACCTGCATAGAAGGCAGGTTAGTTTCCTTGGTCGGAAGTTCGTCGACCAGTTCTAGGGATTTCTGATCGCATGCATATGCCATTTTTCTATCTCTTTGAACCATGATGACTCCTTTTGGTCCTGGCATCTTCAAACTCTGATAGCCGTAATGCGTAACTATCAAGAACTTTGCCAATGATGGACAGCCAAGGATCCCATCGTATGCGGTTTTAAAATCCACCACATCAAATAGGATCTTCTATGTTCAGAAGTTGTCACGTCTCCCGAATGTAACCGGTAGAGACAGTTGCCCTATCGGTTTAGCGGTAGAACTAGGAACTATGCCATGGAAGGCATATTTCACAGGTTTTACCTTAGACCTGGGAATCTGCATTTCTTTCAATACTCCCGTAAATAAAATGTCTAAAGAGCTACTTCCATCTATTAAGACTCTATTAACTTTATAGTTATTAATAGTAGGTTCAACTACAATAAGGAACCTACCTGGTCGAGTCAATGGGATGAGGCAGTCTTCTTTGCTGAAGGAAATAGTTGTCTCCGACCACCTGGATAGCTTGATGCCAATCAGAGATTCGGCGAGGTTCACTTCCCGTTTCACGGCCTTTAGATGGCGCCTTGACTCATACGAGGAAGATCTACCAAAGATCATATCCATAGTGTGCTCAGGCTCCTAGTACTCCATTTCTTTGTCACCATTTTTGTCCTTCTTGGAACTTGGCTCTCCAAGTTCTTGTATGGAAGGGAAGGGACCTTTACCTGAGTAATATTCCTCCAGCTTCTTTTGCCAGGCTCGGCAGGTGTGTAGATCATGCCCTACTACCTAGTGAAGTGGACACTTCTTATTCTTCTTGTAGTCATTGGTCGGAGCTTTCGCTTTGTTCCGACCAGAATAGTCTTTCTTGCCCTTGGCAAACTTCTCTGGAATCGCAAGAACTTCTTTATTGTCGATCTTACGATTCTTCTTACCTTTGAGAGGCTTTTTATGCTTCTTCTCTTGTTTCTCCAGGTCAGGCGGAACGATTTTCTCCTTTCGATCAATAGCTTCATTCCATTCGACCACTTTGCTTGCAGCCGCATATTTATCGACCATGTCGAAAAGTTTTACGGTCGTTCGTGGAGGGTTTATTGCAATATCCTCTGTAAACCGCCTATTTCTTAGTCTTGCTTTAAAAGCCTGGATAATAGAGGTCTCTGCGACCTCTAGGATAGAGTTTCGAACCTGCCTAAACCTCTTCATGTATTGTTGAAGAGTTTCATTAGTCTTTTGCCTGATCCGATGGAGATCATCTTCTTTTCTGGGGCGGTCGTACGTCCCCTGGAAGTTGGTGATCAGCAAATCGCAGAGCTGCTCCCAAGTGTAGACAGATCCGGCCGGTAGGTTGAGCAATCACGACCAGGCAGATCCTTCAAGTATTGTGGACACGTAATTTTCCATCACGTTGTCGTTACCACCAGCAGTTTTGATGACAGTAGTATAAATCTGAAAAAATTCTAATGAGTTCTGAGTCCCATTGAACTTCTCTATGTTGGCTGGTTGGAACCTGCCTGGCCAACGAAAAGCTTGGAGTCCTGCCGAGAATGCTCCACATCCCGTAATGGAGTCGTGGCACCTTCTTTGAAATAGAGCCAGATTGTAGTTGGTTGGGGACCGGTTCCTTAGATTAGCATACCTAGTATCCGGTGTCCCAACCCGGTCGTCGACGTTGATGTAACGCCTTCGATTTACCACTTGGTTTAGATAATGTCAAAGATCATTCGAACCAAGCGGTCGTTCCTCTTGATGAGGGGGAGGAGTGACTGCTTGGAAGAGTCGTCTTCCCTCGTCGGAATCTTCGAGGAAGTCTTGGTATCGTTTGGTCCTCCGTCAGATCATGTTGTCGTTTGCTGAGGGAGGAGCACTGGGAAGAAGTCATGGTTTGACTTTACGAGTTCCTTTGCTCCGGATACATTTTTGTATGCTGCATGGTCTGTTGAAAGATATCCGCCTCAGCGTCAGGCGACCCGTCGCCCGCACGCTAGACACGGGCGCATCGCTCGTTTCTATGTGGCTTGTGCGAAACCTGGTATACAGTGCATTTTCTTGAACTTGCGTATGAATCTTGATTTCATGTTGGCATTCTTGCCCTTCTTGGAGTAGGTCGACGAGAAGCTGCTCGTCCCTTTTAAGATGGGCAGTCGAAGGTCCCAGCTTCGGTGGACAGCCGACCTCCACGAGCACTTCGTCGACGGCCATGGCAATGCCAGACTTGGAAAGAAGGGAGGGGAGGGGCAGGGAGGATGAAGAAGGGCAAGGTCATCTTTTTACATGTGATTTTCGGCCAAAAGAAAATAAGAATACAAGAATACATGGATGGAGAGTGGCAAATCTCAGCTATTTTGGTTGGAGTGCCAAGTCATCAAGAAAAATCTTTTGAGTGGCAAATTATCAAATGGGGATATTTAGGGTGGCAAATGTATAATTTTCTCATTAATTATCCGACGTTTATGTCAAAGGAAAATTCATGTTTGAGCACTTCACCGAAACATGTCGATTAGGGGCTTCGGCCCAAGAAGTCCTATTAACTAGTTTAATCTCATATTATTTATTCTATCACGATGCGCCTATAAATAGTGGGCAAGAGAGCTGTCTATTGTACACCATATCCCACCAATCAATAAAGAGATAAGTCTATAGGATGACTATATATTTTGTTCATCTTTTTTTTGTTCGTACGAATGATTAATCGTGGCAACGCGACCCCAATACTTTAACAGTATAAGCTATGCAACTAAATTTATTCATAATATAATATTAATTTATTCCAAAAAGGAATATGTATAAATTAAATTCATGCAGGGGTAAAGGCACTTACAGCCTGCGGAGTTAACCGGCGGAGGGGTATAGCCAACAATGCCTGGACGAGCGAGGCTGCTACAGGTGAGAAGCAGGATCAGTTGTATGACCAGCAGCAACACGCTTGGGAGAAAGTAACGTCTTGCAGACATCATTTGAGAGCTAGCTAGCTTTCTTATGCTTCGTGGATAAGAACTACTGGATCGACGGACACCAAATGGCCATATATAGATAGCTGCTAGGGACTTGCCAGGAAATTAGGCATCAGTGCATCTTAGAAATTAGGCAGGCGTTTCGGCATCAGTGCATCTTAGAAATTAGGCAGGCGTTTAGACAAATTAAGTTCTAGTAACTCCGTTTCATAATATTTATTCAAGTCCACCAGCACAGATCAAGAAACCAGATCTTAGAAATAGATAGTGACATTCAAAAATGGCCAAATAGGCCGCCCGCCACGGCATGCCAGCCTCTCGGGCTGTTGCCACCTCCTCCCTCGGTGGCGAGGAGCGCCACCTCCATGCCGGCCACGATCATCCTCCTCTGCGTCGGCTACACCACGCCTTGTCCGGCCTCCTCCTCCTCGCTCGTCAGTCGTGTCGTGCCCCAGGCCGGGCATGATACTGTTCATGTTGTGCTAGTCCGGGGTGTGAATCCAAGCACGGTACGGGCACCTGGGTCGTGCCGGCCTGGCCCAACTACAATGTAGATCATGCTATGTTTGGGCCGGACCAATAGTCACATGTTTCGGGCCAGCGCCCGAGAGACACGGTCTATCTGGCCATCTCGGGTGATATTAGACCGTGCATACCCTATTAAATAACATGTTACAACTGCTCAACCCGTTTTATGGTAGTGAAGTAGGGGTTGAGAATGGATATGTTGCAGTAACGGCCCTCTCTATTTCCTCCATAGACGAACAATAAGAAATGATACTTTTCAAGAAAAATAGACAAACAATACGGAACGAAGGGAGCATTAAAGTAGATCTATCAGTAGGATCAGGATTCGTAGCCACACCATCACACGAAGAAATTCCATGTATAAACATTTGCAATCTATGTTATTTAATGCATGAGTTGGCCTAGCTAGGTTTAACTTTGACATAACAAAAGAAAAAATGAAGGACAAGATTGGCTACAGACCACACTGTGTTTCTGTGACATTTGCTAAAGATGCAGCAAAGTCATAGCCATTTGTAAGTAAATACCACGGCGATTAAGAAATATAGGAGAAATCATTATTATATGACAGTGGGACACCATTTTTCAATTAGTTTGTAAACTATAGTAAACCTGTTGGATTATGTGGGCCTAGCCCATACAAGAAGAATAATTCCTAAATTAAATCTCAAAGGCCCACTCATGCAAAGGAATGTTGCATGTGAACTTTAGTACCATATTGCTAGTTCTAGGAGAGGAAGACCACCTTAAAAGGGATGGTGCACTCCTAGTCACTTGAGGCATGTGTGGGAGAGAACTAGAGGAACACACACGCGCGCGCTCGCCTCGCCTCGCCGGGCCGGGCCGGGCTGCGCGGGGCGGTGCGCAGACGCGGCTTCCTTTTGCAGTTTTATCTTTTGCTGTTTTGTGTGGCGGAGAATCCGGATCGGTTACGAGACTAATCCGTTTCGGTTACGAGTTATGGAGAACGTGCAGGCGTCTTGATCACACGTCCTTATTCCTCCATAAATACTGAATCGCCGCCTCCATACAGTGACGAGAAATCAATCTAGGGTTTTCGCCTCTTCCATTGTACTGCACCGGGAGAGGGCGAATAAGGTTTTTGGGAAGCGCTCTGCGCGACTGCTTGCTGTAGCTCTGGCTCGTCTTCCTCAACGCTCGGCTTCGGCGAATCGTCATCGACTTCGTGTCATCCACACCGTGCCTGCAGTGTCACCATCGACAAACCGCGCAGAACAGAATCATCGGTATGTAACGGTCATGTTCTCCGTTTTAGATCTGTTCATGTTCCTTTTCTTGGTTGACATGACTAGATCTGTTATGCCTGTGATGGCTCTGTTATTTTGCGTGCATGATGTCATGATTAATTTATGGAATAAATTGAACCTACATGTGCTTATATGTTTAACAATCCAAAAACCTTATTATAGGCACTGTGGTCTTACTATGGCTGGATTTGCCGATGCACTGAGGCCGGAGAAGTTCTCCGGTGTGCACTTTAAGAGATGGCAGATCAGGGTCACTCTGTGGCTTACTGCTATGAATGTATTCGGGTTAGTAATGGCAAGCTCGAAGGTATTCTTGATCTTTGAAAGCGAAAGAATTCGAGGCGCCACTACTCTCTTTGTTGGATGCATTCTTAGTGTTCTTGCGATCGTGCGTGCGGTGTATATGCACATGACAGACGCAAAGGAGTTATGGGATGCATCGAATTCCAAATACGGTGCTCGATGCCAAGCAATGACATGTATGTCATGGAGCAATTTCATGACTACAAGATGGTTAATAACCGTTCTGTAGTAGATCAGGCTCATGAGATACAGTCCATTGGCAAGGAACTCGAACTCCTGAAGTGTGCCTTACCCGACAAGTTTGTGGCTGGATGTATTATTGCGAAATTACCTTCTTCATGGAGGAATTTCGGAACAGCACTCAAACACAAGAGACAAGAGCACTCTGTTGAGAGTCTAATTGGCTCTCTTGAAATTGAGGAGAAAGCTCGGGAAAAGGACGCGTGTCTAAGGGTGATGGAGGCGGTCCAATGCCAATGTGGTACGAAACCCTCAAGCAAGAACAAAGGGAAATTTGTCAAAGTCCAACGGACAACCAACTTCAAGAAGAAGAAGAACAACAACAATCGGGATGATAGAACTTGCTTTGTGTGCGGTGAGCGGTCACATGGCCAAGAAGTGCCCACAACGCAAAGGAAAGAAGGCACCAGAGGATGAGACTTCTAAGTCATCAGCGTGACCATTGGCAAGGCGGAGATGGGATGGGTATGGTAATTTACCTCTTGTTCTTTCGATTAGTCAATCTACCAACCGTGGATTGATACAGAGCTAATGTACATGTGTGTGCTGATATTTCGTTGTTTTCCTCTTATCAGTCGCCCGATTCCTCCGTTCTAATGGGGAATGGGTCACATACTACTGTTCATGGTGTTGTACGGTAGATCTGAAGTTTACCGGGAAAGATCGTGCGGTGAAGAACGTGCGACATGTCCCTTCTATAGACAAGAATCTCGTTAGTGGCTCCCGTTTATGTAGAGACGGGCTTAAGTTGGTATTTGAGTCTAATAAAGTAGTCGTGTCTAAACATGGACATTTTATTGGTAAAGGCTATGAGTGCGAGGCTTGTTCCGCTTTTCCCTTTGATGATTGCAATAAAGCGTGAACCATATTTGTGGCAGTGTGGATGATGAGGCTAACGTTTGGCACTCACGTCTATGTCATATTAATTTTGGTTTAATGTCTCAGCTTTCCAGTATGAATTTAATTCCAAACGTTTCCATCACCAAAGGTTCTAAATGCCATAGTCGTGTGCAATCAAAGCAACCTCGTAAGCCTCACAAGGTCGCCGAGGAGAGAAATTGGCACCACTAGAACTCCCGCATTCAGATCTTTCGAGATGAATGGAATGTTAACGAAGGGTGAAAACGATATTTCATGACATTGATTGATGATGCAACTAGGTTTTGTTATGTGTATTTATTGAAAACGAAAGACGAGGCTTTAGACTATTTTAGAATCTATAAAGCGAAGTTGAAAACGATTAATGAAAGATAAAAAGACTTAGGTCAGATCATGGTGGAGAGTATTTCTCAAACGAATTTGACTTATTTTGTGAGGAACATGGCATTATACATGAGAGGACGCCTCCTTATTCTCCCGAGTCAAATGGGATTGCCGAAAGGAAAAACCGCACTTTGACTGACTTGGTGAATGCCATGTTAGACACTGCGGGTTTACCTAAGGCATGGTGGGGGGAGGCTTTGCTAACGTCTAATCATGTATTAAATAGAGTTCCTAACAGAAATAAGGACAAAACACCATACGAGGTATGGATTGGGAGAAAACCATCACTTTCTTATTTGCGTACATGGGGGTGCTTGGCGAAAGTCAATGTGCCAATAACTAAGAAACGCAAGCTTGGACCTAAGACTGTGGATTGTGTCTTTCTGGGATATGCTAATCATAGTATTGCCTATAGATTTTTGATAGTTAAAACTGAGGTACCTGACATGCATGTTGGTACAATTATGGAGTCTCGAGATGCAACATTCTTTGAGAATATCTTTCCAATGAAGGATACACATAACACTACTAGCCAACCCTCTGAAATAATTCCCAGTTCAATCACACCACCTGAACCTTTTGAACATACACATGAACTTGTCAATGAGGAGGATGACAGTGGAGCTCCTAGAAGGAGCAAGAGACAAAGGATAACCAAATCCTTTGGTGATGATTTCACTGTTTACCTTGTGGACGACACTCCCAAGTCTATTTTAGAAGCATATGCATCTTCTGATGCAGACTACTGGAAGCAGGCTGTCCGTAGTGAAATGGATTCCATTATCACTAATGCAACTCAGGAGGTGACAGATAGACCTTATGGGTGCAAACACGTAGGATGCAAGTGGGTGTTCAAAAAGAAGCTTAGGCCTGATGGTACTATTGAAAAGTACAAGGCTCGGCTTGTTGCCAAGGGCTACACTCAGAAAGAAGGCGAAGACTTCTTTGACACTTACTCACCTGTTGCTAGACTGACCACAATACGAGTACTACTTGCTTTGGCTGCCTCACATGGTCTTCTCGTTCATCAAATGGACGTTAAGACAGCTTTTCTTAACGGAGAGTTGGATGAGGAAATTTACATGGAACAGCCTGATGGATTTGTAGTAGAAGGTCAAGAAGGCAAGGTGTTAAAACTGTTGAAATCTTTGTATGGTCTAAAACAAGCTCCTAAGCAGTGGCATGAAAAGTTCGATAGAACAGTGACATCTGCAGGCTTCGCTGTCAATGAGGCAGATAAATGTGTATACTATCGCTATGGTGGGGGTGAGGAGTTATTCTCGCTTGTATGTGGATGACATCCGATTTTTGGGACAAACATCAATGTGATAAATGAAGTCAAATTATTCTTGTCTCAAAATTTTGATATGAAAGATCTGGGAGTGGCTGATGTTATTCTAAACATTAAATTGGTTAGAGGTGAGGATGGGATTACACTTTTGCAATCTCATTATGTGGAAAAGGTCTTGAGCCGTTTTGGTTTTTACGATAGCAAGCCTTCTCCAACACCTTATGATCCTAGCGTGTTACTTGTAAGAATAAGAAAATTGCTAGGAATCATTGGAATACTCTCAGATAATTGGCTCTCTTATGTACCTAGCTAGTGCAACAAGGCCAGACATCTCTTTTGCTGTGAGCAAGTTGAGCCGGTTTACATCTAACCCAGGAGATGAACACTGGAAGGCACTTGAGCGAGTGTTGCGCTATCCGAAGGTACCTCGAACTTTGGACTTCACTATCTTTGGTACCCATCGGTCTTTGGAGGGTTATAGTGATTCCAAGCGGATCTCCGATCTTGATGAGATCAAAGCCACTAGTGGATATGTTTTCACTATTGGTGGTGGTCTTTGTTTCATGGAGGTCTTGCAAAGCAGACCATTTTGACGAGTCAACCATGGAAGCGAACTTGCGGCACTAGACACACGCTATTGTTGAGGCGAGAATGGCTACGGATCTATTGATGGATCTACCTACGGTAGAAAAGCCGATGCCAGCTATCCTCATGGCTGTGATAATCAAACCGTTATTGCTAAAGTGAACAGTTCTAAGGATAATATGAAATCGTCTAGGCATGTCAAGAGACGATTGAAGTCATCAGAAATTGAGAAACTCCGAGTTATAACCTTGGATTACATCCAAACGGCTAGAAACTCGCGAGATCCTTCACAAAGGGACTATCACGAAATGTGATAGATAGTGCATCGAAGGAGATGGGTATGAGACCCATGTGAGTTATCTATGGTAGTAACCCAACCTATGTGATCGGAGATCCGTGAATTAGGATCAGGAAAAACAAGCCATCGCTTAACTGGAGGAGACTAATTTCAACCCTCTCTATGTGAAGATGCAATACTCTCAAAAAGCGCAAGGCAAGGTTGGTTAAGGCCTTAATGTGTTCCATTGGCTCTCGAAGCGAAGACGTTATCTGCGAACGTTCTTGAAAGAACACACCTATATGAGCCCGATCGTTAGTCGCATCTATGAAGATTTTGGGAAATCTCCTACTAAGCTCATGAAGAGACCAAGGAGTATGACTTATACGCTCCAACCGAGGGGTAGCCTACTGGCGGCCTAGTATCAGTTAAGACTTCAAGTGAAGCTTGCTTGCACCAAACTTGCAATTCAAGGCATAGTCCATTGTTCAAGTTGTGAGTAAGTGTAGCTTGGAGTTCTAGGTGGATGTTCAACCTTAATTGGTCTCCATCGAAACACTGATATATAAACAGTACATTGGAATTCAGGAAAATCTCTGTGGGACTTTGAGATCTGGTGGGGGATTGTTGGATTATGTGGGCCTAGCCCATACAAGAAGAATAATTCCTAAATTAAATCTCAAAGGCCCACTCATGCAAAGGAATGTTGCATGTGAACTTTAGTACCATATTGCTAGTTCTAGGAGAGGAAGACCACCTTAAAAGGGATGGTGCACTCCTAGTCACTTGAGGCATGTGTGGGAGAGAACTAGAGGAACACACACGCGCGCGCTCGCCTCGCCTCGCCGGCCGGGCCGGCCGGGCCGGCGAGGCGGTAGCGGCGCGCGCACGGCACCTGCGTGAATGGTCCGCCCAAATCGGCGTCAGGTGCTTGCGCAGACGCGGCTTTCTTTTGCTGTTTTGTGTGGCGGAGAATCCGGATCGGTTACGAGACTAATCCGTTTCGGTTACGAGTTATGGAGAACGTGCAGGCGTCTTGATCACACGTCCTTATTCCTCCATAAATACTGAATCGCCGCCTCCATACAGATGGACGAAATCAATCTAGGGTTTTCGCCTCTTCCATTGTACTGCGCCGTTCTACGTAGTCTACTCCGTCCCGTTCGCCGGCGTGCACTGTCGTTCGGGAGAGCAGGTCTCCGGAACCGTCGCCTTCGAAGTCCTGCACCGGGAGAGGGCGAATAAGGTTTTTGGGAAGCGCTCTGCGCGACTGCTTGCTGTAGCTCTGGCTCGTCTTCCTCGACGCTCGGCTTCGGCGAATCGTCATCGACTTCGTGTCATCCACACCGTGCCTGCAGTGTCACCATCGACAAACCGCGCAGAACAGAATCATCGGTACGTAACGGTCATGTTCTCCGTTTTAGATCTGTTCATGTTCCTTTTCTTGGTTGACATGACTAGATCTGTTATGCCTGTGATGGCTCTGTTATTTTGCGTGTATGATGTCATGATTAATTTATGGAATAAATTGAACCTACATGTGCTTATATGTTTAACAAAACCGTACGGCACGTTAGGACACTGAGGCACACAAGTGTTCGTCCGTGTAGAGAGCAAGATGTCCCATGTAGAAATGCGCAAGCCCTCTATCCCGCCTCTACTTGTTTTAATCTTTTTCCATTTCCATAAAAAAACACACTAGGCATCTTCTTATTAAGGAGGAGGGGACACGCTTAAATCTACTACCTTAACCTTGTGCTCTACCATTAGTCGACATAGGTGCCCCATCTTCTTCCATTTCCGTTGTCCAGTGCACCATCTTAGTGCGTGCTCCATCAGTCCACCATGGTCCAGTGCACGATCCTGAAACGAACTCACACGTTCTGCGTCACCGTGACGTTGACCAGTGTAGCAGTGCGGTCTCGGTCTCCCTAGATGGTGATCACATGGTCAAAAGAATAAGACGACGCCATCTCAATGACTATCGACTAATGATGTGCGTTGTCCAGTGTGCCATCTTGTGCGTGCTGCATCAGTCCACCATGGTCCAGTGTACGTACATAGGTGCCCAATCTTCTTCCATTTCCATTGTCCAGTCTACTATCTTGTGCGTGCTCCATCAGTCCCGCAACTTTTTGGACGGCACGTTTTGGTGTCGTATTTGTGAAAATGACATTCTACGTACGGTATTTACAAAGATAACACGCGCTACAGCACAGCCACCACACAGAATTAACGTGGACGCAACACGTCTTGGCCACCGCACGGGGCGCCACCACACGGCTAGCCTGTGGACTCCAATGATATGTGTCGGGCTGTGCCGTGTCGCCCGTTTGGATAGGTCTGGATGCGATGTTCAAAGCCAACATTTTTTCTCTTCCAAGTGGGCGTAAGAAAATCTGGAAGAATTTTTTTGTTGCATGGTACTAGCTTAGTTAGAAAACCGCATCAATTTTCTTCAGCTAGTAGTAATGTTGAAGCCAACAAACATCGGCTGAAACATTTAAACTTCACACTTTACTTGATCCCCAGAGTTTGTAAGCTGAAGTTCCACTTTGTCCTCTGCTGCGGTGCCGGCCGACAGGTAGTATGAAACTGCGACTAAGGTTCTACTCGTATACCAAGCGTGGTTAGCTTGACGACTTAGTAAGGCACTGAACACATGCTTGGACCAGATCTGGCCGAGCCGATTTTTGCTCGTCAAGTCAGAGTTCAACCGCGACCAGAGATGGAAATCAACACGCTCTCACCGGCCTACGCACGCTCATCGTGCATTGCGCATGTACACGGTGTCGTGAAATTTCCAATGGCTTACAAAAGTGGTCCAAAAGCCTCCACGAAAAAATCTCTTATCTTGCTTTGACCAAATTTGAGCAGTGCGCGATTGCAGGGCTACAACGCTGGTGCCCGAGCCTAACTCTCTAGCCTCCTCCAGTCTTCCTGCCATCTCACAGCAATAACTAAGGTTATCACGATCACGATACTAGGTAGAATCGTTTTTCGTTTGGCAAGATCAAATGGTAGAATCATGATTCTATCAGATTTTTAAAAGCATGTATATTTTGTACAAAAATTAAATTATGTTTTTAAATATGCAAGTCTATAGTAAATTTTTGAATAGTTTGAATTCAATTTTATAAATTTAGGTACACCGGGTCATGTTACATTCAATTAAGATTGTTTTTTGAACCTTATTTGATAAACTAATTATTTAAAACTACAATATGTTGATGAAAATATCTTTGACCTTCACGGCTGACATCCCGGGCTCCTAGCACTGCCCACCCACCCTACACCACAGGCCACAGGGCACGGCTGCCACCGCATCCTCCATGGCCATCTGGCACAGCGTGGTGGACCGTGGACCATGGTGGAGTGTGGACCAGCCCACCACTTCCGAGGCACTCGGTTCGCCGTCAGCGAGCCCAAAGCAGGGGTAGCAGCAGCTCAAGCCTCCTCAGCAACCTCCTCGGCCTCGTCGCGCCCTCCTGGTTCCACACGCAACACAGCTGCAGTAGTGCAACATCATCTCTTCTCTCTGATCCGGTACTCCCTACTCCCTACTCATCCTCCCTCCCCAATCTGAAATTTGAATGACAAAATGAAATGAATGCAATGTATTTTGCATTTTTTTTATTTAGGAATTATGGATACAAAATGAAGAGCAGCAAGACATTGTCATCTTATTTTCTAATACAAACACAATACAACAAATCTCTTTCAGAAACAGCTGGAACTGGAGCTAGTTACACTGAGGAAGACGATCATCATGTTGAACTTAATCCAGATAATGTAGTTGTTGATCCTGGGCTTCGAAAACCGAATGAGGAATTGGATGTTAATATTAGGCTGCTCCCAGTGCTCTACCTTTGCTGGTATCTTAGCTTGCCATGTAGGCAAAATAATGATGTGACACTATAGTTAATGAAGAGAGAAGGTACTCTAGTATCTAATTTAGATACTAGTTCGGCTTGAAATCCAACGTAAAACAGTCTCATGCATGTAATTAAATGAAACAGCTTAAGATACTATACTATAAGAAACCATTCATTGGGAAGATGGTATCATAACACTTCTTATGCACTAAGAAACTGAACTAAGATACTACTCATTGGGAGCAGCCTTAGGGATACTGTTAGAAGGGAGTATTTGTAATTGAGACCAAGCCAACCAAGTAGACATAAATTCCCATTAAAAGAACATGGAAGTCAGAAGAGGAGATTTCAAGAGTCATCGTTCAAAAGGTATGATTGTTTGGAATATAGTATTGCTAAAAATGCGACCTTTTGTTCTTTATTGTTATTTCTTTAAGCAGCAGAGAGCTGAAAACTTTGGTGTTGATGCCTTCAAGAAGGCAAGGTTTAGTTATTGGAACAATGCAATTCAATCTTTTGATGGACATGTTGGTAAAGTCAATAGTGCTTACAATAAAACAAGAAGACATTATGAGGCCTTCAAAAATCGGGGTAAGGTGTGGATTATATGATGATTCTGCCACCAAGAAGGATGAGGAAGAATATAAAATGTGTCTTACTATTATGTTAGGCATTGTAAAATTGCTTCTAGTGCTCTTGCTTTTCGTGGACATCATAAGTCTTCTAGCTCAAACAATAGGGGGACTTTTTAGAAATGCTAAAATAGTATAAAGAGAAGGATGAAAATGCTACAAAATTGCTTGATAAATGCTCCTGGGAACCATTTAATGGCTTCACACCATATACAAAAGCAGTTGTGCAAAACTTATGTAGAAAAACCACAAAGGCTGTACTGATCTTGGAAATCTTGTTGTGGGGATGGTTCAGACCGACACACATGGCTTTCCCATTGTCATATCGTCTCATTGAATTGGCCTTGTTTTTGCGAGCGGTAACAACAAATGTAGAAAGAGCTTTCTCAACTATAAACATTATTAAGATTGATTTGTGGAATAAGATGAATAATGAATGGATGAATCATAGCATGGTATGCTATATTGAGCAAAATATATTTGTAAGCATTAAAGATGGTAAGATTTTAGAGCATTTTCAAGGAATGAGGTCACGTAAGAAATAACTATCTCGTGCTAGTGATAAGTTAGCTTCTTGCAAATGTAAACTTCATGTTCTTTGTATTTAATCATACATCTATTTGATTTACTTTTTTTTTTCTGTTGTCTTTGTAGTTTCTGGTTCTCATCCGACTATTGATGAAGAAATGGTGGGCTAGGATCAAATATATATTAGAGTTGTTCTGATTATATAAAAATATAACTCTTTGTAAAACTACTAGCAAATTTATTATAATATTTAGCAAGATACAATTGCATGCGCTGCAAATTCGGCTAGTTTCTTTTAGATTGGAGATAAACAACTCCCCAGAGCCTGCAGGACAATTTGGAGAACAACCAGTACCAGATCACTTAAACGTAGCTGAAGATGATGCACATGATTTCGCTTCGTTTCATGGGACACCACGTTTGGTGGGACGATATACGGAGCGCAAACCTTACCGGGGAGGGGGAAAGTGCGCACATGGATCCAAAAGCTGTTAGTAGCTAAGTAGGGCGGTTTCAAATCATGCTCTTAACATTTTTTTGTCATTTCAAGACAACTAATTACACGTGAATACTCCTTCGATCACAAAAGAGTGACTTTTTTATTTGTTAAAGTCAACAAGATACTCATTTGACCGCTAAATTTTCTTATCATATATTTGAAATAAGTTGTAAAAGTACATATTATTATGAAAATAATTTTAGGATAAATTCATTCATATAATTTTATATATCCAAATCGTATGTTTTAATCAACATCTTTGATCAAAATTAATAAGGTTTGACACTACGCGTTCTAGAGCGTCACTTCCACATACTGGAGACACCAACAAAAGACTTCAACTTGGCACACAAGAAAATTGAGAGTTGGTATTAATTTCAACTCACGACCTCCTTTGTGTGGTTGTACGTTCGAGGTGCATACGTGAGTGAACATGCCTTTTTTTTTAAAAAAAAGAAAAGAAAATGTTAAGGCATGTATAATAGTATAGACAGCTGTTGTCTATAGTAACTCTCTTTGTTACCTATAGACAACATTAAAGACAGATTCATATAATGGTATAGATAGTCATCTGTCTTTTAGTTGTCTTTATAGAATACACAATCTTTTAATGCTTTTCTGTTTTTGGTACTACTGATCGGCTCTGAGATTGTAGACAACATCTTTCTCTTCCTTCATTCTCTTTCATCCACGTCAGCAAAAATCCTACGTGACAGTGACTATAGACGGCTGGCATAAGTCCATTGTACATGCTCTTAGAGATATCATCAAAACAGTTTTTTTTTCTAAATAAGGGAAACAATAATTTATCCTAGTTTGGATGAACTCAATTATTAATTTCAACGATTACACGGGTGCAACATGCTATTTTGTTAATCAGAAGACTAATATCAATTATCGGATGAAACAGCTCGTTTTACACTCAACTTTAAATTCGACACATCGTCTTCTATCATAAACTAAATCACTAATTGCACGGTTCTTATAACGCCACGCCATTACTTCACTATCGTTGTATACTTGTATACATAAAGAGGGCACTCTGTATCGATGAGGTAAGCACCGTAACTGTAGCAAACCATTGCATCAATATTTTCAAAGGTTTGGGTCACTGTAGCATAGTGACCCTGCCATAATATTTGATCGAAAGGATTGGAATTTGATCGGATGGACCTAACAATCACTGTACATGTCTAGTACGATTGTTCGTTTGCTTAAATATAAACGAAATGAATATTTGCTTACGTTATATAACATGGTATTGTACGCAAGCACAGAAGAGGCGTACTTACAGGGAATATAGGGATTCCCACGAGAAGGGCCACCTCCTCCCAGCATGGTATTGTACGCAAGTACTGAAGGGGCGAAGATGCTGCCGATGAGAAGCACCGTCAGTTGGATCGTCACCAGAAACAGGATTGACAAAAGGTTACGTCTCGTCGACATCTTCCGTATCAGCTCTTCAATGTGCTTTTTTCCTCTCTTTTTTTTTTGGTTTGAAACGAAGAGCTTCGAGTGTGCTCTGAGAACGAAGACGAGGTATTTAATGACTCGACGAACACCAAACATGTACACGGAGCGTAGCAGTCGTTCTGCCGGAAGTCTACCCCTGTGGCTCTGTCGGTGAGTCAAATAAATGTGTAGCCAGAGAAAATATATTAATCCATCTATTATCTTATTAAAGCAAAAAAAAAACATCATGTTCGCTTTCAATTGCTACAATTTACCACGTTAATCGGTGAAAAAAAAGAAATACACTGCCGATTGCGGTAGGTCTAAATTATAACGGTGCACATTAAATATATATACACAAGAGTTTTGTAAAAAATACACTTTCTACATGAATACAACTCTTATATTAAGCTAGCACATCACCTAAGTTTGGTTCTCTCATATAACATAAAAATCTTCGTGTACGCTCCATCGGGAGAGACCTCTGGCCGTCAACTTGTAAGTCTTGCTTCTCTATGGACTAGATGGGACTACAATGGATTTGTCGAGAGGACTTAGCCACGATCATGCATCTGCAGTGGTGCTCTGTCCGACGGTGGACCCCTCGACAGAGGGCCGTGGTGGCGTGGGTGCTCGTCACGACGGCGCGTCAGTGGTGTGTCGCGGTGGGACATGGTGCTCTGGCTGGGAGCGGCTCCCTCAACAGAAGGGTCACAACGGCGGCGTGGCTGTGCGTCACGAGCGTTGTGTCATGTACTAAGGCTTACATGTGGGACAAAGAAAAAGGTGAGAAGGGGGCATTGTTATAAGCCTCTAGCGGCAGCTGAGCAAGGCATCGCACAATGAGAAGGGGGTGCATCAAAGCGGGCATGAGTGTGCCAGGGCGGCTCGGCGCTGAGGCTAGGAGAAGAAATGGGCCGGGCCCGATAGAGAGGATTTGAATTGAAACCGAGATTTAAGCTAAAACTCGACACTCGAAATTTGAAATGAGACAGAAACTATAGAATTTTACAATTAAACTATAATTTAAAATATATTTTGAAAACAAAAAAACAAACGGAAGGATACTAAACAACACCTGAAAACGGGATGTTGCAAATACATATAGCCTGCCATTGCTAACACTTACATCGGCCGACAGTTGTCACACCATCACCTGATCAAAAACATATATTTCTAAAACCCAAAATTCTTCTAGTAATTAGTGGAGGCGAGGCAGCAAGCTAGCAAGTACCAACTGTGCCGCTGGTGACTCGTGACAGGTAGTGATGGCCAACCAAGACTTATTTTACTTCATTCGTTTCAGAATATTTGGTTCTCTTTGATTTTGACCGGTGACTTGTAATGTTTGACCAACAATATTTTTTCTAAATATTTAGATTGGTTGTATTGAAATGACATTGTTAGATTTGTTGTAAGAAATACTTTTATAATATTACACTCCCAAAATACTTTATGAATGCATTAGATAAAATTAATAGTAAAAATTTAACTTTGAAGACCGTAAAAAGTAAAAGAAGATAAGTATCCTGAAACGGATGTAGTAGCATGATGTTGATGGATACCATGATGCATACCATGGCAATGGACTAGCAAAAGCCAATGAGTAGGACGGCATCGGCCGGTGACAAAAGTAGGTAGTATTGGCAAGAATGGTGGCCGTAGTAATCAATTTGCATTAGTAGTAGCCCCGGTACGTGGTGGAGTGGGCCTACGAATCGCTGATCATGACAGCGAGAAAAAAAAATCTGTAGTCTAGAACTGTAATTTTTGTCAAAAGAGATATAAAATATTTTAGCAAAAAAAAAACAGATAGTATTAAAATGAGCTTTCATGCTCGCTCTGAGAGTCTAGAAATTATTTTATTAATCAGAGAAAAAAACTTGCTTCACATATTTTGGTGCGTCCAGCTTATAACGGCGCAAACTGATCAAATATATATTAGAGTTGTTACAATTATATAAAAAAATATAACTCTTTTTTTAACTACTAGCAAATTTATTACAATATTTAGCAGTACAATTGCATGCTGCAAATTCGGCTAGTTTCTTTTAAATTGGAGATAAACAACTCCCAAGAGTCTGCAGGACAATTTGGAGAACAACCAGTACAAAATCACTTAAACGTAGCTGAAGATGATGCACATGATTTCGCTTTGTTTCATGGGACACCACGTTTCGGTGGATGATATACGGGAGCGCAAACCTTACCAGGGGGAGGGGGAAATTGGCCTGCACATGGATCCAAAAGCGACTGTTAGTAGCTAAGTAGGGGCGGTTTCAAATCAAGCTCTTAACATTTTTTTGTCATTTCTGAAGACAACTAATTACAAGTGAATACTCCTTGTCACAAAAGAGTGACTTTTTTTTTATCAATCAAAGTCAACAAGATACTCATTTGACTGCTAAATTTTCTTATCATATATTTAAAATAAGTTGTAAAAGTACATATTATTATGAAAATAATTTTAGGATAAATTCATTCATATCATTTTTATATATCCAAATTGTATATTTTAAACAACATCTTTGATGAAAATTAATAAGGTTTGACACTACGCGTTCTAGAGTGTCACTTCCACATACAGAGACGCCAACACAAGACTTCAACTTGGCACACAAGAAAATTGAGAGTTGGTATTACTTTCAACTCACGACCTCCCTTTGTGTGGTTGTACGTTCGAGGTGCATACGTGAGTGAACATGCCTTTTTTTTTTTTTAAAAAAAAAGAAACTGTTAGGACATGTATAATGGTATAGACAGCTGCTGTCTATAGCAACTCTCTTTGTTACCTATAGACAACATTAAAAACAGCTCATATAATGGTACAGATAGCTGCTGTCTTTTTAGTTGTATTTATAGAAAACACAATTTTTTAATGCTTTTCTTATTTCTGATGCTACAGTCGGCTACAGGATTGTAGACAACATCTTTCTCTCTTTTCATTCTCTTTCATCCACATAAGCAAAAATCGTACATCGCAGTGACTATAGACGGCTGACATAAGCCTATTGTACATGCTCTTAAAGATATCATCAAAACAATTTTTTTTTTCTAAATAAGGGAAACAGTAATTCATCCTAGTTTGGATGAGCTCAATTATTGATTTCAACGATTACACGGGTGCAACATGCTATTTTGTTAATCAGAAGACTAATATCAATTATCGGATGAAACAGCTCGTTTTACACTCAACTTTAAATTCGACACATCGTCTTCTATCATGAACTAAATCACTAATTGCACGGTTCTTATAACGCCACGCCATTACTTCACTATCGTTGTATACTTGTATACATAAAGAGGGCACTCTGTATCGATGAGGTAAGCACCGTAACTGTACTGTAGCAAATCATTGCATCAATATTTTCAAAGGTTTGGGATCACTGTAGCATAGTGACCCTGCCATAGTATTTGATCGAAAGGATTGGAATTTGATCGGATGGTCCTAACAATCACTGTACATGTCTGATGTCTCGTACGATCGTTCGTTTGCTTAAATATAAACGAACTGAATATTTGCTTACGTTATATAACATGGTAATATTTGCACAGAAGAGGCGTACTTACAGGGCATAATAATATAGGGACTGGGCTGTCGGACAGAAATCGCGACTGAAGGACCGAAGCTGCTGCCGAGTAGAAGCACCGTCAGTTGGATGGTCACCAGAAACAGGATTGAGAAAATGCTAGGTCTCGTCGACATCTTCCGTATCAGCGCTTCAGTTTGCTTTTTTCCTTTTTTTTTTTTTGGGATTGAAACGACTGAAGGGCCGAAGATGCTGCCGATGAGAAGGACCGTCAGCGCTTCAGTGTGCTCTATATATGAACGAAGACAGGTATTTAATGACTCGACGAACGCCAAACATGGACACGGAGCGCAGCAGTCGTTCTGCTGGGAAGTCTACCCCTGTGACTCTGTCGGTTAGTCAAATAAACGTCTAGCCAGAGAAAATATATCTATCTATCTATCTATCTATTATTATTATTTTTTGCGAATCATCCAGTACAACACATAGGCGCCCACACACACGGACACCACCACACGCACGCACTCATACACACGACGCTTACTGAAGACCGGACGAGCGGAGTTTGAAGAAATGACGAAGTTACCACCGGCGTCTCGCTTGCGACGGGTTCGTTGCCTCCCATTGAAAGAAAATCCTCCTTAATAAGACACACAAGGCCAAACCTAGGGTTTGAACCCTGGTAGGCTGAGGGTACAACCACATCCACTAGCCACCCGAGCAAGGCTTGGTTCTTATCTATCTATCTATTATCTTATTAAAGCAAAAAAAAAATCATCATGTTCGCTTTGAATGGCTACAAATTACCACATTAATCGTGAAAAAAACTACACCACCGATTGTGGTGGGTCCAAAAAAACAGCCTGCGGAGTTAACCGGCGGAGGGGTATAGCCAACAATGCCTGGACGAGCGAGGCTGCTACAGGTGAGAAGCAGGATCAGTTGTATGACCAGCAGCAACACGCTTGGGAGAAAGTAACGTCTTGCAGACATCATTTGAGAGCTAGCTTTCTTAATGCTTTGTGGTCTCGTGGATAAGAACTACTGGATCGACGGACACCAAATGGCCCTATATAGATAGCTGCTAGGGAGTTGCCAGGAAATTAGGCAGGCGTTTCGGCATCAGTGCATCTCATGTGGTTCAAAGTCTACCTTGAGCCTGCTGCTAGTCTGGCCTCGACTGACTAGTCAAATGCACGTATTCTATGTGTAGTCTAATTTTCTTTAGACAAATTAAGTTCTACTACCTTCGTTTCATAATATTTATTCAAGTCCACCATACCAAAAGGTGCACACCGGCCGCCCCTGTCCTCCTCCACGTCGGCTGCACCACGCCCGCGCCCGGCCCCCTCCTCGATCGTCTATCGTGTCGTGCGCCGGGCCGGACACGATGCTGTTCGTGCTGTGCTAGTCCGGGGTGCGGATCCAAGCACGGCACGAGCGCTTGGGTCATGCTAGCCTGGCCCAGATACACTAATGTAGGCCATGCCGTGTCTGAGCCGGACCAACAGTCCCATGCCTCGGGCCAGCGCCCGGGAGGCACAGTCCATATGGCCATTTCAGTGACATTAATTAGACCGTACATACCCCTATTAAATGATATGTTACAACTGCTCAACCCATTTTATGGTAGTGAAGTAGGGATTGAGAATGGATGTGTTGCAGCAACGATTTTTTTTTGAAATAATATATTTTTTAAAACAAATTACAAAACTAGGTTACCATCTCAAAAAATTGCAAAAATAGGCTCACGCCTTGATTCATTCGCGACAGTTCTATCGCCGAGATGAATCGGCGGCAGAACCGCATGCAGGCGGCAGAACCCATGCAGAGGGGCAAGTTCTGTCGCCAGATTCAGCGGCGGCAGAACCCATGCAGAGGGGCAAGTTCACATCGCCAGTTCAATCGCGCGACAGAATCTATGAATTTTTAAATATAGCAAATAAACTCAAAAAATTACAAAATTTTTTGAGGAGCATCCTGATAGAGTGTTCTTGTTTATGTAATTTGTTCATAATTTTATACATTATACATTTGTCTCTAAAATTTATTTAAGTATACTATTTGTATAATTTTTAAATATACCAGATTAGGTTCAACAATTATGAATTTTTTTGTGAACACCCCTACATAGTGTAATTGTTTATGTATTTTTTTTTTCATAATTTTATATGCTCTAAAATTGTCTCTAAAAATAAGGGTATACAATCAAGTACACTGTATTGGAAACCTAAATTCAGAATTTTAGAGACAATTTCAAAGCATATAAAATTAGAAAAAAATTACAGAAACAATTACACTATGTAAGGAGTGTTCACAAAAAAATTCATAATTTTGGACCTCATCTGGTATATTTTAAAATTCTACAAATAGTATACTTAAATAAATTTTAAAGACAAATGTATAATGTATAAAATTATGACAAAATTAAACAAGAAATAACACTCTATCAGGATGTTCCACAAAAATTTTTGTAATTTTTTGAGTTTATTTTCTATATTTAAAAATTCATAGATTCCCGCTTGATTGAAGCGCACAGAACTAACCCGCTATCTGAGGTTCTGCCGCGATTCAATGGCGACAGAACTGTCGCAGATAAACCGCGACAAAACCTATTTTTGTAATTTTTGAGAGCGATGACCTAGTTTTGTAAATATTTTTTAAAAATATATTATTTCTAAAAAAAAATTCTTGCAGCAACGGCCCTCTCTATTTCCTCCATAGAGAGGGAACACACGCTTAAATCTACTACCTTAACCTTGTGCTCTACCATTAGTCGACATAGGTGCCCCATCTTCTTCCATTTCCGTTGTCCAGTGCACCATCTTAGTGCGTGCTCCATCAGTCCACCATGGTCCAGTGCACGATCCTGAAACGAACTCACACGTTCTGCGTCACCGTGACGTTGACCAGTGTAGCAGTGCGGTCTCGGTCTCCCTAGATGGTGATCACATGGTCAAAAGAATAAGACGACGCCATCTCAATGACTATCGACTAATGATGTGCGTTGTCCAGTGTGCCATCTTGTGCGTGCTGCATCAGTCCACCATGGTCCAGTGTACGTACATAGGTGCCCAATCTTCTTCCATTTCCATTGTCCAGTCTACTATCTTGTGCGTGCTCCATCAGTCCCGCAACTTTTTGGACGGCACGTTTTGGTGTCGTATTTGTGAAAATGACATTCTACGTATGGTATTTACAAAGATAACACGCGCTACAGCACAGCCACCACACAGAATTAACGTGGACGCAACACGTCTTGGCCACCGCACGGGGCGCCACCACACGGCTAGCCTGTGGACTCCAATGATATGTGTCGGGCTGTGCCGTGTCGCCCGTTTGGATAGGTCTGGATGCGATGTTCAAAGCCAACATTTTTTCTCTTCCAAGTGGGCGTAAGAAAATCTGGAAGAATTTTTTTGTTGCATGGTACTAGCTTAGTTAGAAAACCGCATCAATTTTCTTCAGCTAGTAGTAATGTTGAAGCCAACAAACATCGGCTGAAACATTTAAACTTCACACTTTACTTGATCCCCAGAGTTTGTAAGCTGAAGTTCCACTTTGTCCTCTGCTGCGGTGCCGGCCGACAGGTAGTATGAAACTGCGACTAAGGTTCTACTCGTATACCAAGCGTGGTTAGCTTGACGACTTAGTAAGGCACTGAACACATGCTTGGACCAGATCTGGCCGAGCCGATTTTTGCTCGTCAAGTCAGAGTTCAACCGCGACCAGAGATGGAAATCAACACGCTCTCACCGGCCTACGCACGCTCATCGTGCATTGCGCATGTACACGGTGTCGTGAAATTTCCAATGGCTTACAAAAGTGGTCCAAAAGCCTCCACGAAAAAATCTCTTATCTTGCTTTGACCAAATTTGAGCAGTGCGCGATTGCAGGGCTACAACGCTGGTGCCCGAGCCTAACTCTCTAGCCTCCTCCAGTCTTCCTGCCATCTCACAGCAATAACTAAGGTTATCACGATCACGATACTAGGTAGAATCGTTTTTCGTTTGGCAAGATCAAATGGTAGAATCATGATTCTATCAGATTTTTAAAAGCATGTATATTTTGTACAAAAATTAAATTATGTTTTTAAATATGCAAGTCTATAGTAAATTTTTGAATAGTTTGAATTCAATTTTATAAATTTAGGTACACCGGGTCATGTTACATTCAATTAAGATTGTTTTTTGAACCTTATTTGATAAACTAATTATTTAAAACTACAATATGTTGATGAAAATATCTTTGACCTTCACGGCTGACATCCCGGGCTCCTAGCACTGCCCACCCACCCTACACCACAGGCCACAGGGCACGGCTGCCACCGCATCCTCCATGGCCATCTGGCACAGCGTGGTGGACCGTGGACCATGGTGGAGTGTGGACCAGCCCACCACTTCCGAGGCACTTGGTTCGCCGTCAGCGAGCCCAAAGCAAGGGCAGCAACAGCTCAAGCCTCCTCAGCAACCTTCTCGGCCTCGTCGCGCCCTCCTGGTTCCACACGGGCCCGATCATAAGCATGCAACACAGCTGCAGTAGTGCAACATCATCTCTTCTCTCTGATCCGGTACTCCCTACTCATCCTCCCTCCCCAATCTGAAATTTGAATGACAAAATGAAATGAATGCAATGTATTTTGCATTTTTTATTTAGGAATTATGGATACAAAATGAAGAGCAGCAAGACATTGTCATCTTATTTTCCAATACAAACACAATCCAACAAATCTCTTTCAGAAACAGTTGGAACTGGAGCTAGAGCTAGTTACACTGAGGAAGACGATCATCATGTTGAACTTAATCCAGATGATGTAGTTGCTGATCCTGGGCTTCGAAAACCGAATGAGGAATTGGATGTTAATATTAGGGATACTGTTAGAAGGGAGTATTTGTAATTGAGATCATGCCAACCAAGTAGACATAAATTCCCATTAAAAGAACATGGAAGTCAGAAGAGGAGATTTCAAGAGTTATCGTTCAAAAGGTATGATTGTTTGGAATATAGTATTGCTAAAGATGCGACCTTTTGTTCTTTATTGTTATCTCTTTAAGCAGGAGAGAGCTGAAAACTTTGGTGTTGATACCTTCAAGAAGGCAAGGTTTAGTTATTGGAACAATGCAATTCAATCTTTTGATGGACATGTTGGTAAAGTCAATAGTGCTTACAATAAAACAAGAAGACATTATGAGGCCTTCAAAAAATCAGGGGTAAGGTGTGGATTATATGATGATTGCTGCCACCAAGAAGGATGAGGAAGAATATAAAATGTGTCTTACTATTATGTTAGGCATTGTAAAATTGCTTCTAGTGCTCTTGCTTTTCGTGGACATCATAAGTCTTCTAGCTCAAACAATAGGGGGACTTTTTAGAAATGCTAAAATAGTATAAAGAGAAGGATGAAAATGCTACAAAATTGCTTGATAAATGCTCCTGGGAACCATTTAATGGCTTCACACCATATACAAAAGCAGTTGTGCAAAACTTATGTAGAAAAACCACAAAGGTCAGATCGATCTTGGAAATCTTGTTGTGGGATGGTTGCATCACACACATGGCTTTCCCATTGTCATATCGTCTCATTGAATTGGCCTTGTTTTTGCGAGCGGTAACAACAAATGTAGAAAGAGCTTTCTCAACTATAAACATTATTAAGATTGATTTGTGGAATAAGATGAATAATGAATGGATGAATCATAGCATGGTATGCTATATTGAGCAAAATATATTTGTAAGCATTAAAGATGGTAAGATTTTAGAGCATTTTCAAGGAATGAGGTCACGTAAGAAATAACTATCTCGTGCTAGTGATAAGTTAGCTTCTTGCAAATGTAAACTTCATGTTCTTTGTATTTAATCATACATCTATTTGATTTACTTTTTTTTTTCTGTTGTCTTTGTAGTTTCTGGTTCTCATCCGACTATTGATGAAGAAATGGTGGGCTAGGATCAAATATATATTAGAGTTGTTACAGTTATATAAAAAATATAACTCTTTGTAAAACTACTAGCAAATTTATTATAATATTTAGCAGTACAATTGCATGCGCTGCAAATTCGGCTAGTTTCTTTTAGATTGGAGATAAACAACTCCCCAGAGCCTGCAGGACAATTTGGAGAACAACCAGTACCAGATCACTTAAACGTAGCTGAAGATGATGCACATGATTTCGCTTCGTTTCATGGGACACCACGTTTCGGTGGACGATATACGGGAGCGCAAACCTTACCAGGGGGAGGGGGGAAAGTGCCTGCACATGGATCCAAAAGCGACTGTTAGTAGCTAAGTAGGGGCGGTTTCAAATCATGCTCTTAACATTTTTTTTTTGTCATTTCTGAAGACAACTAATTACACGTGAATACTCCTTCTGATCACAAAAGAGTGACTTTTTTTTATTTGTTAAAGTCAACAAGATACTCATTTGACCGCTAAATTTTCTTATCATATATTTGAAATAAGTTGTAAAAGTACATATTATTATGAAAATAATTTTAGGATAAATTCATTCATATAATTTTTATATATCCAAATCGTATGTTTTAATCAACATCTTTGATCAAAATTAATAAGGTTTGACACTACGCGTTCTAGAGCGTCACTTCCACATACGGAGACACCAACAAAAGACTTCAACTTGGCACACAAGAAAATTGAGAGTTGGTATTAATTTCAACTCACGACCTCCCTTTGTGTGGTTGTACGTTCGAGGTGCATACGTGAGTGAACATGCCTTTTTTTTTTTAAAAAAAAAAAAGAAAATGTTAAGGCATGTATAATAGTATAGACAGCTGTTGTCTATAGTAACTCTCTTTGTTACCTATAGACAACATTAAAGACAGTTCATATAATGGTATAGATAGCTGCTGTCTTTTTAGTTGTCTTTATAGAATACACAATCTTTTAATGCTTTTCCTGTTTTTGGTACTACAGTCGGCTACAGGATTGTAGACAACATCTTTCTCTTCCTTCATTCTCTTTCATCCACGTCAGCAAAAATCCTACGTGACAGTGACTATAGACGGCTGGCATAAGTCCATTGTACATGCTCTTAGAGATATCATCAAAACAGTTTTTTTTTCTAAATAAGGGAAACAATAATTTATCCTAGTTTGGATGAACTCAATTATTAATTTCAACGATTACACGGGTGCAACATGCTATTTTGTTAATCAGAAGACTAATATCAATTATCGGATGAAACATTTCGTTTACACTCAACTTTAAATTCGACACATCGTCTTCTATCATAAACTAAATCACTAATTGCACGGTTCTTATAACGCCACGCCATTACTTCACTATCGTTGTATACTTGTATACATAAAGAGGGCACTCAGATCGATGAGGTAAGCACCGTGAATCGTAGCAAACCATTGCATCAATATTTTCAAAGGTTTGGGTCACTGTAGCATAGTGACCCTGCCATAATATTTGATCGAAAGGATTGGAATTTGATCGGATGGACCTAACAATCACTGTACATGTCTAGTACGATTGTTCGTTTGCTTAAATATAAACGAAATGAATATTTGCTTACGTTATATAACATGGTATTGTGCGCAAGCACGTAAGAGGCGTATTTACAGGAATATAGGATTCCCACGAGAAGGGCCACCTCCTCCCAAAGCATGGTATTGTACGCAAAAGCTTGGGGGCGAAGATGCTTGCCGATGAGAAGCACCGCAGTTGGATCGTCACGAAACAGGATTGACAAAGGTTACGCCTCGTCGACATCTTCCGTATCGCTCTTCAATGTGCTTTTCCTCTCTTTTTTTTTTTGGTTTGAAACGAAGAGCTTCGAGTGTGCTCTGAGAACGAAGACGAGGTATTTAATGACTCGACGAACACCAAACATGTACACGGAGCGTAGCGATCGTTTCTAGGAAGTCTACCCTGTGGCTCGCTTCGGTGAGTCAAATAAATGTGTAGCCAGAGAAAATATATTAATCCATCTATTATCTTATTAAAGCAAAAAAAAAACATCATGTTCGCTTTCAATTGCTACAATTTACCACGTTAATCGGTGAAAAAAAAGAAATACACTGCCGATTGCGGTAGGTCTAAATTATAACGGTGCACATTAAATATATATACACAAGAGTTTTGTAAAAAATACACTTTCTACATGAATACAACTCTTATATTAAGCTAGCACATCACCTAAGTTTGGTTCTCTCATATAACATAAAAATCTTCGTGTACGCTCCATCGGGAGAGACCTCTCGCCGTCAACTTGTAAGTCTTGCTTCTCTATGGACTAGATGGGACTACAATGGATTTGTCGAGAGGACTTAGCCACGATCATGCATCTGCAGTGGTGCTCTGTCCGACGGTGGACCCCTCGACAGAGGGCCGTGGTGGCGTGGGTGCTCGTCACGACGGCGCGTCAGTGGTGTGTCGCGGTGGGACATGGTGCTCTGGTAGGGAGCGCTCCCTCATCAGGAAGGGTCACAACGGCGGCGTGGTGCAAGCGCCACGAGCGTTGTGTCATGTACTAAGGCTTACATGTGGGACAAAGAAAAGGTGAGAAGGGGCATTGTTATAAGCCTCTAGCGGCAATGAGCAAGGCATCGCACAATGAGAAGGGGTGCATCAAAGCGGGCATGAGTGTGCCTGTATGGCTCACACGAGGCTAGGAGAAGAAATGGGCGGGCCCGATAGAGAGGATTTGAATTGAAACCGAGATTTAAGCTAAAACTCGACACTCGAAATTTGAAATGAGACAGAAACTATAGAATTTTACAATTAAACTATAATTTAAAATATATTTTGAAAACAAAAACAAACGGAAGGATACTAAACAACACCAAAACGGGATGTTGCAAATACATATAGCCTGCCATTGCTAACACTTACATCGGCCGACAGTTGTCACACCATCACCGATCAAAACATATATTTCTAAAACCCAAAATTCTTCTAGTAATTAGTGGAGGCGAGGCAAACAAGCTAGCAAGTACCAACTGTACTACTGGTGACTCGTGATGTAGTGATGGCCAACCAAGACTTATTTTACTTCATTCGTTTGAATATTTGGTTCTCTTTGATTTTGACCATGACTTGTAATGTTTGACCAACAATATTTTTCTAAATATTTAGATTGGTTGTATTGAAATGACATTGTTAGATTTGTTGTAAGAAATACTTTTATAATATTACACTCCCAAAATACTTTATGAATGCATTAGATAAAATTAATAGTAAAAATTTAACTTTGAAGACCGTAAAAGTAAAAGAAGATAAGTATCCCAAACGGATGTAGTAGCATGATGTTGATGGATACCATGATGCATACCATGGCAATGGACTAGCAAAAGCCAATGAGTAGGACGGCATCGGCGGTGACAAAAGTAGGTAGTATTGGCAAGAATGGTGGCCGTAGTAATCAATTTGCATTAGTAGTAGCCCGTGACGTGGTGGAGTGGGCCTACGAATCGATCATGACAATGAGAAAAAAATCAGAGTCTAGAACGTAATTTTTGTCAAAAGAGATATAAAATATTTTAGCAAAAAAACAGATAGTATTAAAATGAGCTTTCATGCTCGCTCTGAGAGTCTAGAAATTATTTTATTAATCAGAGAAAAAACTTGCTTCACATATTTTGGTGCGTCCGACTTATAACTACGTAAATCGATCAAATATATATTAGAGTTGTTACAATTATATAAAAATATAACTCTTTTTTTAACTACTAGCAAATTTATTACAATATTTAGCAAGACAATTGCATGCTGCAAATTCGGCTAGTTTCTTTTAAATTGGAGATAAACAACTCCCAAGAGTCTGCAGGACAATTTGGAGAACAACCAGACAAAATCACTTAAACGTAGTGAAGATGATGCACATGATTTCGCTTTGTTTCATGGGACACCACGTTTGGTGGATGATATACGGAGCGCAAACCTTACCGGGGAGGGGAAATTGGCCGCACATGGATCCAAAAGCATCGTTAGTAGCTAAGTAGGGGCGGTTTCAAATCAAGCTCTTAACATTTTTGTCATTTCAAGACAACTAATTACAAGTGAATACTCCTTGTCACAAAAGAGTGACTTTTTTATCAATCAAAGTCAATAAGATACTCATTTGATTACTAAATTTTCTTATCATATATTTAAAATAAGTTGTAAAAGTACATATTATTATGAAAATAATTTTAGGATAAATTCATTCATATCATTTTATATATCCAAATTGTATGTTTTAAACAACATCTTTGATGAAAATTAATAAGGTTTGACACTCACGCGTTCTAGAGTGTCACTTCCACATACAGAGACGCCAACACAAGACTTCAACTTGGCACACAAGAAAATTGAGAGTTGGTATTACTTTCAACTCATGACCTCCCTTTGTGTGGTTGTACGTTCGAGGTGCATACGGGAGTGAACATGCCTTTTTTTTTTTTTAAAAAAAAGAAACTGTTAGGACATGTATAATGGTATAGACAGCTGCTGTCTATAGCAACTCTCTTTGTTACCTATAGACAACATTAAAAACAGCTCATATAATGGTACATATAGCTGCTGTCTTTTTAGTTGTATTTATAGAAAACACAATTTTTTAATGCTTTTCTTATTTCTGATGCTACAGTCGGCTACAGGATTGTAGACAACATCTTTCTCTCTTTTCATTCTCTTTCATTCACATAAGCAAAAATCGTACGTCGCAGTGACTATAGACGGCTGACATAAGCCTATTGTACATGCTCTTAAAGATATCATCAAAACAATTTTTTTTTCTAAATAAGGGAAACAGAATTCATCCTAGTTTGGATGAGCTCAATTATTAATTTCAACGATTACACGGGTGCAACATGCTATTTTGTTAATCGTAAGACTAATATCAATTATCGGATGAAACATTTCGTTTACACTCAACTTTAAATTCGACACATCGTCTTCTATCATGAACTAAATCACTAATTGCACGGTTCTTATAACGCCACGCCATTACTTCACTATCGTTGTATACTTGTATACATAAAGAGGGCACTCTGTATCGATGAGGTAAGCACCAGAATCGCATCGTAGCAAATCATTGCATCAATATTTTCAAAGGTTTGGGATCACCGTAGCATAGTGACCCCGCCATAGTATTTGATCGAAAGGATTGGAATTTGATCGGATGGTCCTAACAATCACCGTACATGTCGATGTCTCGTCGATCGTTCGTTTGCTTAAATATAAACGAACCGAATATTTGCTTACGTTATATAACATGGTAATATTTGTACGTAAGAGGCGTACTTACAGGGCATAATAATATAGGGAATGGGCTTTTGGACGAAATCGCATTGAAGGACCGGCTGCGCCGAGTAGAAGCACCGTCAATTGGATGGTCACGAAACAGGATTGAGAAAATGCTAGGTCTCGCCGACATCTTCCGTATCAGTGCTTGCTTTTTTTTTTTTTTTTGGGATTGAAACGATGAAGGGCGAAGATGCTGCCGATGAGGAGGACCGTCCGCTTGATGGGCTCTATATGAACGAAGATGTATTTAATGACTCGACGAACGCCAAACATGGACACGGAGCGCAGCAATCGTTCATTGGAAGTCTACCTCGTGGATTGTCGGTTAGTCAAATAAATGTCTAGCCAGAGAAAATATATCTATCAACTAGTACAACATATAGACGCCCACACATACGGACACCACCACACGCACGCACTCATACACACGACGCTTACTGAAGACCGGACGAGCGGAGTTTGAAGAAATGACGAAGTCACCATGGCGTCTCGCTTGCAACGGGTACGTTGCCTCCCATTGAAAGAAAATCATCCTTAATAAGACACACAAGGCCAAACCTAGGGTTTGAACCCTGGTGGACTGGAGGTACAACCACCTTTACTAGCCACCCAAGTAAGGCTTGGTTCTTATCTATCTATCTATTATCTTATTAAAGCAAAAAAAAAAAAATCATCATGTTCGCTTTGAATGGCTACAAATTACCCCATTAATCGTGAAAAAAACTACACCACCGATTGTGGTGGGTCCAAATTATAACGATGCACATTAAATATATACACACAAGAATTTTGTAAAGAATACACCTTCTATATGAATACTAGTTATACAACTCTTATACTAAGATAGCACATCACCTAAGTTTGTTTCTCTCATATCACATAAAAATCTTCGTGTACGCGCCATCGTGAGAGACCTCTGGCCGTCAACGTGGGAGTCTTGCTTCCCTGTGGACTAGATGGGACCACGATGAATTCGTCGAGGACTTAGCCACGATCATGCATCTGCATGGTGGCCAACGTCTTATATACGTGCATGCTGTTACGATATGGCCCGCAAATTTGCTAATTGCCCATACTTTGGGCGCAATAATAAAATTCTCGCGTTGGCCGACCAGACGAATCTGAAGAAGGGCCCAAAGCAATAAAGCTGTTGGGAAACCATGAGTCTGACCCTGCAGTCGGCCCATTAGTGGGCGCCCTATTCCAAACCCTAGTAGATTCGTAGCCTATAAATAGGGGGTGTTATTCATTGTAAAGGATTGATCGATTGTTGAAGGAATAAAGAGAAGCAAGAAACCCCCTACATCTCTGTGTTCAATCTCTTATTCTGTTCTTGATTGTTCTTGCGTTCTTGCATTGTTCTTACGATTCTGAGTTTGTCTACGAGGTAATCGCTCGGACTGGACTTGCCAGCGACGGTTCCTCAACACGTTATCAGCACGATCGACTCTCCTCGTATCGAAAAGGTAACCGTCGATGAACGACACTCGTAGATTGAATCGTTTTTCTAGATTGCTTTCAATTATGCAAATTTGGCTTTCTAGATTGGTTTTCTACGGTGCAAATCCGCTCTAATCTACCGTGAGCCGACTTGAAGTCGCCGGCCAAGCCGATCGGTGGATTACATGAAAGAGTAGATGATGATTGTACCGTAGGTAGTATATGCAATCGCATGGAAGACACCATGTGCAGGGCACCGCCTGCAAGCGGCTGTCACTACCTCCGCGATACGTTACCGGTCGGCATAGCCCGCCATCACGTATCGCCATGGCGGCAACGACAGAGCCACGCCGCCAGCACGTGGCAAGCATGCACATGTAGGCATGAAGCCGCGCGCCCCGTTGCAATCTCGTATTACATCGCATCACATACACACATGGATGAACAGTAATTTAATATAAAAAAAATTGCTACTGTCGGCCATGAAGTGCCAGTGCGCTGCAGCACAACCCCCCGCCCCGTAGGCAACGCCGCCGCCGTCGCCGCCTTGAAGGCCGAGGCGCCGCCGCCGCCGCCCGGCTCGCTCGTCGCCGCCAGCGGCCCACTGGCGCGCCGGCAAGCAAAGAGAGAAGAACAAGAGAGAAAAAGGGGATGGGGGCCGCCGCCGCCGGCAGCCGCCGCGCGCCGCCGCGGCCGGCCGCCGCACGGCCGCGCACTCGCCCGCGCCGCCGCAGACGACGCGGCGCCGCCGCGAGCGCGGCGCGACCACCGTTGCTCTCTTTGCGCGGCGCCGCCATTACTTGACCGAGTCGGAGCCACCGCCACCCGAGGATCCACCGCCACCCGAGGAGCCGCCGCCTCCGCTCCGCTCGTAGCGTAGTAGTCGCGCCGCCGCTCGCGGTCGCGCCCGCTGAGCCTCCGTCGCCGCGCGCGCGCGCTGGCTGGCGCCGCCGCCCCGCCGCCAGACGGCGGGAGCCGCCGCCACGGATCGCCGCCGCGCCGCTTCAAAAGCCGCGCCGCGACGGGGACGGCGGGTGGGCCTTGGGTCGAAGAAGCAACCGCCCAAATAGAAAAGGGTGGCCCGAAAGGGCATTTGCAAAAGGACCTTAGGGTTCGAATAATTGCGCCAATTTTCGCGAATAAAGTAATTTTGCGAAAACCCTCTAAGATATGAAAATTACGCGCCATTTCTCTTAAAACGAGTTTTGCGTTTTAGCCTCGAAACTTGCGCTACGAAAAATCATTTTTCAGCATAAAAGGGCTTCGGGAATCCAATTTTTTTTTTTTGCATATTTTTGAAATTTTAAAGCATGTTTAACCTTGTTGTTGTTATTTCTATGCAATCTATTTACCGCATTTACTGTTTTGATTATCTGTGATTGTTTATATTACTTTTAATCACTGAAAATAGCAGTAAATCATGAAAATGCATAGAAAAATATGGGATAACGAACCGGAAGTTCGAATAGCATTATGAGAATTTTGCAACCATCTTACGCAAATTACCAGCAGTAATCTTATGAATTTTGGCATGAATATGAAGATGACTGGCATCACGAATCAGGAATTCGAAGAACTGACCTAGCATGGCCAGATTTTGTATAAAATTTGTATCAGTCTTCAATTCTGTGGTAATGTAATCACGGATGAGCAGAAGATTGATAAGACTTTCTACCTTTCACCCGAACGCAGATAATCCGTGACGCAACTATCGCCAAGACGGCTACATGAAGTATGCCGAATTAATTGACATCATGCAAGTTGCGGAAGCTCAAGGTGATGTTCTAGGAAAGAACTTCATCTTGCAGCCACCTAGTAGCAATGTTGGCCATGAAGCTACTGCTAGCAGCTACAAGGTGATGAAGCCTCTCACAAATGAGATGAGCAAAAAGGGTAAGGTCGTGCGTCGCACATTATTGATGCTTTACAGTCTAAGAAGAAGGGCAAATGATAGCATGAGGCATATCTCGCCATTGCAGGCACAGAGGATCCACATCCATTAGCTGCACTTATGAATGTGAACAAACCAAAGAGCAACCCCATCATCCCTCCTTTGACATCGCAGCCGCCACACCGTAGTAGCGCCCAAGAGGAGAAGATCACGCATGGAGCCGATTTAGGCGAAGTTCTGAATACTTCGCTTATTAGATCCAAAGGCACGCATTGCACTCTGACCTTTATAGAAACTTGCGCTTGTAATTGAAGCGCATTTTGAATTATTGAATAATAGTTCCAAGCTCTAGGAGAGCAAAGCATTAAATTCTTATTATGAGTCCTGCAAGACTTATTTTCCGCCTTTATAATAGCAAGTTACGCTCGATATCCAAGTATTTTATTTATGTGTTGCTTGCTTTCGCTACATATTAATGAAGTACATTATATTAGAACGCGTGTGGTGCCCTATGGAGGAAGTGTGCTTAGCACGTGAGCGCACAATGAAAACCATCCTAAGATAAACGGAAATTTTTCCAGTCGATCAACAAGAATGCTGGTAGTCTTACGACAATCGCAGACAATGATACTTGTATAATAGGCTCGTGAAGGGCCACAATTATACTCCCAATGGGCACAACTTTGGTCATTGAAGAAGACTTGTTGCATCAGAATCGACTAGAACTCTCAAGGATATTTGCGCTAACAGCTTCGTAGAGATCAAGAAGAGTATGGCATGAATACTCGCCATTACAAAGCGTGAAGAAAGTGAAAAATAGCATTAGAATGTCTTCCTTCATATGAAACTGGGCTATACTACACTAATATTAAGGCACCTGCAGCTTATACTGCCTTGAAAACCGTATTTAGAAGCTCTGAACTTATCTATCTTTGGCATGATAGATTATGCCGCCTAGGTCTTAGGATAATGAGATATATAATTAACAATTCACAGGGACATAATATGAATATAAAGAATTTCCCGAATCTAGAAGATTTTGTGTGCCCCGCATGTGCCACCGGGAAATTAATTATTATATCTTTTGCTCTGAAAGCGAAGGATGAAGTTCCTGCATTCCTGGACCGTATCTAGGGAGACTTTTTGCGGTCCTATACAGCCCCGGTAAGGGTCAATTAGGTATTTTATAGTGCTCATCAATGCTTCCTCGGAATGGTCGCACGTATGTTTATTGTCTACGAGAAACCATGCTTTTGCAAAGCCAATCTCACAGATAATTAAATTAGAAATATTTTCCCTGATCATCATATGAAGTCCACCTGAATGGACAACGCCGGAGAATTTACTTTGAAAGCATTTGATGATTATTACATGAAAATGGGAATTAAAAGTTGAGCATTCTGTACCGCATATCCACACCCAGAATGGACTAGCAGAATTTTGAAGAATTGTAATTTACCAACTATATGTTGGGACACGCATCCGCTCGTATGAGTGCTCTCATCAATTTTAGACCGTTGGCCTATAACATCCATCCACCTATACAACTAGCGCAAGGGTCAGCACCGAAAACTACTCATCTTCGCAGGTTTGGTTGCAAGGGTCATATACCTATACCACCACCGCGTGAATCAGAATGTGTCTTCTCCAAAGTCGGGATATACGCTGATTATGAGACAAAGATCCATAATCAAGTATTTGGACCATATGACTAGAGATTTGAATAATGCCCAATTACGATAGTACATCGATGAGGTTAGTTTCCGTCATTAGGGGAAGGAAATCAACCCTTGATAATAATGTAGGAAATAATTGAAGTCTAGAAGACAATTGAAATCCGTAAGATAATTGAAATCTATGCATATGACCCGCGACTAGTGAAGCAAATAGAGAAGTCCGAAGATAATTGCAGTCCGTAAGATAATTGAATTGAAGTCTAGAAGACAATTGAAGTCCGTAAGATAATAGATTTGTAAATATTAGCAAATCAACCGCCGAACCACTTTAGTGATTTGAAGAGCGTGACCAAGTAGCATTTGCTCGCACGCAATGCACCGAGAGGGTTGAAATACCAATGAAGGTATCCCTAATCCCGCCCGCAGGCCTTAGAAAGGACGAGAACTCCGTCCTCGAATCCGGCAACCGGGACGCCGTGAAAAGGATAAGAAGGACTTCACACACCGATCACCGGTGCCCCGAGAACCGTAGGGGAGCCGGTTGAGACCGCACCGTATGGAACCTTCGTAAAAGGCGTGCGCATTGAACATCTCCATGAAGGAGACATCGTATGGATGTGCGCACACATCGAACCGAAACTAAAGGGACTTGCCCCGCAATAGAAAGCAATGTGAGCAAGTAAAAGCATTAGAAGAATCGCCCTGAAGAAATAATGATAAAATTTATGACATCGGAGAATCTTTGAATATGACAACAACCAATGTTGACATATACTTTGCAAAGAAACTTGCCACAATCATCAATCTTGATTCGAGCTCAGACGTCAATGAATGAAAGAAAAGATCAGATTGAAAGAAGGCAGTAGAAACTGAATTATTCTCTTCAAATAAAAGAAGGGTGTTTGGGCCTGTAAGCCGTACGCCTTCCCTTGTGCACCCCGTAGGGCATAAATGGACATTTGTTCGAAAGAGAAATGAAAAGAAACAAGGCTCGTTGCATAAGGTTTCATTGAACATCCAGGAGATGATTATGAAGAAACCTATTCCCGATCATGGGCAGAACCCCTTTAGACATTTATCTCAATGGCAGTGAACTTGAAGTTAGAATTGAAATTGATGGATGGGGTACCAAAGATACCTTTATGAAATATTGATTCGACATTGAAGATACACGAATGTATCAATGTCCCAACCAAGATAGAGCAAATAGAAATATGTACATGTAGAAACTCGTAAAGTCATTGTACGAACTTAAGCAATCGTAGAATGTGGTATAATCGCAGGCGACTTTCTATACAAGAAAGGCTACACGAACAATGAGAATAATCTCGTGTATTTATCGACGATCCCGAATGGACTTTGTATAATTTTAGAGTATGAAATGATCCAATATCATCGAACCCCGAAAGATATTAGGAAAGTAAGCTCTTACCGAAGTTGGAGTTCGAAATGAAAGGTTTGGGTAAAACCAAATATTGCATAGGCTTGCGTTTGGGCATGCCCTCAAGGGATATTAGTACATCACCAACCTACACTCGTAAGGTGTTAGAAATGTTTGATTTTGAAAAGGCATACCCTTTGAAAGTGCCAATGGTCGAATATCTTTGCAACAAGACAAAGACCCGCATGCACCTAGGAAAGAGGGGAGGAAGTCACGGGACCGAATTCCCATACTTAAGTGTGATAGAAACACTCATGTATTGAACAAACTGTACTAGACCTGACATTGTATTTGCCGAACCTACTAGCAAGGTATAGTGCAAAACCTACCAAAGGCATTGGCAGGAATGAAGGACATCTTCCGATACCTCTAAGGAAGCAAAGAACTTGGTCTGTTTCTATAGAAAGAACCAAGACCTAACTATGAATGGCAATGCAGATGACGGCACTGTAGGACCCATGATACACCAAATTGCAAACATGCTATGAATTCATATGTGGTGGAACCGCAATTCCGTGAAAATCGCCTAGCAGAGTCTTGTATCGACTTCGACTAACCACTCGTAAATAATAGCATTGTATGAGGCCTCACGAGAATGTGCTTGGCTTCGCGGAAAATTCACTACATCCAGCAGATTATGTGGATTGAATACCGCACAAACCCCACCGTTATCTATGAAGATAATGCAACTTGTGTTGCACAAATGCGTATGGGTTATGTGAAGAATCCTCTCACAAAGCATATCAACCCCAAGTTCTTCTATGCTCATGAATTGCAAAAGATGAACGATTTAAAGTCTCGCATACTAAGTCATGTGAGAATCTTGCAGATTTATTCACTAAGTCACTTGCGTCTAACTTTGAAAGATGCATATGTGAATTGGAATGATGAGACTTGAGAGAAGTGCAGATCTGGGGAGAACCTTCACGAACTCATTATTAAAGCTTGATCATGAAGATCGAGTACCCAAAGAATAAATCCAGAGATTAAATGAAATTGGGTGGATTGTACTCTTTTCCTTGACGAGTTTTCCCAAGTTTCTGGCTAAGGTTTTTAATGAGGCAATTCGTGCATCACAAATATAACGTGTATCATGTACTCTTTCTCCAATTTTTCCCACTGGTTTTTATGGAGTTTTGACGAGACATGGACATGAAGGATGGGTGCCCAAAGGGGAGTGTTGGGAAACCATGGGCCCGACCGCGATCGGCCCATTAGTGGGCGCCCCATCCCAAACCCTAGCAGGGTCGTAGCCTATAAATAGGGGGTGCTATTCATTGTAAAGGATTGATCGATTGTTGAAGGAATAAAGAGAAGCAAGAAACCCCCTACATCTCTGTGTTCAATCTCTTATTCTGTTCTTGATTGTTCTTGCGTTCTTGCATTGTTCTTACGATTCTGAGTTTGTCTACGAGGTAATCGCTCGGACTGGACTCGCCAGCGACGGTTCCTCAACAAAAGCTTCCCTCAATTTTATTCCTCCCAGAGACCCTTGTGCCTTCACACACAAGCTAGTCCCGCGACTCGAGGTGTGGAATCGAGACTCGACTATCCGCGCGATAAGCGTGGAAGAGAACACGGATTCGAGTGCGAAAAGGAGGCAGGGAGCGGTGGCGAACCTGGACGGAAATAGAGATGATGTTTTAATATTAAAGCTAACGAAAGATAAATTTATTGAACATACATCGAATGGTTTTGTGTCATCCAAATTCAAACATAAATAGAAAAAAAAATGCAAAATACAGTAAAAATAATACATCGCTACTGGATAGTGTTGCCCAAATAACTATAATTATGCGCAAGTGGTAGTTGGGGTACTATGGGTGTAACGCACCCCCAAGCGGGCGGAAAGTTTCGCCCCTGGCAGCAAGTAAAAGCCAATCTGAAAGCTCGAAGGAAAATTGAAGTTGAACAACACCGGACGCCAAATATGATCATACTAGCGCAACAAACATAGGTTAAGGCCTTATTTCGAGCAGAGGATTCCGAGAAGAATTTTTGCGAAATCCTAGCTACCAGGTAACGGAAATGCTTCGCATACAACGTTTACATGCGTACGACGCCCCAGCTGTCCGCCCGCAGTACCCCTGGCCGACTGCCTGCACCGCCGCCTCCTCCTCCTCCTGCACCGGCAGCACCTCTCGTGCCTCCTTCGAACGCCCATCGACCCGATCGCCCATGCGCGCCGGCCGCTCGCCGGACCGCCCGCTCGACCGCACCCGAAGCGCTCGTCCGCCGCCACGCGTATCGAGAGGCGTACGACGATAAAAATCGTCGTGTGTATAGCATTCCTTACTAGATAAAAGGAGGCAGAGAGGGTGTGCGGGAGGATGTCAATCATCAATTGACACAATTGATGAGTCAAGAACACGTACCTTCAAAGCTTCACACCCGGAAGCATAACTTTACCTTAAAAGTGCGATGAATCTGGTGGGAACAGCCTCCGCTGGTTGCTGGCCAATGGATGAGAAAGGGTGTTCGATAGGAGAAGTCTCGTGTGCTGTGTAGTCACCATAGCCCATTGAGATGGGCACGATCAATGCATGAGTGGTCAGGTGTTGGACCCCAGGTGTGGAATACCCGAAAACCCTATGTGTATACTGTGCTAGTCCCAGGATTAATGGCTAGCACATATATTCGCAACATCTGGCAATCACATCCATACAATCACATGCTAAAGTAAAGCAAAAGGGGTATTCTATTTAAGCTATTATAACATTATTACAACAACAGCCGACCGGCCAAATAAAAGCAGTCATTAGAGTAAACAATTAGCAGCGAAGACATAATAATAGTAGCAAAATCCAGCGGCATGCCCATCCGATCCCACAGGCAACCTACAAGGAACAAGGCCTAGGTAGACCCATCACCGAACCCTCCGATGCTAGGAGCAAAGAACACGTCGTCTGGCATCTGCTTATTTTCGATCTCTAAACAACAATATTAGCAAGATTGAGTACTTGTGTACTCAGCAAGACTTGTAGTGTATTACAAAATTTATATTAAATACAAGGCTATTAAGAAAGAGATTCTACTCTACAAGTTATTTTGCTGAAAGTCATTTTTATTTGCAATATCTATATATAGTAATTTGCAATGAAATTTGAAAGAGCAGTATAAATAAATACAGGACAATAAGTAAGGAATAGAACAAACTAATAACAACACCCGCAAGCCTACTCGGTTGCAAGCAAAAATATAATCATATTTAGCCATAGACATGGCACTGAGAAATTCATGTTCAACCATATAAATGGCAGTTCTACTATAGACATAGCAATCCAGCCATAGAAATGGCAGTCCCGCTATAGACATAGCAATCCAGCCATAGACATAGTAGTTAACTCAATAAATAAAAACCCCATGTCATTACCCAAGTTTTGTGACAACCCGGTTTTTGGAAAAACAAGACTACTGCCATACTAGCCACACTAAGCATGCTCATGACCGCGAGTGTGGCTATTTAAATAGATTTTTTACTTTATAGAGGTGTACAACTTTACCCATAGTACGCGGCATTCCAGTTGCTTGGAATATCTCTATATCACTGCTCACTACCGTAAGTAAGTAGTCTAGAGTTCGCGACGCAGGCTTTACATCATCTAGACCTACCTTTGCACTTAGCCTGTCAAATGTTCCCCACTCGCCTAGATACCCTCCGTCGAGTGAGACCCTTACTTCACTGGATACCCTCCGTCAAGTGAGAGACCCTCACTTACCAGGATACCCTCCATTAAGTGAGGCATTCACCATTATGATGAACCGCGAAGGTCCTGTTCTAGCCTGATCTGATGCAACAATGGGTGTCCCGATCTTTCGATGATAATGATAACTCGATTTTGGTGGAGATGACTCTCACGATTCGGCTACCAATCGCACACAACCAATATGTCCGCAATCGCGGAACTAACTCCGTGATTGTTATTGACCTTGCTAGAAGTATGATCAACCTGACCATGAAGGTCTATTCCTGCATGCAATCGAAGAACACGCAAGAACAAGATAATAAGCAATCTAAAATTGCAAATAGGATTGAAATATTTGATAAAGTTGGGATTCTGTAGTGGTATTATGGTTGGTCTAATTGCCACAAGCCAATGCATGAAGTTGCAATGAAACTAACTTTTAACTAAATAAAATCTAAGGAAAACTATAGAGGTGCAGCCTCCTTAAATAGGAAAGGGGAGCCGCACATGGCTAAGAGATAAGGGGATGGTACTATTCAAGATACTATTCATGTGAACAGTATGGTCGTGAACAGTGCAGCCCAAGGGAGGGGCGGCCAAGGAGGTGTCGTCCCAAATAAACTAGAGTGGTGGCTGTCCTTTGGGCCCAATGATTGATACAAGGCCCTCGGCCCAAAGTGAGGTGGCGCAGTACCATATGTAAGTGAAGTAACTTCGTCGGCCCATTGGAGTAGAGCTTGACGCAGCCGAATCGATGGAAGTAGAGTAGCCCGGTTGGAGGTGGAGTAGCGTGTAACATCCCAATTTTGGGCTTGTGTTTCAAATGTAAGAAAATGAGTAGAAATTAAAACTTTTTCTTACATCATGTATTTCCTTTGTTTACTAAACAAGAATTGTACAAAAGGTTATGGAAATGCAAGTCACAAGTCTTTTGATCCAATCTTGTTCCTTCAAAAGCATTCTTGTCAAATGTTGTGATCATCTCCGGGAATATTTTTCCTAAGTTCTTGGATGGTATGTGACCCTCTGAAAAATTTCACAATTTTTAGAAATTGTTTGAATATTTTAGAGGATACAAACCTGTTTGACTCTCAACAAACCTAAAACAAGTACCTTGTAGAATTTTCGGAGAAAAATACAATGCATAAAAACCTCTGAAAATTTTACACAAGGTCAATGTCTCAGTCAGCAAGCTCCTATAAAAATTTCAGAATTTTGGAGTTGTTTTGCTACCCCAAATAAATCCTCAAAAGTCTCAGCATAATTAAAACCTAAAACCAAATTCACTATTCATTGTTCGAGTCGGGCTCGAGTCCGAGCCACTTGACTTGGTTGAACCACCTAATCGCAGCGAGCCGTGTTTTAAAACGTGCGCGCGATATCACCGTTGATCCCAATCGCGTGGCCCGCATTGATGATGTCGCTCGACCCTCCGGTTGCATTAGCCGATTGGGACCGTTGATTCAATCCAACCGCCCGCATTTCCGTAGGCAATCGGACCGTCCGCGAACTCTTTTAAATCACACCGCCCATCTAAAATCCAACGGTCGTGGTTTGTCTTCTCTGTTCTTCTTCCTCCTCGGCTTCTCATGCGCGCGGCGCTCATGGCGTAGAGAGGAAGAGAGAGCATGGGGGCTTGTTGTGTCACTGAGCGTGCCTCGCCAACGCCTCTCTGCAAGGCATTTAATGCGCAACAGGCTTTCTCCTCCATTGTCACCGTGCTCACTTGCTCCCATCATTTCTTGGTCCATGACCGCGCCATGAACCGAGCTCACCATGGGCTCATGTTCGCGCTTGTAACCCTAATCCTTTCCCTTTATATTGCCCTTAGCTCCTCCCCGTGTCCCTTTACACCACACTTTGCTCTTCTCGTGTTTGAGCTCAAAACCATCTCACACCTTCAATCCACCATTGTTGACCAGAGCTCCAATGGCGCCTTGGTGTCCAAAGTGGTTTATCTTCAACATCTCTTGCACCCTTTTGAACTCCTCAACCTCCGTTGTATTTCCCTAACTTGATTTTGGGTTGCATTCACAGAATCACTCAATTTTAAGTTTGGAGATTTTCGTTGGTTTCACCCCTTTCTTCCCTGGGCCCGTAAGTGATTCCTTTGCAATTATTTGCTTTTGGAGCCTCTTTAAGTCTGTAATGAAGCGTGGTGGTGATTTGGTTCCACTCATTTTGCTCGAACCTCATCTTCCACTTCATCTTCTTCGGCCCGTGGACTTCATCGTGTTCAAGTCTTCCCGCCATCTTTGGAGCTCCTCTCTGCTAAGGTAGCTCCTATATAGCCCCTAGAAGTCATGACACTCGCTTCCTTGGACCGCAATGAGCATCTTGCTATTTTCGTGTTTTGCCGTGTCGCCTCTTTCTTTGTTTTCCGGCTCGCCGGCTGCCTGCACTTCCACCGCCGGCGAGGTCATCATCGCTGGTCCGCAACACTATTGCGAACCCATTTTGATAGTTTGTGGCGCCGCCGCGACCGAGTCGCCGCGAAGCCACTCGGTTTTGTCGGTTGAGAGGCTCCGTTTGTCGATAATTAGGACACATTTAATGTTTAATGATTGCCAATCGAGAGCATTAATGGTGTCTTAATCGCCTAATGTCTCACCGACATGTGGGTCCAGCCTTTAAATCACCCACCGCTTTTATCCGTGCGCTTAGGCATCATTAATGCTAATCATGGGTTAATTAAAGTGTCGCACTATTGGTCGTGGGAAATAACCCTCGTGCCCGCGGTGGGCCCATAAGCTCAAACCAAAACCGTAAGTCATTAGGGCTGATTTTGGGTTATTTATTGCTAATCATTGTTAGCAATAAATGTGCCCAAACTACGCTTTTGGGTCATCGACGTGGGCCTCACCCTAAAATCACCACGGTTCAAAATCGTTAGGCACATTAAGTGCTAATCATCATTAATCATTGGTCATTAGTAATTAATTAGCTACCCTAAAACCTCCTTTAAGTCATCGACGGTGGGTCCACGCATCGTGCACGGTGTTAAGACTCGCATGTGTGACTCTCGCCACCGACATGCGCCCCACGTGTCGGGATTCTGCTTGCACTTCAATCTTGGACCGCGTCCATTTTGCGACCGCGCCCGATCTTGTATGCATTCGACCATCCGGTTCCCCTCATCATTCTTGGCCGCCCATCGCTTGATCTGCGGCCTCGATCATGCGTGCAACCGACTTTCCGACGGAAGTGCTCTCGCGCCGCTCATCTTGAGATCCATGGTCGTGAGCGCCAAGGCAACCGCACCGTCCGGCTGCATTCGCCCTCGTGAGCCGCTGGATCTTGATCCAACGGCGGCTCTCGTTGAATCGCTGCGCGCGCCGTTGTTCTCCGCGCGTGGCTCGCTGGATATTGCATCAACGCCCACGAGCGCCCACGCTGCTTATTTTCGGTTGGGTTGGTTTTTATTTCGTAAGTATTTATTTATCAACCAAAAATTGTATCAAAACTTTAGAAATTCATAACTAATTCAAGATAGATCCTTTTACATGAAACCAATCTGTAATAAATTTGTAATTCACTAAAGTTTAATATAAAAATGCTTTTAGCTACGCTTCAGAGTAGAAAATTCTGTAATCTTTTATAGCTTGTTTTCTCGCTATTTTTATATATTCCGTAATTGTATTAAAACTTGGAAAATGCATATCTTTTTCTCAGATATCCGATAATTGTATGATTTTAACTTTGATAAATTTGTTATTAACTAAACTTTAATCTAAAAATGGTGGTAGGCCTAAATCACACTAAAAATATGTTAGTAGATTTAACCTTATTAGTAGCACTTAAAAATTCATTTAATGATGTAATAGACACCAGAATTCCTGTAAATCCTAAAATAGAAATTTGATATTAGAAATCCCTCTCATATCATACTATAATGTGAAATAGGTTTTGCACATGTTTATATTTCTGGAAAGTGCATTATGCTAGTTTTGCATCTTAGAAAAATCATAACTAAATCATTTTAACTCCAAATGACCTGAAATTTTATATGGGTTACCTCTATACCAGTAGGTAGCTACCATAAAAATTTCAGCTTCAAAATCTTTCTAGAAAATGTTTTTGCTACAGTACTAATTATGGCCGAAAATGGGTTTTTAGGTAATATCTTTTGCACCACAAATCCAAATTAGGTTTTTCCAGTTTCTATGTCTAGGTATATTCGTATTTCACCTTGTGTATAAGTTTCGTCGCATTTGGATAATTTTTGCTTGCTCTTTTGTTTAAGTGTTGCTAGTCTTATTGGTTGTTCTTGGTTCTTTTTGCCTTTCGCTTAGGGTTCGACATTTGCGGTAACCCCGAGAACGACCCTCCACAACAGTTTGAGTAACAACAAGAAGGCAAGCAGTTTGATCATGTTAATCCCAGTATTTTAAGTATTTATGTTGATTACAAATTCTATGTATGCATTGCTACTTTGTGTTAATAGTTGGCCTAGTAGATGCATTTCCTTAGCAAATGATTATCCTCTACTACCATGAGCCTAGGTTACTTGCTGTGATTTAGAGTTCATGGATGGGCTCTTGTCACTTAGTAGTTGCGAATTAATTGCTTAGCCATGCTTAGTTTCGGTAGAAATGGGCGGTTATCGACTTGTCGATAACCTTGATCACTTAAAACTTATTATGATTATGATTTTCCACCTTGTGCCATGTCTACTTATGAAAACTAAAACTGAAAACAAAATGATTTAGACTTGGGCACAATGGTATGATGGTGTGATTTTGGGTGTGATCGAATGGTGCCCGGTCAACAAGGACCTAACATCTTGTTACACTAAACCAAGCATTTTAGCGTGCTAACCACATTAGAGGGTATGGGACCTCTCTTGACTTAGTACTTTGGCGTGTATTGGCTCCGAGTCGCAGGAGTCGCAGGAGGGATGGTGTTGGGAGACAGTAGTGTCCGAAAGACTTCACCCGTGATGGGATTTGTTGTCTTTCGGCTTGCAATGTAAGCATATGGGTTTCTATCCATATGAGCGGCTCGTAGTTAATACACAAGATTGGAAATGTCTCAGAGGACTTAGCTGGCCGGCATACCTTCTGTAGTGTGCTTGTGGCTTGAAGGCGGTCCAAGTGTGGGTACATTGGTACACCCTGCGCAGGTTAAAACTATTCGAATAGCCTCGCCCTAGGTTATGGACACGCTGGCAAGGTCTTTCAAGAGTTAGACTACAACGCTTTAAATTAAAACTTGATGGGTGGTACGAATCGGGATTCGTGCTATGTTGTGGTGGCTATTGGGATAGTCACTTCCGTGTGGTTACTTGTATGTATCTTTACTTCATGTTACTTTGATAACAAAACAGATTTGCAAACTTGCTTTTAAAATGTATTACACTATTGCAAATAAAGTTGGCTTCATGCAAAATGAGACATACAACCTCCACCTAAATAAGCTTGCATGTAGTTTATGAATAGGTCGCTATTCCACACGCCGATCTTGTGGGTACAAAGACAATCTTTGTACTGGGCTGCTACGCTTAATTGTTTTGTTGCAGAGGAAGAAGGTGAGCTCGAGGCCTCACTTTTGTGAGTGTGTTGTGGTAGCTTATGGGCGACTAGCTTATGGCGCCCTTGCGGTTGCCTTGTGGGTTGTGTGGCTAACCGGTCGACTTTTGTTCTAGCCATCTTATGGCACTTTTGCTTCCGCTGTCATTCTTGTATATTGTTCTATTTGGCCGGTCGGCTCTCTTTTGTAATAACTTTACTTTATGTATGTCTTTGTTGAACTTAGTGATATATGTTGTATAGAAATGATGTGTAATTTTGTGATGATGTGCATATGCTGCAATTCTGGGAAGCATATGACCATCGAGGCTTAGAATGTTTAATTAGTAACGCTCGAACCATTTGGAGGTTAAGTGTTACTAGTTAAATATTCCGGGTCCTCACATAGCGGTCGTATCCGGAGGGTTGATGTCCTCATCACGATCTTTCGATGAGAAGGTAAATTTAGTAGTAGTCGTTCAACTCTCACGATCCTGGCTACAAACTCGCAAGGCTTAAAACCACGCAATCGCTAAACTGCTCGATAAGTCATTATCAATCGTGCACAAATACCCGGATAACCTGATCACAAAGATCAATTCCTGCATACACCAAAGAAGCACGCAAGAACAAGATAAATAAGCAATCTGAAATTGCGAATAGGAATTAAAATTATATTGATAAGTGGGGTTCCGAAGAACAATGTCGCTGTTGATCTCGCCGAACAAGATGACAAAGTATAAAGTAACAAAGCTAAACTTCAATCAACAAAACCCAAGGAACTAGAGGGGTGGTGGCCACTATGTATAGGAGAAGGAAGGGTGGCCGCTAGTACTGTTCATGCTTGAATAGTGCCATATGAACAGTACCGAAAACCCTAAGTGGTTGGCCATATAGGCCAAATCAGCCCATTCATTACAAAGCCCATGGGCCAACAATTGGTGACGCAGCACCATGGCATGTAGACACAGCACCATGGTATGTAGACGTAGCACCATGGCATGTAGACGAAGCTCGGCTCGTATGAGTAGACATAGCTCGGTCCAACTGGGGAATATGGCAGTGCAGTAGCCGAAAATCCTATCGGAGAAGATGTGGTTGAAGTAGAGGATGCAGTGCAGCACGTCAAAGTAGTGGTTGCATCCTTAGGGTTGATGTCCTCATCATGTTATGTCGGCAATAGAAATTGCTCGCAAACTACTGCCTACCTCTCATGCAAGGCTTGGTTTTTGATGACTTAGCTAGCTACGACTATCCCTAGCACATATGGTTATACGACTAGGTCTTAGTCCCGAAGTTCCTGGCTTCAGTCCTTAATTGATTACGGGCGAGAGTCTCCACCCTATTTACTAGTGAGTCACAATTCCTCACTTTTTCAGATTACAATATAACTCGCCCGCGTCTAAAGACTAAGTTTTCATTTTATTTTTATGAAATAACAGAGATACCATCTCTGGACACTTTTCAAAATATCCTAAATTCTCGAATTATCATAGAGTCCTTTTATCAGTTTTTCGAAAAATTTATCGTTCTAGTTGCATTTGTGCGATAACTATACTAAAAAATTCCCAAAAGATATTACATATTGTCTAACCCGTATTCTAATGGTTACAATAGTAAGGAATCAATATTAAGACATGCGCAGCAAATAGGATTACAACTATTGATTTCCCAACAATAGCATTTTCATACAAAACATACACACATGCATAATAGAATTTACAAAAACAAAGTACAATAATTAAAATATTGGGATCAACATGATAAAAGGAGGTTCTTGCCTTGCTCTAGCTTATGTTGTTCAGAGAGTGAGATCGCTTGATCGTCGATAATCTTGCTCGCGAATTCCGACGTCTATTCAAAAGAACCGAAAATAAGACACAAATAGAGAAATAAATCCAACAGTAATAAAATCCAAATTTTTTTGTATATTATTACAGCGAGTGATGTTATATGAATTTAGCAAAAGGATTCATTTAATTCTGAGTCCGTATGTAAAAGTTATTAGTGTTTTGATTTGCATTGATTTGTTGTCGAATTGATACAGTTTCATTGAGAGTACCTTACCATGATTTGCATAGAAGGTCCAGCTCATGTTAATGATTCTTTTCATTATTATTTTCTATTTATCGAGAAAATTCTATGTTCTAGGTGTGTCCTTTTCATAGTCATTATCAGGACTATGCTTATACTAAGGTACATCTAGTATATTAGGTTAACCTTTAACTAGAATATGTACTAAGATTATTTTTAGTTGACCTCCATTTTAACCTAGACATTAGTGATATTGGCTAAGTACATACTAATGATTTTTAATCTCTAATTTCCTTACCATCTTTTATTTACTATCCCATTGACCTATTGCTACTATTGACATTATCAATGCTAGAGCATGAAGCCTACTTTTGTTTTAGCTAACCACAAGCCAAATCCTGATTTCCTAATTAGTTTTACTTTTTCAAGTTAATTGTCATCTTTATATTTTCTAAACAATTACTTTGGCAATTGTCATGACAATGTCTCACTGACCTAATCAAGTCCTTCCTACTGTTTATCCATCTCAATAAGCATTTTCCTAAATAAAGTATTCTCTTGATTAGTTAGACATTTGATGGTAACCTATTTATCTTGAATAACTATTCTTTAACACTTGTTTTCAGTTTGGTTTGTTTTTGCTTAGATCAACTCTAGCCAAATGAACATAAACTCAAACTACTTGTGTTAGTAATGTCATTAGTTTTATTGTTCTAATCCAATCATCAAAAGACTATCTTTTCTGTTCATCTATCTTGCAAAGATCTACCGAAGTGATGTTAGTTAAATGTTCAATGGCTAATAAAATTTCTAACTACTTGTTTAGACATGTCATTAGCCTATTGACATCTCTAAGTATTATTAGTTTCTCTTCTCTGTTCATACCTTTTACAAAAAGGAAAATATTTGAACTGAAGTACTACTTCCTACAAATCTCAACTTCAAAGTTGTTAAATCATTTGAGTGACCTAAGTAACAGCCATAATATTTGTTAGTAGAAGATGGTTTATTTTTAGTTAACCTTTAATTACCTAGGTTAATTATCTTATATTATTTTACTAGTCACTTAACTTTTTAGCTTACTAACAGATTAGGGTTGGTTGTTAAACAGTTACATGGACTGTTTTTTAGATTAGGGTGTTCTTTTTAGATCCATCCTTAAGGGCTAATCAAAACATTATAATCCCTAACAACTTGTATTAGCATGTCCTGAGTCTAATGTCTTTTCAAATTTTCATCTCAAAACTCTTCTATTCATTATTTCATAAAACATGATTTGTTGTTTAACTAATCTTCTTACTAGCCTAGAATTTTAATTTGCTAATTACATTGCTAACTTGGCTAATTAGCTTACTAACTGTTTGTATTGAAATGTTATTAACCTACTGTAATTTCAGATTTTTATCTAACACTTCTCTGTTCATATATGTTACAACAGACAAACTTTCTGAAAATGAAGTGCTACTGGCTACTTCTTTCCAATGTCAAATTTCAAATTGGTTAGTTTATTTGAGTGACCTACCTGACATTCAAAATATTTGTTAGCATTAGGAGTTAGATTTGCAAGTGTGTTCTCGTGATGCAAGTGTGTTCTCGTGACAATTCAAATTATCACCTTCTCTGTTCATTCAACAGAAAACAGAAAATTTTGAAATGAAGTGTTGTTAACTAACTATTTCAATTACTTATCTGTTACACAAGTTTGAGTGATCCAACAATCAGTCCAGAGGCTTACTAGCAAATGCATTTGGTTTCTTACAGGTGGGCCCTACTTATTAGAGAGAGAGAAGCTCACAGAGGGCACAGAGGTGGCAGGACAGGGCGGCTTGGGCAGTTTGGGGCAGCGCTGGTCGCCGAGAATGGAGGTGATGGAGTCGGCCGGGAGTGGCAAAAATGCGATGCCATGGAGACAAGGAAACTAGGGGAGGTCTTGGCCTAGCCGGAGATGCACTGGAACGGACGCGCGGCGCTGAGCGGTAACCGGCCGTGGAGGTGGAACATGGCTACGGCGCTCGGATGTGCTCGTAGCCAAATTGGTGGGAGCATGAGCATCCCTGTGGTGCTAGGAGCATGCCGGAGTGGTCGGTGAAGGAGGGGAGGTGCCATGGTGAGCCGGCGACCCAAGCCTACGGTGGCGCGGGGAGGCCACCGTGGGGAAGGCAACCAGGTGAGGAAGAGAGAGATTAGGTGGTGGGGAAAGCTATGGATGGTGTCGGGGTGCTCTAGGAGAAGCTAATTGGATAGGAGCTCAATTTAGAGAGAATGGCGCCAACGGTGGCAACTTTGGTCGGTTTCGGAGAAGACAACCATGGCATGGTGATTCTTCGGGTTAGGGGCCGAATTACTTGGGGGTTATTGATCCTAGGGAGGTAGAGCATGAGGTGACGCAGCTAATTAGTGGAGGGACTCACCGGTTCGGCCGGAGTGAGAAGTTGAAGTGATGACCGAGCTCTGAATGTTGTTGGCCGTGTTGAGGATGCTTCACGATCCCGGTGCTCCGACTCCAAAGAGAGACAAGGGAGATGAGGGATAGCAAGAGAATGTCAAGGAGAGCTTGAAGCACATGAAGCACATGAACATCGGGAAGCTTGGAGGTAGTGCAGCCATGCCGGCGCTCGGCATTCGGCCCTTGCTTAATTTGGAGCTCAGTGAGGGATGGAAATGAAGAAGGAGGTTGGGGGAGATGGAAAAGAATACATGAGGCACCCGGTGCTCAGCTTATATAGGGGAGAGGGCGGAGCATTCGCGAGGAAGCTTGTGTGCACTGTGGCGGCATGCTTGGCGCGGCAACAGTACGATGTGGACACACGTTGTCGAACCTGAGAGCGAAGGATCCTGGATTCTCTGTGTTTCATACACTAGTCTAGGAACAGCTAGTGTACACAGTCAAACAAAAGTGGATAGCATAACCATAAAACGCCATTCATTCAAAATAAGTTAAGTTTGTTACAAAAAAGGGGGGCATCAAGTAAAAAACCAAAATACAACGAAAGCCAAGTAGTAAGGTAGACTGTGAGGACCCCAGTTTATTTGGCTTGTAATGCTTAACCAACCACCTGGTCCTAGCAGCACAAATCAAATAAACTGATCCTCGAGATATGTATACTTCCCAGAAAGCAGTATACACACCTCGGTACAAAATTAGACATCAATTCCATTTCCAACATAGAGTCCAAACATTACACTACCAAACGGAAGATAAACAAATAGTATAGTTATTATGCATAAAGGCCGATGTGCCAAGATACACAAATAAACAAGAACGACAATGAAGCAAAAAGTGCCATAAGATGGCTATAAACAAAGTCAATCACCTTGCCTCCAACCCACAAGGCATCTCGACCGACCGCCAAGTCCGGGCTCGCCCACGAAACGGCAACACGACTCACGTAGTGAGGCCCTTGGGGCTCACCTTCTTCCTCTGCAACAAAAACATTAAGCAAAGCACCTGAGTACAAAGATTGTATTTGTACCCGCAAGACTGACGTGTGAGCTAGCGCACTGCTCATATGCTACATGCAGCTTGTCCGTGGAGGCCATATGTTTCATTTGCATAAAGCCAATTTTTATTTGCAATAAGGTAATACGGTTTGAAGGCAAGTTTGCAATTCATTTTTAAGATTAAAAATAACGAAGACGGATATTAATAACAAAAGCGAAAGATAAAACAACCTAGAAGTGACTATCCCAATAGTCACCACAACAATAGCACGAATCCCCATTCGTACCACCCATCAAATTTTAATTTAAATGTTGTAGTCTAGTTCTTACGGGCGTATCCGAGCGTGTCCATAACCTAGGACGAGGCTATTCGAATAGTTTTAACCTGCAGGGTGTACCAATGTACCCACACTTTGCATCGCCTTTAAGCCAAAACACACTTCCAAGGTATGTCGGCACGGCTAAGTCCTACGAGACTTTTTCCAATATTGTGTATTAACTACGAGCCAGCTCGTATGGATAGAAATCCATACGCTTACATGGTAAAGCCGAAAGACAACTACCCACTCGTGATAAAGCTTTTGGACAACTACCATGCTCCCACCTCCGTCCCTCCCCGCGACCTCCCCGCACCCGGAGCCAATACACGCCAAAGTACTAGGTCAAGAGAGGTCCCATATACTCTAGTGTGGTTAGCACGCAAAATGCTCAAGACGGTGGCGCAAGTAACTCGGTCCTTAATCGACTGGGCACCTTTCCGGTCACACCCAAATGATCACACCAGCCTTACCATTGTGCCCAAGTCTAAATCATTTTTTTGTTTTCATTTTTAGTTTTGCAGATAAACATAGCAAAAGTCAAACGTAAAGTTATAGTAGATTTTGTGTGATCAAGGCTACCGACTAAAGTCGATAATCGCCCGCTTCTACCGATAGCTAAGCATGTCTAAGCAAGTTGACCGGATCTACTAAGTGACAAGAGATCATCCAACGATCTCTAATCACAAAGAAATAACCTAAGCTCAGTAGTAGAGATCAATATTTTGTCTACAGGATATGCAACACGGATTTAACTAATCAATTTAACACAAATTAAGCAATGCATACATACAATTGAAACAAAATATTAATCTTTAAAATACTGGAATTAAACATGATCAAATCGCTTGTTGCTGTTGTTGCTCAAGTTGTTATGAGGATCGTCCTCGTGGTTGCCGCAAATATCGAAGCCTAACGATCGAACATAACAGCAAATAAGGACGAATAACACCGACAAAACTCAAACATACAACAACAAACAAACATACCAAAATTCACACAGCAGCTTAAGCACGATATAACAAAATTTTAGAAACAAAGAACAATTCATTTTGAGTGGTTATGAATTTTCTAAGAATTTTCTAAACTAACAATTCACATGAAAACACTAGTTAATTACTTAACAAATTTTCATGAGCAAAAACAGTATCTAAAACCTATCCTAATAATTAGTATACTGAAAATGGAATTTTACAGAATTGGGTTCATTGAATTTGGACAATTATTGAAAGAGATATGCATTTTCTAATTTGGAGATTACATTCTACAACATTAAATCAATTAACAGATTCTTGATACAGGGACAGGGTTGACACTAATTTTAGTAAATAGAACATTTAAAATGAAAATTAACAACACTGGTTTCATGCAATTTGGATAAAAATTGAATTAGTTATGCATTTTCTAAGTTTAAATGAATTAACAAAGGCAAATGTAAAACATATTACGAAATACTAAAGCATTAAATCCTTTTTCTACCCACAGCTATCTAGCCCCGCACATCGACAAAGCGGGCGCGCGAAAGTGCCGACCAGTGAGCCCGCGCGCGAAGGTGACGCCGGCGATTCGAGAATACGCCTTTGACATATCAAAGTGTACTTCTAACATATACTCACAGATAAATACGTTTCAAACAGAGAAAACGTATAACTGAACTACACAACCCTAATCGACAAAGATGGACCCACATGACAATGATCAGAGGGAAATATAACGGCTGGATTAAAGGTTCTCTAAACGGATTAGCCAATAGGCCCACAAGTCAATGACATAACTAAACAAAGTTTAGGGATAACTAACTCCGCGCGCTGCTCACCAAGACGCGACGGGACGCGCAGCGCCGCCATGATGGATCTCGCAAACCGGTGAGTTTCAAGACGAGTGAGTGATACCTTCGGTTCACAGAGACTTTGCGAACCCGGTGGTGGCGACGCGGCGGTCCGATGGTCACCGAGTTGAGCTCACGACGACCGAGGCGAGAAGAAAGCACGGCCCACGCGGAGAAGGCGACATGCACTTCTAGAAGACTCGGAAGGTGTGCTTAAGCCACTCAACACCAGGAGCAAGAAGTACACGATAACGCCGACGAAGAAAGCCCGAGGTGACCGGAATTTCCACGGCGAAACCGAGCTTGGAGAAGAATTGGTCGCACGCCCGCAACGATGCACAAAAGGCAGAAACAAGCCCACCGTTAGACTCAGTGCATCAATGCGATCCTAAGGGACTAGGTGGCGGAGCTGGAAACTCACCAGGTCGCAAACGAGCTCACGGGATCGAGATCGCCGGAGGCGGAGACGACGATACCGCCCTTGGTGATCCACTAGACGCCAAGGACCCGGAATAGGCAAAATGGAGGCGGCGAGGCAAGAGGAACACGATGGTGCGGTCGCTGGCTCAAGGGCGGCTCAGAAACGGCGGCGCTACGCTCGAGTTTTTCTCCGGCCGAAGCTAAGAAATGGGCGGAGAGGGCGCAAGAATGGCTGCGAGAAGGAATGGACGACCCTATGAGGTAGATGGACTTGAGCGATCCTCGAGAGGCACACACGCCCCTCCTGCGTGGCGGCGACGAAGCTGCGTGGCACGCATGCGCGATCGCCAATGAGCTCCGTGAGGCGCGGAGTCGGCGAGGAAGAACTCGGACAGTGGGACCCATATGTCGGCGATGACGGCGGTGCGAACCGGTGGTTTGATTTGATCGCAACGCACCGACCGCTGGATCCAAATGGACTACCGGGATTGGTGTATGCATTCGACAGTCGGTTGCAAGACGCGACGCGGATCGCTCGATCTTCATCGGACGGTCACGATTGATTGGACTCGGGCGGTGCGATTAGTTGACGCGACCGAGTCCATTAGTGCGGTCGGACTCGAGCCCAAGTGTGGTTCGGGCCCGACAAACAAGCGATGTTTTCGTAATTCGATTTAAAAGACAGAGAGGTTTTGGGAAATTTTTAGAGATAGCTCCAGGGCTCCAAAAATTTCGAAATTTTTATGGAAGCTAACTGGAACAGAGGAACACCTTGTGAAATTTTTCCAGGAGTTTTCATGCACCAGATTTCTCCCAATAAAATTCACAAGCCGCTGAACAGAAGTTTGACCAGATTTCAAACTAGGTTGACTTGGCCATTTGAAATAGCAAATAAAATCTAAAAATTGTGAGATAATTCAGGGAGGTAGATAGGATGATCAAGATGCTAGGAAAAATAATTTCAGAGGATGATCACAAGTTTGAAGGCTAATAATTTGATGACAACAATTTCCAATCACAAGAATCAACTTCTAAAAAATTGGAAATTGCTAGGGAAAAATGTAGAAACTTTCAAATGATTTGAAGAGACAACAAAAGTTTTTATTTCTCCTCAAAATTTTTCATTTGAAATACAAACCCTAAGTTAGGGCTAAGTTAAGGCTGTTACATAGACCATACGATTCGCCACAAGTAATCGTCTAGTGGTGCAACCTAGTCGTCCAAGGTCTCGATCTCCTCGTAGCACTCTTCTCCTGATCAATAATTTATTAAGCAAGGTGAGTACAAATGAATGTACTTCGCAAGTTACACCCAGTTAATAGAATAATGCATGCTAGGATGTATCGAGGGGAGGCTTATATGGCTCATTTTGCATAAAGCGTCATTTATATTAAATATTCATACTAAGTTCCAAAGCAGTTATTTCATAACTAAAAATACATTTTCGAAATCTCAGGTTTTATAGTCAGATAACATTCACACAAGAGTGGTGAAGGATACCCTCCTATCACATGACTACCTACCCAATTTCTCAATTGGATAAGAAATCCATAACCATTTGATGAAATCTTTTGAAAACTGTCGACGATCGAGTTGCCGATCTTACAAAATAAACAGTGGAAAATGGCAAAGAGTTCTTGGGAGAGAATGGACTACTCTTTATTGCTATGAACTGGCTATTACAAGGGGTGCCCTCGATAAGGCAGTGGACTAATCTTTACACTGAGCGTAATGCTCGCTATGCTATTGAATCAGACTTAAAACATGAATCTAATGCTGATTGCCGTGCTTCAATCTGATGCTCTATATTGATGCCTCCGTACTCCAACCTTAAATAACCATTGAAAGGGTTGCAGTTACTCCTGGAGAAGACGCATGTTGGAAAGTGTCGTGACTGGTCGGAGCAGGGCGGCAGTTGATGAATTATCAACTGTTCAGCGGTTGATGCCTATGAGACACTCAACTGTATGGTGATTGTTGTCAGTGTCTTAGGACCGTGAAACGTCGCGTGGTATGGAGAATATGACATGTGTTCCATTCATCACACGATAAGGAATATGCTTGGAGTTAGATCCAAGTGCCAGTTCATGACTTCTATAAGCAGTTAACTGGTCGGAGACTAGGTACAATACCTTTTCGACCAGGGTACCCACGATGTAACCTCTTGAATCCTTACGACCACTGACGTCGTTAGTCTTAGGGGTTACGACCACAATGTAACCTCTGGAATCCTTACGACCACGGAGGTCATTAGCCTTAGGGGTTACAACCATGAAGATATATAGTCTTTTATTATGTATTAAAGTAACTGTCGGTGTTTTAGAACCGATCTTACGTAAAGATTGTTTGATTCGGGGGGTCTCCACAATTGATCACGCAGACGAAGGAGACACGGGATTTTTATACAGTTCGGGCCTTCTGATGAGAATAATAACCCTACTCCCGTATCTTGTATTTGCCCTCTGATTACAATCGATCAAGGTTTTCCTAAGCGCCTTCCAGAAAGGCTCTCTGTCCCAAAAGGGTCCTCCCCTACTATCTCTAAAAGACACCTATTTATACTAAGCGCTGGTGGACGCCGTTATTCCAAAGCTAATTAGTCGCCATTATTGCGCAATAATGAGAGTAATTACCGGAGTAGTAACCTCCTCATGCTCTCAAACGGTTATCAGTCAGAGATAGTGGGGAATTATCAGCAGTTATGTCAAAATATAACTGTGTATTTTGACTGTTTGGATCCTCACTATTTAGTGAATCTTCCGACGGTGGGTCCAAAGAAATCGTGAGGAATCAGAGCGAGTTAGTCGAGAAAGACTTACGCACTGGGCGTAGTCGTAACGATTATACCATAGTCGAGAAGAACTTACGACTAGGGGGTAGTCGTAACGATTATACCATAGTCGAGAAGAGCTTACGACTAGGGGTAGTCGAGGATAACCTACGACTTCCTGACTCGTTCTTCCCTTATAATATTCAAGGGGTATGCTTTGTGACGTCATATTTCCTGATTAATAAATGAGGATTATTTAGATCCTCGTCATCTAGCCCCCCAACTTCAAGTGAAAATAGCTTACTTGACCGAAGGGTCGAGATGACCCTCTCGATCATTAAGGGGTTGTGAGGAGAACATTGAAAGAAAGACTCTTCAACATTCGCTTTCTCACCGTGAATACGCTTGATCGAGGTAAGTTTTAAGACCACCACGATTGCAAGATGTCGAGGATCTCTTACGACTTCAAGCAATCGTGGCCTTACGACCGAAGCAAAAACCTTCCGATTGGCCTTCATTAGACCCGGGTCAAGATGGTAATTTCACTTGAGGTGTGAAAAGGTGTCTTGGGACTTTCCAACCGGCAAAGTTAAAAGCCCGTCCGCTGAAGCAATTCGAAGCGGTGGCGATCGTTGGGATTTCGCGACGCTTCGCCTCAATCGTGCGGTTATAAAACGGGCCACGGGAAGAACTTAGGTTCTTACCTTTACCCAACGATGGTTGCTTTTCGCCTCCTCCGCCGCGGTGATTCCGCACACTATCTTGGAACTTTCCCAACCTCAAATCTTCTCACTCCGAGAGAAAAAGAAATGGCCAGATTGTCTCTGAGTGGGTGAGTCGGAGATGGACGATGCAAAGATGATCGCTGATCGCCGCCGAGAAGATCCCCGAGGGTCTTCTCGTGAAGTGGATTGCGCGAACCGGCAGCATTGGCCGTCGAGAGGTAGACCAAATTCCCGCTTTCCGTGCCATCGTGAGTGTGGCCTTCGATTGCCTACTCACCCTTCCTCACACTCGTGCTTGAGTTTCTCGGGTGGAATTAGTGAACCTTGGTCCTAATTCCATCACGATGCTAAGCGTGTTTGTGTATCGTGTGAGGCTCACCGGGATTCCGCGACTTTGAGCTTTTCCAAAGATTATTATGGAATGGCTCGTCAAGCGGATCGCCGGTAGTCGTGGTCCAAGCTCCACGACGGTAAGTCGAGGGAGTACATTCAGATGTTTACCCGGCCGTCATGGTGGGTTGGAAGAAGAAGTGGTTCTTGGGAGGTTACCAAGGAAGATAGCCTCTCGCTCGTCTGAAAGGTCGCCGCGGTCTTCTTCCCGGGACTCGACTCCCCGCATCTCGACCGACAACCCCTATATTCAAGTGTCAAAGACTTGAAGTCGGAGGGTTCACCGTTGGTGCGTGGTGAAGGACTTCATCACGCCACGGTTCACTCCTTTAAAGACAAGGGTCCCTCCCATGTGGAGGTACTCAGAAAGGACGACCCAACCAGGACTACAAGGACGGTGAGTAGAAAAACTTACTCTCTTGGCTTTTATCCTTGTTTAATCTCGATTTAGTCCGCTTAATTGTATTGTCCATACACCCGCATCTTTCACAAAGGAGGTTGACGAGCGTGTCAGCTCATCCGCGAAGCATCCGCGAACACGGTGGCTCTCAAATCCTCGTGGTTTTGACCACGAGGAGAAAGAAAGGCGCCTAAAGGTAATCGAATGATTGTGCTTTTAGGTATTTTGTTGTCGTAGAATGGTATACGACTAACTGGTTTGCCATAGAAAAACTTACGACTGGATACTGATCGTAGGAAACCTTACGATCGAACGTAATCGTAGAATAACTTACGATTAGACAACGTTGTAGAAAAACTTACGACTTAACGTAATCGTAGAATAACTTACGATTAGACAATGTCGTAGAAATACTTACGACTTTTGAGCTGGTCGTACTGATGACCGGTTTAGTGATCGCAAAAAGATCTTTACGACCACTTTTCCCCTTCCTCAATCAGAAAGTTGGCATAGAGAACCGCCAAGACGACGAAGAAGTCGAGTTGGTGGTTGTTAGCGATCGCTAAGCAGCGGAGTCGCCAAGTCCTCCATCCAAGAAGCGTCGACTGGTAAAAGTCAGCGACAAGGGGGGTTCGAGCTCGGCTCCTCCTGCTCCTTTCGTTAAGTTTGCCGCAGACCTAGCCGCGACAAGGAAAAGAGTAGAAGAAGAGGCCCTTGCCCTTAAGCGCAAGGTCCCCAAGGTTAAGGTACCTTTCTATTACGACGACAAGTCCTTCGCAGTTTTAGCTTCTCGTGGCTTCATAAGACAGCTAGAAAAGGAGAACTGGAAGGAATTCATGTCTTTTGTGAAGAAAACTGCTGCTCCGGTGGGATCTGAAGCCGAGGGAAGCAGCACTCTTAGGGTGGTCGAGACTGATCTCGTCCACCCGGGAAGTTGGGAGAAGGTGACTCCTGGTGTCCTGAGTGCATCTCGACCAGCGGTGGTCGAGAAGAAGTCGAAGAAATCTTCCATCGGGAAGATTGCTCCCGCTGAAGTTAGGTCCAAACACAACAGAGGTATGTAAAACAAAAGACATAAGTGTAGTAACTACTTACCGCTTGTTTTTGACTTACTGCTGCTCGTGATTTTAGCCTGGCTGCCTTCACTTCTAGATACTCCCATGGAGAATCATTGTACCGTCCCCTCAATCGACAAGGGTGTGACGATAGTAGCCAAGATCTAGCTACTATCCCCGCGGGCGAGGAAGCTGCGTTGAAGTCGCCGCGCGCCAAGGATGTTGAAGTCGCACGACAACCGAGCCGTCGAGAGATCAGAGAGGAGGCGACAAAGCTCGAGGATACGGAAGTAGGTGACAGATTAGTGCCGATCACCATGCCAGTAAGGAGGTTGTCGAGGATGCTCCTTCCGTCCTCCGTGGTGTCCCCATTACAGAGTCGAGGAAGAGGAGTATTTTAACTTTTGGTCTGATTTCTTTGGCCCCGACTCCATCGTAGGATCTTACGCCACCGCCCCGCGACCGAGTTCCCCACCCCAAAGAAAGATCACACCATGCGGAGATATGTTTGACAATGAACGACTCAAGGGGTTTGGTGGAAACGAGTCGAGGAGATGGATGGTCAAGGATCCGTCACGAATAGTCTCCATGTTTGCTTGGTCAAACATGAACGTAAGTATTCATCGATACTCACTTGGGGTTTTATCTCTTTATCTTATCGTTTTTTCTTTTCGAGAGCCGTGGAGCAAGTCGCCACGATTTGCGAATATAATCGGCAACTTGTCAAGCTTCGACAAGAAAAGGCAACACTCGCGAGCAAGCAGAGAGGTGGTGATTGATCGATTGTCATAATCGCTCCGATTATTTATTCAAGATTGCAATCGGTTGTCGAGAAAACTTACGACTTGTACTAGTCGAGAAAGACTTACGACTAGGGGTGGTCGAGAATAACTTACGACTACCCATCGGTCATAGAAATACTTACAACCGCTTGGTTGATTGTGTTCATGTCTGCTTTTTACTCTTTCGTGTTTAAGAGCGATTTAAAAGACCTTAGTTAATTCACCGACTTTGAAAAAGCCGAGTCGAAGAAACTAAGGGATAATATCACCGACCTCCCAAGAAGCTTCAGAGGCTAACTCGCAACTAAACAATTTGCGGAAGAAATAAACAAGCGCGTAATTACGATCGCTTCTCGGTCTTGGTTTCGCTTCCCTTTTTAACCTCTCATTCTTTTGCAGAAAAAGAAGTCGAAAATAAGGCCCTTCAGGCCGATGTGGGGGCTCTCCGGATCGAGGTTCATGAGAAATCCTCCGTTGTCCGTGGAAATCTCCCGCATCGCGAAGGAGAAAGACCAAGAAATTGGGAACTTGGGTTCTCAATTAGCTGGTAAGTAGAACTTTTACCTGCTATTTATTTATTTTATTTTATCATAGGATCATTTTACTTATTCAATCTTCGCTCTTCCCAGATCGATTGACTGAAATAAAATGACTCCACGAGGCTTCGACTTATTCCCAGCAGGAGACAAAATCAATGAAGATCAATCTTCAAGATAATATCTCACTTCTGAACAATGTACTCGATGGGCTTCGTGCCGAGAGGGTTGCTCCTCGCGACGACACGATGGCCGCCATACGTGTGCCATTGGGGAACAAGTCGGTACTCTGAACGAGTTGGTATCTACTCTGAAGGCCAATCAGAATGATTCGATAAGGAAGCGTTAAAGGAGCCGTGAGTTTTGTTTTAGCAAAACTCAAGGCCCGTGATCCTAACCTTAATCTTCATTCGTTGAAGCCGACTTCGACCGCACCAAGCCAAGCAGAAGCTAATCAAGAGATGCGATCGGTTGGCAGAAGGTCGCAGATGAGATGCAAATAGAATCTCCTTGACAGAGTAGTCTTGTAATATAATCTTGTAAAACAAGTCTTTTTGGTGGTGACGTATAAATATATGGCCCTTTTCCGTAAATTATCTCAGAGAGTAGTTAGTAACTCGTAAGATAAAAAGGGAAGAAAATAATTAGACCAGATATGAGCGATTCCTCCTTTCTCCTTCATTTTCCTCGCGCTATCTCATAGAGTAGTCAAGATTGTAAGATGATAACCCGGAAAAAATAAGACTAAGAAATGAAGTCATGTTTATAACTTTATCCTAGCTCCTCGATCGCTACTTAGTTTATTAGAAATAAACTAAGGAAATAGTAAAGAAAGGGTTCTCAAAACAGAGAGGTTTGTTCGACTTGTAGTTGTCGAGTATCGATTTGTTTGTACTAGTCGAAAGAGCGGAAACAGATCGACGCTTAGGAAGTTTTTCTAGTGGGCGGGACCACGGCAGAGAAAAAGGCTTCCACTAGGTGATGTTACCATCTCAGGCCATTAGTCAACTCGATAATGACAACTAGAGTGAAACAACCATCTAGAGTACCTTAAGGATTCATTCGGCTACATTCATTTTTCCCGACGGTTGTCCGGCAAAGAAAAGTAGGAAACAGAACGACGCTTAGGAAGTTCCTTCTAGTGGGCAAGACCACGTGCAGAGAGGAGAGGCTTCACTAGGTGTGTTTCTTCCTTCACCAAGAAAAACTAATCAAAGTTATTTGAAAAGTAGCCTGATGCATCTCAAAAGTTCACTCTTCTTAGTTTTTTTCAAATAAGCTAAGGTGACATGAATTCGCTTAACAACTTTCGACCATTTTCCCGAGCCCAATAAGCATTGTGCAAGTTGTTTAAGAACGAAGTAACATTAGGAAGCTCCTTCTAGCGAGGTGACCACATGCAGAGGGGAGAGATTTCGACTAAATGTGTTGTCCTTTGCTAACCAAATGATGTGAAGGATGAGCGTAAAAAAATGGTCAAAAATAAAAGTGAGATTAAAAAATAGACAAAAAGGATAGGGATAACCTGACACTTTATTGTCGTTGAAGCTTGTTACACATAAAATTTGCGCAACTGATCAATGTTCCAAGAGTTTGAGAGAACGCGGCCATCTTCCATTGCAAGTCGTACTGATCCTGGACGCGTTACTTCGACCACAGTGTAAGGACACTCCCACTTGGGGAAGAGTTTGTTCCGATTAGACCAGGATTAGATAAGCCTCAATACCAAGTCACCTTCGAGGTGCGAGGTTGACCTTACGATCATATTATCTCGCGCAGGTTTGTTGGTAGACCGCAACGTAATAAATCTTGGTTTTCTTTTCCTCGAGCGAGTTAATGTCGTCGCTCAAGGTTTTCTTGAGTTGAGTCGTTAAACTTATCGACTTTGCCGACTGATCTTTAGTTTCGCGAAAGCATGGCTTCCGCACAAAAACTAGAAAGAAAGGTGTTTCTCCCGTAGCTCGGCTAGTCGTCGCATTTAATTGCCCATAACATCAAGGTAATTCCCGCACCCAAGCCCCCAGCGCTGACAAGTCGATCAAGACTCGGTTTTGATTCCTTCATTATCCGGCATTCGCTCTCAACCGCCCGCTGCTTTGGGGTGGGCTGAACATAACACAAACGAGTTCCCAAACTCGCCGCAAAATTCTGAAATTTTGCGCTTGTAAACTGTTTACCGTTGTCTGTGATAATTCGACTTGGTATTCCAAATCGAGTGATCACGCATCTCATCATGAACCGTTTTGCTGCTTCCGTTGTTATCCCAGTCACGGGTTCGGCTTCTATCCATTTTGTGAACGTATCAATGGCCACAAAAAGGAACTCGAAACCTCCTGGAGCTCTGGGTAACGGTCCTAGGATATCAAGACCCTAGGTTGCAAAAGGCCACGACAAAGGGATTGTTTGCAACGCCTGAGCTGGTTGGTGTATTTGCCGGCTATGAAACCGCATCGCACACACTTTTAACCATCTCCTTGGCATCGAGAGGGTCATGGCCAATAAAACCTTATCGAAAAGCTTTACCGACCACCGCTCAGAGGAAGCATGAGTTCCACAGATTCTCCGTGTATGTCGTGAAGGAGTTTTAATCCTTCACTCTGAATACATCGCATGAGCACCCCTTGGGTTCCTATTTTATAAAGGACACCTTCACCAAAGTATACATTTTGGCCTTTCGATAATCGATCCGATTCTAGATCGTCGTCGGTAAAGAACCCGCTCAAGATACTCGAGATGGGCACCATCCATGTATCTTCGCATTTCAGAGAGGCCGTTTCTATAGAAGGTGTCTCCGCTAAATCGACTATAGACGGCTTCAAGTCGCTCCAAAACACCCTTTCGATACCAAAGATCGGGAGGAAGCTAGACGAGCCGCTTGGTCTCATGAGGAAATTATCCTTTCGAGGGATAAATTGTACCTCAAAGCCCAAAAGTGCTTTTCTAACTTTCGCATTCGATAGATACCGGACATGGTCGGATTGGAGCACGGTATTCCTTTTCCGACTTGATTCACGACTAGTTGAGAGTCTCCTCACAAGTAGTCGTCAATCGAGAGCGCCTCTCGCACTCGTATACCAGCTAGCAAACTTCGTATTCTCGCCACGCTATTAGTGGCCCAAAGTTTAATTGTATGGCATACTTTAAGGTTTCTCCAAGAGAGATTCCGTAACCATCCCACTTCCGAGCCACTTATCGTAAGCGACCTATCAGTACATCGCCCATCGGTCGTGGAATCGTCGGGATCCCTGAACAGTTCGTGATTTGTCCATTCGACGACAAAGTCCGCCAAGATCCGATTTAACGGCCGCTCGACACGAAATGGATGTCGAACGCCCCAAGTTCGATCGACCACTTTGCTATGCGCCCCGCCGTTTCCTATTTCGAGGATCGCTCCCAGGGAAACTCGACGCACAACTAGTTTGTGCGCTCAAAATAATGCCGCAGCTTCTCAAGACATGAGGAGGGCATATAGAAGTTTTTGAACATGAGGGTAATGCCCTTAGGTCCGTAAAACCTCACTTACGTAGTATACCGGTCGTTGTATGTTTTCACGCTCTACGACCAAGATCGCGCCATCGCTCGTGGTGTGGCGCCTAGGTAAACTAAGAGCGCTCTCCTAGCTTCGGGTAAACTAGAACAGAGCACTGTAAGATACCTCTTGACTTCCTCAAAGGCTAGGTTAGCCTTTCTCACCACCGAAACCATCATGTTTCCTTAGAAGTTTGAAGAAAGGCGGTCATTTTTCTCCCGCCGTGCTATGAAACGACTTAACGCCGCCATGCATCCCGTGAGTTTCGGACTTCTTTTTCGTGGTCGGGGGCGATCCGAGTGATGGCTTTGATCTTTTGGGATTTGCTTCAATTCCTCGCTCGTAAACCAGAATCCAAGTAATTTTCTGAAGAGACCCGAACACACACTTCGGGATTCAGCCAATTGGTGTTTTCTCGAGGTTGTCGAAAGTCTCCGCAAGTCTATGATATGGTTGAGTCGCTTGGTGCTTTTACGACTAGATCGTCAACATAGGCTTCCAAGTTTCGCCTAGTTGAGGAGCGAAAGTCGTTTGCATCAAACGCTGAAAGAAGCTCCAAAGATTTTTTAGACCAAATGACATTTTGATATAGCAAAATATCCCAAACGGTGTAATAAATGCGTCTTTTCTTCATCTTCTCGATGCATACTAATCGATGATAACCGAGTATGCATCTAGAAAACTCAACATCTCACATCCCGCAAAGAGAGTCAACCGGTGATCGATGCGAGGTAAAGGGAAATCATCTTTTGGACAAGCTTTATTGAGATCAAGAAAGTCTACGCACATACGCCATTTGTCGTTAGACTTTCTAACCATTACAGGTTGGCCAACCACTGGTGGTTGACTTCTCTTATAAAGCCCGCTTTAAGCAACTTGTCCAATTCGACCTAATAGCATCTCGCCGATCGGGGCAAATCAGTAACTTTGTTTTGCGTGTAGTTTATCGGCCGAGAGCTAGCCTGCGCTCGATCACATTCCTCGGGACTCGGGCATGTCGGATGCTTGCCACGCCAAGACATCGCTTGCTCGAGGAAAGTGATGAGGGCGTCTTCCTATTTGGGGTCGGAAGAATCCCCAATGCGAACATCTTCGAGGGCTCCCCACGCCCGAGGAACCTCTTTGACTTGGTCGCTCGGCTTTGGTGCAGACTTTAGGCTTCGACTTGCTAGTCGAAGGCTGACTTTCATCTCGAGTTGGTAGTTGTCCAACCATCTCAAGGGAACGACGGTCGCAGGAGTGCGCCATCTTCTTGTCACAATGTATCGTGATCACCCCTTTGGGACTTGGCATCTTAAGACATTGGTACCCATAGTGAGTAGCTATCAAGAATTTTGCCAAAGTAGGTCGTCCGAGTATGGCGTTATATGCCGTATCGAAATCGACTACATCAAAGGAGACCTTCTCTGTCCTGAAATTGCTTGGTGATCCAAACGTTAAAGGAAGAGAAACTTGGCCAATGGGTTTGGTCGAAGACCCCGGTACGATTCCATGAAATGAATATCGCATCGCCTTACTTTGTCCCGGTACTGATCTCGTCGGTACTCAGAACAAGATGTTTAGCGAGCTTCCACCGCCAACTAAAACCCGATTGACTCGACAATTGTTGATGGTGGGTTCGACCACTATCGAAATCGACCTGGTCTAGTCGAAGGATCGACAATCACCTTTCTCAAAAGCAAGGGTGACTTCCACCACTTCGTAATTTATTGACAAGGGGGAGTCGATGGTATTTACCTCACGCCAATCGCCACCGCTCTCGTGATTCGTATGCCAAGATCTCCCATAGATGTGGTCAATGGTGTGTTGTGGGTCCTCGAACGACATCTCCTCATCATCCGACTCCTTTTGTCCACTGGTTTGACCTACCTGTTCAAGAGTAGGAAGTGGCCCTTTGCCGTAATAATAGTCCTCGAGTTTCCGTAAGAAAACTCCAGCGATTCAAAATCATGCCCTTCTTTTTATGAAAAGGACACCACCTTGGTTTGTCGTTTCTCCGATCTTGGCGTTTACCTTCACCCCGATCGGATTTTGCTTGGGGTTGCGTGGCTTCTTATCGCCACGGCTAGGACCTCCTTAGAACCTAAGAATCGGATATTTTTGCCTTTTGCCTTGTTCTTAGATTTCCTAGCCTTTTATCTTTTCTTACCACTTACCGCTTCCTTGGGGATGTCATCTTTGAGATCGATAGTATTGTTCCATTCGACCGCTCAAAGAACAATGTGATATCTATCACCATCTCAAAGAGCTCTGACTGCAATGGCGGTGGATGTAAAGTGATGTCCTCTCGTTATTCTTCTCGCTACGGACTCTCGCTTGAAAGCCCCGATCACGCACGAGTCGTAAACTTCGAATTAGAATTTTGAACTGATCAAGCGCTGATGAATTGGCGAGCGTTTCATGGTTGTTTTGCCTTATCCGTGCGAGTTATCTTCCTTTCCTAGGCGATTGTAAGTGCCCGAAATTCACCAACAATAGATCACGAGGTGTTGCACGAGTAGATCGATTCAATGGTCTGGTTTAAAAGCCACGATCGCGCCGATCCTTCGAGTACAATCGGAAGGTAATTTGCCATGACATGCTCTCTCCTCCTGCGCACTTCGGATAGTCAGAGTGTAGATTTGGAGGAACTCGATGGGGTTTGAGTTCCATCGAATTTCTCCATGTTCGTTGGTCAAATCGAGGCGCCAACGAACCGCCTCAAGGTCGGTGAGAACGCCGACATCCCGAGATAACCTCTTGTTTTCTTCTTTGTAAAACGAGGGTTAATGTCGCCGTGATCGAACTCGCCGATACCCACCACGTGGGGACTAGGCCTACAATAGGTCTCACTTTACGAGGAAATACTCCGCACTCCCACTTGCCGCCGTGCGTCTTGTCGCCGAAGTGGTGAAAGATCACCTCTCCCGTGGGCTTGTGGCATTTTCCTCATGTCGAGAGAACGACGTGAGGGAGAGTCGTGCCGCCTTCTATGCGACGAGTTTTCTGAACGACTGGCAGAAGAAGTAGCCGTACTATTATGACTTCTTGGTTGTGGTCGACGCAGTCGCTCGAGTTTGGCCATCGTGTTACGAAGCCTTTGCGTGATCTCCTCTGCAAAGAGGTCATAACCTGGTGCTCGAGCGAGTTCTTGGGTCGGGTTTTCCAGCAAATCATTGATGTGCTGGAGCTCTTGAGCTTCCTCCGACTGGAAATAAGCGCACTCGGGAAGGTTCTTCTGAGCAACTATTCTTTTCCGTCGGGTTGCCTCAGAATGGTCTGTTTCATACCCCTGAGCTTGCTTTAATGGAGTGCGAGAACGTTGAGGATGTCCTGCACATTCATTAAAGTGTTTGTTTTGTTCGCTAGCAGTGGTGTCCTTGCCGTTACGACGAGGCGGTGTAGAGTATGCTCGATGGGAAGCATGTTCAATCCCTCTTCTGGGAGAACGATCCTTATCAGAGGGAAGGACAAAGACCTCCCATGGATGACCTTCCACTTGCGCCGAGACCTCCTCACTTGAGGAGCAATGAGCGACACCATCCGGAGACTTGGAGTAAACCCTCCAGCGGGGAACTCGGGTTATAACCGCCTCCGTCTGCGGTAGGTCTGCGTCGGGGACTACTGGATTTGGATGAACAACATGTTCGATCCTCTTCCCTGCGGAAGCACTCGGAGAGAGAGGACCATCAGATGTCGATGGAGCTCCGGAATGATGGCCTCCAAAACTTGTCTTGCTAAATCGTACTGCCTTGGAGGGACTCGAACACTTGGAGGAAAAACTCTCGTCGTGTTGCGAGTTTGCCCCGAGACAGGCCTGTTGCTGGTCGGGTTGACCCTTACCTTCCGAGGAAATTGATCCCTCGGCTGGGCGTACTGTCGTGGGGGATAAGGATCCCTCCTTGACTCCGGTGGTAATGCAGTCTCCGAGATCTAATAGAAGATCTCCAGAGGCGCAACACCGCCGTAAGATTCGATACTCGGTTCAGAGTCAAAACCGCATCCATGTCGACGTCACAGTCGGTCAAGTCGAACCAACCTCCTCGTTCCATTCTCCTACCATGGTGGCATCAAAGAGAAAAGAAAGAACGTTGACAAGGAATTACCGTAAGATCCCCACGGTCGGCGCCAATCTGCCGGTGTTTTAGAACCGATCTTACGTAAAGATTGTTTGATTCGGGGTCTCCACAATTGATCACGCATTTAAGGAGACACGGGATTTTTATCTGTGTTCGGGCCTTCTCGGATGAGAATAATAACCCTACTCTGTGTATCTTGTATTTGCCCTCTAGATTACAATCGATCAAGGTTTTCCTAATCGCCTTCCAGAAAGGCTCTCTCTGTCCCAAAAGGGTCTCTTCCCTACTATCTCTAAAAGACACCTATTTATACTAGCGGTGGTGGACGTCGTCATTCCAAAGCTAATTAGTCGCCATTATTGCGCAATAATGAGAGTAATTACCGAGTAGTAACCTCCCATTTGTCAAACGGTTATCGATCGAGAGATAGTGGAGAATTATCGCCAGCTATGTCAAAATATAACTACGTATTTTGATCTGTTTGGATCCTCACTATTTAGTGAATCTTCTGACGGTGGGTCTAGTATATCGTGAGGAATCTGTAGCAGAGCTAGTCGTAGAAAGACTTACGACTAGACGAAGTCGTAACGATTATACTTTGTGAGGACCCCAGTTTATTTGGCTCGTAATGCTTAACCAACCACCGGTCCTAGCAAAGACAAATCAAATAAATCGATCTCGAGATACGATACTTCCCGTAAAGCAAGATACACCTCGGTACAAAATTAGACATCAACTCCATTCCAAACATAGAGTCCAAACACTACACTACCAAACGGAAGATAAACAAATAGTAGAGTTATTACGCATAAAGGCCGATAGGCCAAGATACACAAATAAACAAGAACGACAATGAAGCAAAGTGCCATAAGATGGCTATAAACAAAGCCAATCGCCTTGCCTCCAACCCACAAGGCATCCGACAGGACCGCCAAGTCCAATCGCCCACTAAACGGCAAACATACTCACGTAAGTGAGGCCCTTGGGGCTCACCTTCTTCCTCTCGCAACAAAAACATTACAAAGCACCGAGTACAAAGATTGTCTTTGTACCCGCAAGACCGACGTGTGAACTAGCGCACTGCTCATATGCTACATGCAAAGCTTGTTTGGTGGAGGCCATATGTCTTGTTTGCATAAAGCCAATTTTCATTTGCAATAAGGTAATACATTTTAAAGGCAAGTTTGCAATTCATTTTTAAGATTGAAATAACAAAGAAAGATAATAATAACAAAAGAGGAAGATAAACAACCTAGAAGTGACTATCCCGATAGTCACCATTAACAATAGCACTAATCCCGCATTCGCACTCACCCATCAAGTTTTAATTTAAATGTTGTAGTCTAACTCTCGATAAGCTTACCCAAGCGTGTCCATCACCTAGACAAGGCTATTCGAATAGTTTTAAACCCCGCAGGTGTACCACTGCACTCCACACCTCGGGATCGCCTTTAAGCCAAAGCACACTTCCAAGGTATGCCGCACACTAAGTCCTACGAGACTTTTCCAAGATTGTGTATTAACTACGAGCCGCTCGTATGGATAGAAATCCATACGCTTACATGGTAAAGCCAAGAGACAACTACCCACTCAGATAAAGCTCTTCTGACAACTACCATGCTCCCACCTCCATCCTCCCGCGACCTCCCGCGACCCGAGCCAATACACGCTAAAGTACTAGGTCAAGAGAGGTCCCATACCTCTAGTGTGGTTAGCACGCTAAATGCCCGATAACAGAAACTCACAAGATGTTCGGTCCTTAATTGACCCGGCACCTTTCCAGCCACACCCAAAAGATCACACCAATCTTACCATTGTGCCCGTCTAAATCATTTTTGTTTTCATTTTTAGTTTTGCAATTAAACATAGCGTAAATGCTGAAATATAAAGTTATAGAAAGTCTTGTGTGATCAAGGTTACCGACTAAGTCGATAACCGCCATTTCTACCGATACTAAGCATGTCTAAGCAATTTGACCCGATCTACTAAGTGACAAGAGATCATCCAGCGACCTCTAATCACAGCAAATAACCTAGGCTCAGGTAGTAGAGGTCAATGTTTTGTCTACAGGATATGCAGCTACGGATTTAACTAATCAATTTAACACAAATTAAGCGATGCATACATACAGCTTGAAACAAAATATTAGACTTTAAAATACTGGGATAAACATGATCAAACCGCTTGTTCGGCCGCCGTTGCTCAATTTGTTATGAGGGTCGTTCTCGTGGTTGCCGCAAATATCTAATCCTAACGATTGAACAAAACAACGAATAAGAACGAATAACACCGGCAAAACTCAATAATCAAACACAAACACCAATTTATACACAGAGGTTAGACCAACACTAAAGGAGTGACAATTAACTGCTACAAGGATGCTTCAAAAAGACATGCTTTCAAGTGATAGATCTATCCACTCACTTATTATCAGGTTAACCACAAAATCAATCCTCCTATATGATTTAAACTTTGGACAGACTTTGATGGTGATTGTGTGCACACCTATTATTTAATCATCAAGTTAACACATCAAAAATAACTAGCTACTCTAAAACAACCATTATTAGTTGAGGTCACAGAACCTACAAGAAGTTAATGAAAACACTAACTAGTCAAGTATCCAACTATGAGATGCTAAACAAAATTCCAATTAGATTTGGGCTTTAATAAAATCCAGCTACTAACACACCTAAGCATCACACCCACAAATTTAAGGTCATCACAATTCAACATGCTACTACTCCAAATCTCACTACACTCGATAAATCAACAAAGACGAGAGACAACAACATGCTCATCTAACTATCCCTTTGGTGAATCATGACAACAAGAGCCTTGAAGCTTAATGATACTAACCAACTGACTTCATACTAACCATTACTACTAAGGAAAGTCATCAAACACTAACCAGATTTGAATAGTATAAGCATGAAACCAAATTCGCTTCATCGACAACGTAAAAACGACAACAGAGAAGAACAATTACAGAGAACCGTAACTAAAATGCTTTCAAACTTCCAATACCAAATTTTGATCATGCAATGAGAGTGAACTAATGAACAATCATAAGCATGATTAGCAACTAACTATAAAGCTCAAGGAGGTGGGCCCCACCGCCACCACAAAGACAGGAGCACAAGGAAGAACAGAGGCTCGACTCGGATTCGACGCGGTGAAGGAGTGGCGGCGCTGGCCGGCGACGCCAAAATGGGTCGCCTGTGGTTACCGGCTGGCGGTGGTCGCGGTTCGACGAGAAGACGGCATGGCGCGCGACGAGCACGCGGCGGCAATGGGTGACAAGGTGCGGTGCACCGAGAGGTAGACAATGAAAATTAGCGCACAAGATGGGCATCGTGAGTTACCAGAACTCACCGAATGACGCGAGCTCAAGAGGTCACGAGATGGCCCGACGACGAGAACTGGGCCGCGCGAACAAGGGGTCACCGAGGAGGGAGCAACCTGAGCAAAAATAGGGGAAAAGAGAGACGGAGATAGCTCGAGTGAGTGCACTAGATGGTGCTAGCGCGAGCAATTGCTCTAGGAACTAACTCACCGGAGCTGAGGACGAAGAACCCAACTTTCGGCCGAAGAAGAGGGACACCTAAATTCAACGGCCCCCTGCGAGTGAAACTCAAAATTAGCTGAGGGGAAAACACGATAGGGATCTGGAACACGATATGACGCGAAAAGGAGAAGATGAGCTTCACTGGTTGTGGTGCTGACACGGCGGAGCGGCACGGCCGTGAACCAAAGTTTGAGCACTACTATGATTTGAGCTCAGAAGGAGCAATGGGTGATAGGGGATTGTTTAATGGTGTCTAAAGAAGAAAGAGGGAGCTTTGGGTGAGCTTAAGTAGGGACGAGGGCGGAGGAAACGCGAGGCGGAGCTTCTCGGCACCGAGACGCAAGGAAGAAAAAGCGGCGAGTCAGAGAGGTAGGTGACGGCGACACGCCGCACTGTGGTATGGGCTAGCAAATGGTGATGTGTGAGGACCCAGCTTATTTGGCTTGTAATGCTTAACCAACCACCGGTCCTAGCATCACAAATCAAATAAATCGATCTCTAGATATGTATACTTCCCTAAAGCAGATACGCACTCGATACAAAATTAGACATCAACTCCATTCAAAACATAGAGTCCAAACATCACACTACAAACGGAAGATAAACAAATAGCAGAGGTTATTATGCACACAGCCGACCGCCCAAAAGATACACAAATAATGTGAACGATAAATGAAGCAAATTGCCATAAGATGGCTATAAACAAAGCCAATCGTGCCTTCAACCCACAAGGCATCTCGACCGACCGCCAAGCCTAGTCGCCCAAGAAGCGGCAACACAACTCACGTATGAGGACCCCGAGGCTCACCTTCTTCCTCTCGCAACAAAAACATTAAGCAAAGCACCGAGTACAAAGATTGTCTTTGTACCGCAAGACCGACGTGTGAACTAGCGCACTGCTCATATGCTACATGCAGCTTGTCTCGTGGAGGCCATACGTTTCATTTGCATAGAGCCAATTTTCATTTGCAATAAGGTAATACAGCTTTAAAGGCAAGTTTGCAATTCATTTTAAGATTGAAATAACAGAAGGATAATAATAACAAAAGCGAAAGATAAACAACCTAGAAGTGACTATCCCAATAGTCACCATTAACAATAGCACGAATCCCATTCGTACCACCCATCAAGTTTTAATTTAAATGTTGTAGTCTAACTCTTGAAAAGCTTACCCAAGCGTGTCCATCACCTAGACGAGGCTATTCGAATAGTTTTAACCTGCGCAGGTGTACCATCGCACCCACACTTGCATCGCTTTAAGCCAAAGCACACTTCCGAAGGTATGTCGCACAACTAAGTCCTACGAGACTTTTTCCAATATTGTGTATCGACCCGCGTCGCTCGTATGGATAGAAACCCATACGCTTACATGGTAAAGCCAAAAGACAACTACCCACTCAGATAAAGCTTTTGACAACTACCATGCTCCCACCTCCATCCCTCCTGCGACCTCCTGCGACCCGGGACCAATACACGCCAAAGTACTAGGTCAAGAGAGGTCCCATACCCTCTAGTGTGGTTAGCACGCTGAAATGCCTGGATAAAAATTCACTCACAAGATGTTCGGTCCTTAATTGACCCGGGCACCTTTCCAGACACACCCAAAAGATCACACCAATCTTACCATTGTGCCCGCGTCCAAATCACTTTTTATTTTCATTTTTAGTTTTGCAATTAAACATAGCAGAAATGCTGAAACAAAAAGTTGTAGTAAATTTTGTGTGATCAAGGTTACCGATAAAGTCGATAACCGCCCAGTTCTACCGATAGCTAAGCATGTCTAAGCAAGTTGACCCGATCTACTAAGTGACAAGAGATCATCCAATGATCTCTAATCACAGAAATAACCTAGGCTCGTAGTAGAGATCAATGTTTTGTCTACGGGATATGCAAACACGGATTTAACTAATCAATTTAACACAAATTAAGCAATGCATACATACAAATTGAAACAAAATATTAATCTTTAAAATATCGATTAAACATGATCAAATCGCTTGTTCGGGTTGTTTGTTGCTCGATATGGTGCGGAGGATCGTCCTCGTGGTTGCCGCAAATATCGCTTCAACGATCGAACAAAACAAATAATAAGAAACGAATAACACCGCAAAACTCAAACATCAAATACAAACACCAATATATGCACCAAGGCTAGACTATCACAAAGAATGACAAATAATTGCTACAGAGACCCATCCACTCATTTGCTAGGTTAACCACAAAATCAAACTTCTAACATGCTTTAAACTTTGGACAGGCTTTGATGGTGATTGTGTGCACATCTATTATTTAATCATCAAGTTAACACATCAAAATCAGCTAGCTATACTTAAAACCACTACTGACAGGTGAGAGCACAAAATCTACAAGAAGCTATTGAAAGCATAACTAGCCAAGTATCCAACTAAGAAATGCTAAACAAAAATCTTCTACCTAAGATAGGATGCTAAGGATGCTCAGCTATTCATACCCCTAAGCATCACACCTAGACTTTGCAAGGCTAACAAGTTTCAAAGATGTGGCTACTACCCAAATCTTATAACACTGACAACTCAAAAGTACAGAGGCAAATAAAATGAGCAGTTAACTATCCCTATGATCAAGCATGGCAACAGAAGCTTAGAAACTTAAATATACCAACTAAATGATTTCATGCTAACCACCACAACAAAAAGGAGGCATCAAGTCTAACAAAACCTAATAGCAAGCATGATACAAATTTTCGACATCGACAAATGACAAAAATGACAACAGAGAAAAGCTACAAGGAAACTTGCACTAATATACTTTCAAACCTCAATTACAAACTTGATCATGCATGAGAGTGAACTAAAGAACAATCATAAGCATGATTAGCGGCTAACTAATTGGTTTTGAAGGAGTGGGCCCCACCGCCGCATGCATGCAGAGGAGCACGATCGAAAAGAACAGAGGATCTCGGCGCTCGACTGATTCGCCGCCGGCGGTGGAGGCGCCGCGAGGTGGAAACCAAGGCCAAAATGGGTCGGAGGATCATCAAACCGAGGTGGTCTCGAGGCAGCCGAGATGCATCTGTGATGGCGCGACGAGCTTGGCGCCGGCGATGGAGGTGATAAGGTGCGATCGCACTAGAGAGGAAGACAATGAAATTTAGCGCGCATGGGCATCGTGAGTTACCAGAACTCACCGTGTGCTTGGCACGACAGAGAGGCACCGGAGTGACCCGGCGAGAGCCACTACGCGGCGAAGGCGATTAACGGCGACAGGAGCCTGGGTGAACAAGAGGACACGAGTGAGTGGAGAAGAAAGGTGGAGTCTGTGGTGCTCACCGAGCGAAGAATTGTGCCGAGCTCACCGAGAAGATGCGGTGGAAAAGGCGGTTTCGCCGGACTTGGAGAAGAAAGCCCACGCGCAGCTCCACGGTGACGGAAACTCCGAATCTCTTGAGGTGTTTGCTTCCACGGATGCTAGGCACACCGTGACGCTTATCGGCGATGACCGGAGCTCACCGGAGTGGTGAAATGCTCGGAAGCGGCGCGCGCGCTACGGCCCCGGAGCTGGAGAAGAAAGGCAATGGAGACGAAACGAGGTAGGGAAAACCCTCTGGCTTTGTAGGAGCAAAGTGAGGCAGCGAGGTGAGGCGGTGGCGGTGAAAAGACCGGTGAAGCTAGGTGGCGGTATGCAGCGCGGCCGGCGAGAGCTGCGGCGAAGCGGTGCGCTGAGTCGGGCGAGGCGACGGGCGGGATGACTGCGGTGGGTCCGCCTTGTCACGACAAAGAAGAAACGGGCGCGAGCCCGAAGTTAGACTCGATCAATATCGCACGACCGCTGGATCTAAAACGGACACCGAGATTGGTGTAAGCATTCGACAGTCGGTTGCATACGCGACGGATCGCTCGATCTTCATCGGACGGTTACGATCGATTGACTCGCGCATGTGCAGCTAGGCGGTGCGGCCGAGTCAAGTATGGTAGTCGGACTCGAGCCCGAGGTTGTTCGGGCCCGAGGAACAAGATTTTTAGAATTTGATTTAAAAGACAGAGAAGGTTTGGGGAATTTTTAGAGGTAGCTCCTGAGCTCCAAAAATTTCTGAAATTTTTATGGTAGCTACTAGAGACAGAGGACAACCTTGTATAATTTTTCCAGAACTTTTATGCACTGCATTGTTCTAGAGAAAATTCACAAGCTGCTGTACAGGAGTTTGACCAGATTTCAAACAGAGTTGACTTGGCCATTTGAAATAGCAAACAAAATCTAAAAATTGTGAAATAATTCAGGAGGTAGATAGGATGGTCAAGATGGTAGGAAAATAATTTCAGAGGATGATCACAAGTGTGAAAGCTAAGAACCTGCTGACAACAATCTCCATTCACAAGAATTTAATTCTAGAAAATTGAAATTGCTAGGAAAATTTGGAAAACTTCAAATGATTTGAAGAGGCAACAAAAGTTTTTATTCCTCCTCAAAATTTTACATTGGAAATACAAACCCTAAGTTAGGGCTGTTACAAATCTCCCCTTACAGAATCTCGCCCGAGATTCTCGATCACCGAGAAGAATGATGGGTAATCTGCCGAGACGATCTTCCCGCTCCCACGTAGCTTCATCCTCGAGTGGTTTGACCACTCGAACTTTGAGGAACTTGATCACACGGTTCCTCGCTCGCTCAGCTTCTTCGAGGATACGAACGGACGCCACGATAAGACAGATCTTCCCGCACATCGATATTTTCCAATGGTGTTTCTCAACCGAACACTGAGGCACTTCTTCAATTGTGACATGGAAAACATCATGCACCCCTCAAGTGTAGCCGCAAGTCTAACTTGTAAGCAACAGCCCCACTCATCGATGATGCGGTAGGGTCCGACATACCGAGGAGCCGCTTGTTCTTGACACCAAACGACGATGTCCTTCAGAGGTGAGACTTTGAGATACACAAAGTCATTGGGCCGAAACTCAGCTCACGACGACGCCGACCGCATAGCTCTTCTGTCTGGATCGAGCTACGCGCAAGTGCTCACGAATCAAGCGCACTTGACTTTCGGCCTCATTGATTGAATTCGCCAAAGAACCGCTTTCACCGCCACCGGTTCAACGGGGTTCAGATCGCCCCCATACAAAGCCTCAAACGGTGCCATACCGAGACTAGCTCGAAGTGTTGTTGTAGGAGAACTCGCAAGCGGTAGACACTTCTCCCAATTCTTCCCATAGGAAAGAACACAAGCACGGAGCATATCTTCAAGAACTTGGTTGACTCGCCCGCCCGACCATCACCGAGGATGATAGGTCGAGCTGAAAGAAAGACGGGTCCCCATGGCTTCTGAATCGTGCCATAGCCGAAGTGAAAAGAGAGCCACGATCGACACAATCGCTCGTGGCACACCATGCAAGCTCACAATGCGGGAGATATAGAGATCCGCCAATCGATCGACATCCGAGTGGTGGTCACGGCAGAAGTGCGCCACCTTCGTCAATCGATCGATAACGACCTGATAGCGCCCTTTCCCGAAGAAGCACGAGGCAAGCCGCGAATGAAATCCATGCCCATCGAATCCCACTTCCATTCGTATAGGCAAGGGTTGAAGAAGACTGCGGACGTTGATGCTCACCTTGACACGACAAAGCAAACATCGCATCCGCGACAAACCCGCAATCTCGCGCTTCATGCGAGTCCACCGTAATCTCGACGCAGATCTTGGTACATTTTAGTGGCCCCGGATGGATGGACAAAGGCGAATCATGGGCCTCTGAAGAATCAAATCCGCAACTCGGGGACCTTTGGGACCACAAGCCGCTGCCCAAACCATACAACACCGTGTTCATCTTCTGTGAAACACCTGGCTATCCCATCCTTGATATTCTGCTTGACCTGGTTCACACCGACATCTGACTGCTGTGCTGCCTTGACTTGATCCACCAAGGTTGGTTGCACAACCAAGGCAGCAAGGGAGCCATGCTCAACCAAACCCAAGTTGAGACGCTGAAACTCTGCAAGAAGTGCCGGTTGCTGCTCTTGGATCATCAGAGTATTGCAATACACCTTTCGGCTAAGTGCATCGGCAACCACATTGGCCTTGCCAGGATGATACTGAATACCCATATCATAATCTTTGATCAATTCTAGCCATCTCCTCTCGCTCGAGGTTCAGACCGGCCGAGTGAATAAGTATTTCAAACTCTTGTGATCGGAATACACCTGCAACGATTCTGCGATCGATAATGCCGCCAAATCTTGAGTGCATGAACCATCGCAGCAAGCTCTAAATCATGGGTGGGATAGTTAAGCTCATGAGGCCTCAATGCCTAGATGCATAGGCAATCGCTGCTTTGCCCTGCATAAGAACACACGAGTCCCCGACGAGAGGCATCGCAATAAATATCAAGCTCTTGCGGATATCGAAGAGTAAGGACTGAGTGAAGTCAATCGCTGTTTGAGCTCCTGAAAGCTCTCCTCACAAGCGCAGGACCACACAAACTTCTTGTCCTTCTTAAGCAATTCGGTCATCGGCTTTGCGATCTTGGAGAAGTTCTCGATAAAGCGCGATAGTAGCCCGCTAAACCAAGAAAACTCGCACATCGATGATCGACTTGGCTGGCCCCAAGATAGAACATCGCCGACTTTCTTGGGATCTACAACTATTCCTCCAATTGAAAGAACATGGCCCAAAATGCCACTTCCTTCAACGAGAACTCACATTTGTTGAACTTCAGATATCGGTGATGCTCCATAACTTGCCCAAAACAATCTTGGATGCTCGGCATGCTCGCTTGCCTTGGAATAGATAAGAATGTCATCAATAAAAACCACCACAAATTTGTCCAAATACTCCATGAATACGAATTCATAAGGTTCATGAACAACGCCGAGCATTGGTCAAACCAAAAGACATGACGGTGTACTGCACAGCCATAACGAGTAGTGAAAGCCGTCTTCGAATATCCTCACCCGATCCGACTTGATGATAGCCCGATCTCGGATCAATCTTGAGAACACTTGAGCTCCGACAAACTGGTCAAAAGATCATCAATGCGGGCGGATGATATTTGTTCTTCACCGTCACCTCATTGAGAGGACGGTAATCAACACATGCGCAAAGTCTTGTCCTTCTTCTTCACAAAGATCACCGGACAACCCCAAGGAGATGAACTGGGACGGATGAAACCCTTTGCTTGGAGCTCACCAAGTCGCTTCTTCAATTCTTCTAGCTCATTGGGAGGCATCCGACTGGCGCTTCAAATCGGGCGGTACAGCAAAGAACTCGATGACAAACTCCAGATCTCGAACCGAGGCATCCAGCAAATCTTCGGAAAGACATCCACAAAGTCGATACTATGGGAACATCTTGAATTTGCAAGGCTGGCTTTGCTTCTAATGCACAAAGATGCGACCAAGCCGTGGCGAAACCCGACTTGCCCACCCAAGGGTGGTAAGATAGACAATCTTCCGCACAATCGATTTGCCCCAAGTGTTGGGACAACCAATCCATGCCAAGAATCACATCCAGACTCATTGAATCGAGCGTAATGAGATTTGCCAAAAATCCCACCCTTCAACTATGATAGGAACATCCCGACATCAGAATCGGCTCTCATTTCCGACCCGAGAGCGGATGAGCAAAGGAACTTCCAAAGGAACACAAAGAAGACCACTAGCAGCAGCAAATGATCTTGAAATAAAGAATGCGATGCTCGAGAATCAAATAATACCGCAGCAGGGACGAGAATTAACAAGAAGTATACCAATCACAACATCCGCGCCCCGAGCCTCCTCACCGAAAGGTGGTTCACTCACCACCGCCGCACTCGGTCTTGAATAATCTTCAGTCGAGCGGTGCCGTTCCCCGCCCGCGTCCTCCATTAGGACGAGGCGCCGCAACACTCGAGGGCGTATTCGCATAATGGCCCTTGTTGTGGCAAATAAAACAAGTCACCTCGCCGCCGGATTGCGGAGGCCACTCTGTTGCTGGATCGCAGCGCACGTGGCTGGAAACACGCCCGCGGTGGGCGAGGAGTCGGTGCAGATGGTCTCGGCGCCGGTGGAGCAAAAGAACGGGCCATCAGTGCCGCCCACCCGAGGACGAACGAGGTGGTGTGAGTAGATCGATGCGCCTCCCATTTGCGCTATGGACTCGCCAGCGCCTTTGCCTTATGCTCGCAACAATGGCCTTATCTACCAAGGCCCGAAAGTCCGAGAAGTTCACAATGGATAGCTTGTCTCGCAGCTCCTCGGACAAGCCATCCATAAATTTCTCCCGCTAGCCTCATCCGAGGCCACCTCCCGAGCATAACGAGCGATGATTGAACTCGCAGTACTCCGTCACGCATTTGCGCCTTGCTTGAGCGCGAGGAATTCTTTCTTTTTCAGCTTCATCGGGCCATCGGGATGTGGGCCCGACGAAAGCTGATCCGAACTCCTCCCATGCGACCACATGGCTCGCGCGCCGCATGGCGAGATAATTCTCCCACCATGAGAGTGCGCGCCTCAAGTGGTGGGACGCGAAGAGCGCTTTGTCCCGCGCTCGGCATTGAGCTATGTTGAGCTTTCGCTCAACCATGCGCAGCCAATCGTCCGCATCAAGAGGGTCCTCGAGCGGGAGAAAGTCGGCGGTCGCGCACGGAGGAACTCGCAAGTCCCGCGAGTCCGTGGCCGCCACCACCGGCAGGAGTGGAGGTATTCCTAGCAATAACCTCCAAGATGCGCTGTCTCGTCCATGCGGTTTCGCTCGACCGAGCGAGCACCTCACCATGGTCGGAGGAGGGGAAGCTCCTCATCATGACCAGCCTGGCTGATCGCCACGCTGCTCTCCGGCCATCCTGTTTCACTAAGACAAAGTTAACAATAGCCTAAAACAAGAAGTCGATAACCCACTGCAAATAACTTACTAACAAAGACAAAACAAACACAAGACTTTTAAGTTACAAACCAATTGACAAAAATTAGACACTTAGCAAACTCATACATACCTTACCCTCGATGCCCCACAAATTTTAGTTGGATTAAACTTCATGGTTCTCCCAAACTAATTCCACCGGTAGTAACTATCTTTGAAAGGTGAAGAGAAAACCAAGTTTCAAAACTTAAATTAGAGTAAGATGAGAGTAGACTAAGATAGGTAAGGAATAAAATCTGAGAATTTGCCTAGGTTTTCATAAACCTTTTTTTATACTTTGAAATTAAGCTTTTTCAAAATATCCTAAAGACGACTATGCTTGGGTTGCTACGGCGAATGGCTCGATACCAACTTTGAGGACTCATTTATTTGGCTTGTAATGCTTAACCAACCACCAGTCCTAGCATCACAAATCAAATAAATCGATCCTCAGATATGTATACTTCCTGAAAGCAAGATACGCACTCGATACAAAATTAGACATCAACTCCATTCAAAACATAGAGTCCAAACATCACACTACAAACGGAAGATAAACAAATAGCAGAGGTTATTACATACGCAGCCGACCGCCCAAAAGATACACAAATAATGAGAACGCAGCAATGAAGCAAAATTGCCATAAGATGGCTATAAACAAAGCCAATCGTGCCTTCAACCCACAAGGCATCCGACCGACCGCCAAGCCTAGTCGCCCAAGAAGCGGCAACACAACTCACGTAGTGAGGACCCCGAGGCTCACCTTCTTCCTCTCGCAACAAAAACATTAAGCAAAGCACCGAGTACAAAGATTGTCTTTGTACCCGCAAGACTGACGTGTGAACTAGCGCACTGCTCATATGCTACATGCAGCTTGTGCCGTGGAGGCCATACGTTTCATTTGCATAGAGCCAATTTTCATTTGCAATAAGGTAATACAGTTTTAAAGGCAAGTTTGCAATTCATTTTTAAGATTGAAATAACAAGAAGGATAATAATAACAAAAGCGAAAGATAAACAACCTAGAAGTGACTATCCCAATAGTCACCATTAACAATAGCACGAATCCAGATTCGCACTCACCCATCAAGTTTTAATTTAAATGTTGTAGTCTAACTCTTGAAAAGCTTACCCAAGCGTGTCCATCACCTAGACGAGGCTATTCGAATAGTTTTAACCCGCAGGTGTACCATCTGCACTCCACACTTGCATCGCTTTAAGCCAAAGCACACTTCCAAGGTATCTTTGGCACAGCTAAGTCCTACGAGACTTTTTCCAATATTGTGTATCGACCCTTGCCGCTCAGATGGATAGAAACCCATACGCTACATGGTAAAGCCGAAAGACAACTACCCACTCGGGATAAAGCTTTTGGACAACTACCATGCTCCCACCTCCATCCCTCCCGCGACCTCCCGCGACCGTGACCAATACACGCCAAAGTACTAGGTCAAGAGAGGTCCCATACCCTCTAGTGTGGTTAGCACGCTGAAATGCCCGGATAAAAATTCACTCACAAGATGTTCGGTCCTTAATTGACCCTGCACCTTTCCGACACACCCAAAAGATCACACCAATCTTACCATTGTGCGCCCAAATCACTTTTTATTTTCATTTTTAGTTTTGCAATTAAACATAGCAGAAATGTCAAACAAAAAGTTGTAGTAAATTTTAGGTGATCAAGGTTACCGACTAAAGTCGATAACCGCCAGCTTCTACCGATAGCTAGCATGTCTAAGCAAGTTGACCGATCTACTAAGTGACAAGAGATCATCCAACGATCTCTAATCACAAAGAAATAACCTAGGCTCGTGTAGTAGAGATCAATGTTTTGTCTACAGGATATGCACTACGGATTTAACTAATCAATTTAACACAAATTAAGCAATGCATACATACAATTGAAACAAAATATTAATCTTTAAAATATCGGGATTAAACATGATCAAATCGCTTTATTCGGTTGTCGTTGTTCGATATGGTGCGAGGATCGTCCTCGTGGTTGCCGCAAATATCAAGCCTAACGATCGAACAAAACAAAGAATAAGAAACGAATAACACCGCAAAACTCAAACATCAAATACAAACACCAATATATGCACCAAGGCTAGACTATCACAAAGAATGACAAATAATTGCTACAGAGACCCATCCACTCATTTGCTAGGTTAACCACAAAATCAAACTTCTAACATGCTTTAAACTTTGGACAGGCTTTGATGGTGATTGTGTGCACATCTATTATTTAATCATCAAGTTAACACATCAAAATCAGCTAGCTATACTTAAAACCACTACCGATGTGTGAGAGCACAAAATCTACAAGAAGCTATTGAAAGCATAACTAGCCAAGTATCCAACTAAGAAATGCTAAACAAAAATCTTCTACCTAAGATAGGATGCTAAGGATGCTCACTATTCATACCCCTAAGCATCACACCTAGACTTTGCAAGGCTAACAAGTTTCAAAGATGTGGCTACTACCCAAATCTTATAACACCGACAACTCAAAAGTACAGAGGCAAATAAAATGAGCAGTTAACTATCCCTATGATCAAGCATGGCAACAGAAGCTTAGAAACTTAAATATACCAACTAAATGATTTCATGCTAACCACCACAACAAAAAGGAGGCATCAAGTCTAACAAAACCTAATAGCAAGCATGATACAAATTTTCAGACATCGACAATGCACAAAAATGACAACAGAGAAAAGCTACAAGGAAACTTGCACTAATATACTTTCAAACCTCAATTACAAACTTCGATCATGCATGAGAGTGAACTAAAGAACAATCATAAGCATGATTAGCGGCTAACTAATTGGTTTTGAAGGAGTAGGCCCCACTGCCGATGCATGACAGAGGAGCACGATCGAAAAGAACAGAGGATCTCGCGCGGCTCGACTCGATTCGTCGCCGCGGTGGAGGCGCGGCGAGGTGGAAACCAAGGCCAAAATGGGTCACGGAGGATCACCAAAGCGTAGGTGGTCTCGAGGCAACGGAGATGCATCTGCGGTATGCGGCGACGAGCTTGGCGCCGGCGGTGGAGGTGATAAGGTGCATCGCACTAGAGAGGAAGACAATGAAATTTAGCGCGCATGGGCATCGCGTGAGTTACTGTGAACTCACCGTGTGCTTGGCGACGGCAGAGAGGCACCTGAGTGACCGGCGACGAGAGCCTACGGCGCACAAGAAGGCGATTAACGGCGACAGGAGCCTGGGTGAACAAGAGGACACGAGTGAGTGGAGAAGAAAGGTGGAGTCTGTGGTGCTCATCGAGCGAAGAATTAGCCGAGCTCACCGAGAAGATGCGCGTGAAAAGGCTGTTTTGGCCGACTTGGAGAAGAAAGCCCACGCGCAGCTCCACGGTGACGAAACTCCAATCTCTTGAGGGGTTTGCTTCCACGGATGCTAGGCACACCGTGACGCTTATCGGCGATGACCGGAGCTCACCGAGTGGTGAAATGCTCGGAAGCGGCGCGGGCGCTACGGCTCCCGGAGCTCGAGTGGAGAAGAAAGGCAATGGAGACGAAACGAGGTAGGAAAACCCGGTGGCCTTTGTAGGAGCGGCGGAGGCAGCGAGGTGAGGCGTGGGCGTGAAAAGACGGTGAAGCTAGGTGGCGGCGTGCGCAGCAAGGCGGCCGCGCGAGCGCGCGGCGAAGCGCAGGCGCTGGAGCTGGCGAGGCGACGTGGCGGGATGACTGCAGTGGGTCCGCCTTGTCGGCGAAGAAGAAAACGGCGCGAGCCCGAGTTAGACTCGACAATATCGCGCCCACCGCTGGATCTAAAACGGACGGCCGAGATTGGTGTAAGCATTCGGACAGGTCGGTTGCATACGCGACGGGGATCGCTCGATCTTCATCTGACGATTACGATCGATTGGACTGTGCGCGGTGCAGCTAGGCGGTGCGGCCGAGTCAAGTGTGAAGTAGTCGGACTCGAGCCCGAGGTTGGGTTCGGGCCCGAGGAACAAGATTTTAGAATTTGATTTAAAAGACAGAGAAGGTTTGGGGAATTTTTAGAGGTAGCTCCTGAGCTCCAAAAATTTCGAAATTTTTATGGTAGCTACTAGAGACAGAGGACAACCTTGTATAATTTTTCCAGAACTTTTTATGCACTGCATTGTTCTAGAGAAAATTCACAAGCTGCTGTACAGGAGTTTGACCAGATTTCAAACAGAGTTGACTTGGCCATTTGAAATAGCAAACAAAATCTAAAATTGTGAAATAATTCAGGAGGTAGATAGGATGGTCAAGATGGTAGGAAAAATAATTTCAGAGGATGATCACAAGTGTGAAAGCTAAGAACCTGCTGACAACAATCTCCATTCACAAGAATTTAATTCTAGAAAATTGAAATTGCTAGGAAAATTTGGAAAACTTCAAATGATTTGAAGAGGCAACAAAAGTTTTTATTCCTCCTCAAAATTTTACATTGGAAATACAAACCCTAAGTTAGGGCTGTTACATGATGCGGCCGAGGTGAAGCGCGCGAGGAAACCGAGAATGGACGGCGAGGCGAGTGGCGCGCATGCATGCCGCCACGCTTTTCAACTCTTCGAGCGAGAGGTAGGTGACGACGACAAATGGGGCCCACACGCCAGCGGCGGTGGCAAACGGCTCGAGACGGGTCCGTGCAAAGATGTGGAATGGTTTGACTCGATCAAGATCACACCGACCGTTGGATCTAAACGGACCACCGAGATCGATGTATGCATTCTGACAGTCGACGAGACAAGCAACGTGGACCGCTCGATCTCCATCGGACGGCCGACCGCCATCGGGCTCACGCGGTGCAGCCAGGCGGTGCGACCGAGTCAAGTGGTGCGGGTCGCACTCGAGCTCGAGTTGGTTCGAGCCGATAAGCAATGATTTCAGTTTGATTTTCAAAAGGCTGAGCGGGTTTGGGAATTTTTAGAGATAGCTCCCGAGCTCCAAAATTTCTGACATTTTTATGGGACCTTGCTAGGACAGAGGACAACCTTGTGTAATTTTTCCAGAACTTTTTATGCAGTTCATTGTTCTACAGAAAATTCACAAGCTGCTGTCTGAGGAGTTTGACCAGATTTCAAACAGAGTTGACTTGGCCATTTGAAATAGCAATTAAAATCTAAAAATTGTGAAATAATTCAGGGAGGTATATAGGATTATCAAGATGATAGGAAAAATAATTTCAGAAGATGATCACAAGTTTGAAAGCTAAGAATTTGCTGATAACAATTTCTATTCACAAGAATTTAATTCTAGAAAATGGAAATTGCTAGGGAAAATTTGGGAAACTTCCAAATGATTTGATGAGACAACAAAAGTTTTTATTTCTCCTCAAAATTTTACATTGGAAATACAAACCCTAAGTTAGGGCTGTTACAATACCATAGTCGTAGAAGAACTTCCGACTAGGGGGTAGTCGTAACGATTATACCATAGTCGTAGAAGAGCTTACGACTAGAGGGTAGTCGTAGGATAACCTACAACTTCCTGACTCGTTCTTCCCTTATAATATTCAAGGGGTATGCTTTGTAATGTCATATTTCCTGATTAATAAATGAGGATTATTTAGATACTCGTCAGTAACACATAGAGATTTTAATCCCCGTCAGCTAGCCCCCGAACTTTAAATGAATTGGTTGTGTGAACACTTTCTTCCGATGAAGTCGTATCGGGCAGACCCTTATTCAACACCGTGATATACAAGGTGGTCTGTATTCACTTTAAAGTTGAGAAACTTCCTTGGGAACTAAAGAGTTTTTCTATCCGTTGGAGAAAAGATTTTGTCCGTTGGACTTTTAGGTAACTCCTGAGTGCAGTTAAGGAACTGCGGCTATAAAATCCCCATTGCACTTTGCTTTAGGGTTTTACACTTTCAGATCCTCTTTCATCTTCTTGCTAAGAATCTCTTCCGACCTCCCTTGTTCTCCTACATCCTTCTACGACCTCCCTTTCTTCCCTTCATCCAAAACCCAACATGTCGGATTTTATCACCAACTGGTCGTGTTCTGATTTGAGTGAAAAGACACTTAAAAGCCTGGAGGAGATCGGGTTGCTTCCCGACCAGGATCTGATTTCTTGGAGATCGACAGTCGGAGAGCATTCTCCAAGCAACAAAGATGGGGAAATCCATGTTTTCCTCGCATATATTGAATGCGGATTTAGGTTACCAGTTCACTCGTTCCTCCCCCGATCTTGGAGCATTATGGGGTGGAATTGGTAAACCTTGCCTCCAATGCCATCACCAACCTCAGCGTCTTCGTCTATATCTGTGAAACGTACTTGGGAATTGTAACACCTTAGCTATCCGGAAACCAAGATGTCACCTAAATAATCTAACATACAACCATCAAGCGGAAGAATTTAGGCCATAACTCATCTAAGGTCATAAAGAGTCCCAAATTTAATAGAACAATGGCAAGAATAAAGTTTGAATCCAAATAAGCATATCAATAGGGATGATCAAGTATCACAAGCAGAAATAATCCACCATAACATAGAGGAGGTTATCAACCACATGTAACTTTATTTATTACAGTTCATCACTTAACGAGTAAAAGACAGAATCAAGTCCTATTACTGAAACTAAAATATGATGAAGTGAATGAATAGTGTATATCTACTCCCTCCCAGTAGAGTCATCATCAACGATCACCTAAAATAAGCAAACAAAACAAGAGTGAGTTCGAGACTCAGCAAGTACAGTAAATAATTGGACATATAACAAACATGAACATGACAATAACACTAAAGGATGTGAACATAACACTGAATGTTTATATGAATGAATAGAATGAATGGATTTAATGAAATGAAAGGACTGCACTCCTGCTTATACCGGTATAGCTAGTGACACGCCCGTCGATGTTCACTTAAGCCTGTATTTAACAAAATACGGGGATCCAAATCCCGTATGAAGAACGTTTCATACGGGTGTCCAAATCTACCCACATTGGAATGGTGGGTCTGACATGCTCATATTGGAATTGATGGGTATTTAAAATCCACTCCCGTGGATGGAACATGAAAATGGATGCATATAATGAACTTATGAATAATGAATAACATCATCTGTAAACATGGGAATTTCACATATGAAAGGAACATAAACATTGAATCTTCTCACGTATCATATAAAAACACAATACGAACATCAAGTATCTAGTATTCACAAATCATACGAATATCAATGTACTTGCCTTTCGCGTTGTGACGCGTTAGTAGGCAACAAAGGTGCGCCTAAACCCGAAGCCTCGCCTCCTACACAAGTAAGTACTCGAAATAAGAACAACATGGTTCATGACACTACCCGCAACATCCTACAACACTTTCCCAGAAACCCAAGAATCAACTAATAGACCTATTCTGAAAACAGACAACACAATCACAGAAAATGAATTTGGACAGCAGCACGGAATAAATCATAACTATTGCTCTGAGACTCGGAACGAGGTGAGCCCAGATCCTAAGGAAACTTGATGAACGTATCTACAAAAGTCTAGTTGGTGAGATCTCCCAATTCGGCCAAAAGAAAAAGTTAACAGATAGATGAAAGCACAAGGCAGGTTCTGTTTAGACGAAAAGGACATCACTAAAGAACAGATCACAACTTTTGATCTACAACTCCGATTAGGGCGTTCTTTATCATTCTAGAAAGGTTATAAACATTTCTACAACATCCTAGTTGAGTGGAAACCCTGAATCTTCCAATTACTTAATCATATAATAAAAGACAACTTGACAGTTCATTCACGTTAGGAATTCTGAACAGCAGGAAAGATTATACCATAACTTTTGAACCGTAAGTCGGAATTAAGTGTTCTTGGCGGCTACTGAAAGCTATGAACAAATAACACATATATCTAGGAGATGGAAATCTCAAATTCGGCCTCTAAGAACCCAATAACGGCCGCACAATCTACTGGATAGAATTGAATTTCTAACAGCAGCAAATCGATCCAATCAATCTAATCGAATTCGCATCTAATAAGCATCAAACAGTGAAGGTAGCTCTTCGTTACCCTTGTAGATTCGTAGGAAGATGAAGAACAATCCCCAAGAAGATGATCTTCTTCTTCTTGGCCAATCAATCTCCCAGGCGATCCTCCTTCTTCCTAGTGGCCGGCAGCACTGGGGGCTTCCTTCACCGGCAGTAGGGGGTTTCAAAGGAGGAGGAGGTGCTGCTAGTTATGGGGAGGCGCAGGGGGAGAGAGGGGGTGGGGACGGCCAAGGGGGAGAGGGAGGAGGTGCGGCCAAGGGGAGAGAGAGGAGGGGGCAGCTAGGTGTAGGGAAACGGGTAGGCTACACTAGCGCAAATTAAAAAATTCTACCCGTAAACCAAGATCACTGCAGTTATAGATCACGGTCTTACCACTAGACGCGCAGGTGCGGAAGTTGATGCAGCGCGTCGGGCATGTAGTCGTACCAAGTTGATGCAAAGACGTCGGGAAGAGTAGTCGTACTACTTCTCGCCCTCGCCGTGGCGCCCCACGCTGCCTCCTTTCTTGCGGTTCGTCCCAACGCCACGTATGCGCTTCAAAGGTATCCACACGACGGAGGAAGCGACGACGCCGGACTACTAGATCCGCGCGAGCGACTAGGGCGTGGGAGGGTGGCGCTGTGGTTTGGGGATGTCACGAAAAACTCAACCCTTAACCAAAGGCGCCGCCTCCTTTTATAGACGTCCTTATAATGGGCTTCTACGAATAGAGGCCCATTAGGACTCAATGCCTAGTCTAATTCGGATCCAATCCGAACTAGGCTTCACTTCTTAAGTGTGTGACCCTATAGGTTCACGTGATGTTTAGACATGACGCAAGTACACATACTTGGTCAATAGTTGGTAGCGGCCTCTAGCAAGACGCCAACTCCTAAACGCACGTAAAGATCATATCGGACGAACCATCACAACGTTATGTACATGCCAATCCCTTTGCCTCACGATATTCGGCCGAGCTCCAAGTGACCACTCTTTTCGATCCCGTGATCCTAATCCCTTACTAGGTTAACTCTTAACCTTAAGTAGCATGGCCATGCATTTCGGATCCGATCACTGAGGCCCGAGATATCTCTCTCAGCAGAGAGGCAAATCCTATCTCGATCGACCATGCCTCGCAAAGATGCTTCATGACAAACCCGAAAGCTACCTTTATAACTACCCATTACAAAGTAGCGTTTGATAGCCCCTAAGTAGGTCTATTCACATCTCAAGTACATGCGACAATCTCAGGTCTAAGGACAAGGCGTACACATTGTGTAGAGAGAACCATAAGTATAAAAGTTATGTCTCATGTTGGGTCGGTCCAACCCCATGTTCTAAACATGTGTCCACATTATTGGTTTGATATCTCCATGTCTATGACCTGTGAAACATGGTCATCAACCTATACATGTGCTAATCGATCATTCACGTGTGTCCTCACATGAACTCCGACTAGGGACAACTTTAGAATAACCATACAAGTAAAGAGTTTCACAAACAAGTCACATACTTGTTAATCAACACAAAGGCAATATTCAAGGAACATTTATTAAATCATGGATACAACGAAATATCATCATCAAAATGATTGCCTCTAGGGCATATCTCCAACAGCCTCCCACTTGCACTAGAGTCAATCTAGAAGATATCTAATACCCATAGCTCTTGTGTGCCTCATGCTTAGGTCTGTGGAGAGGCTTCACAAAGGATCTCAAATATTCAAACTGTGTGTATTTTGCATATCTTTAAATCTCCTCGATTAAGGATCTCGAATGAGATGAAACCGCCGCAGATGTGTTTGTTCTTTGGTGAGTCCTCGGCTCCTTGGCTTGCGCAATGGCCCCACCGTTATCACAAGAAAGATCCGCAGGATCGCACGCACTAGGAACCACACCTAGTTCGGGCTATGAACTTCCTTATCCAAACACCTTCCTTTGCCGCTCTTGGCCGCAATGTACTCGGCCTCCGCTGTAGAGTCAGAAGATCTCCGCTTGGAACTCTTCCAACTTACCGCACCACCGCTCAAAAGGAACACAAAACCCGATTGCGATTTGTAATCATCTTTGTCGGTTTGGAAGCTTGCATCGGTGTAACCATTTACAACGAGCTCTTCCTCACCTCCGAGACTAGGAACACATCCTTAGTTCTTCTCAAATACTTGAGGATGTTTTTAATCGCTGTCCATGACTCTCACCGATCACCGTATCTACTCGTAACACTTAGAGCATAGGAAACATCCGGCGAGTGCACATCATAGCATACATGATAGATCCAATGGCCAAGCATATGGAATCTTACTCATGCGATCTCGCCATCGCTTGTCGAAGGACACCGAGTCTTGCCAAGATTTATGCCATGAGACATGGGCAAGAACCCTTTCTTTGCCTCCTCCATGTTGAACTGCTTTCAACACTTTGTCAATGTAAGTACTCGCTTAATCCTATTAGCCTTTTGATCTATCTCTATAGATCTTAATACCTAAAATATATGCCGCTCCCTAAGTCCTTCATTGAGAAACTATTTTTTGGTGAGGTCTTAACGGACTCGAGCATAGGAATATCATTTCCAATCAAGAATATGTCATCTACATATAAGATTAGAAATACAAGTGAGCTCCCACTTGTCTTCTTGTAAACACAAGATTCTTCTTCGCTTTTGATGAAGTCAAACCCTTTGACCACTTCATCAAAACGAATGTTCCAACTCGAGATGCTTGCTTCAATCCATAAATGGATTTTTGAAGTTTGCATACTTTTCTAGCATTGTTTGATCGACAAAACCCTCGGCCAGTATCATATACACGCCCTCGGTTAAATTTCCATTAAGGAAAGCCGTTTTGACATCCATCCGCCATATCTCATAGTCGAAATATGCAAAGCAATAGCTAGAATGATCCATATTGATTTAAGCATCGCACAGTGAGAAAGTCTCATCGTAGTCAACTCCTTGAACTTGCCGAAAACCTTTGCGATAAGTCGAGCTTTATGGACATGAACATTTCCATCCATATCAATCTTCCTTTATAGATCCATTTGCACTCTATGGTTTTAACACCATCAAAGTGGTCAACCAAATTCCAAACTTGATTGTCTCCCATGGATGCTATCTCGGATCTCATGGCACTATGCCATTTCTCGAGTCTGGTCCATCATTGCTTCCGCATAGGTCGAGGCTCATCATTGTCTAACAATAATATATCTCGCGCACATGGAGCCTTCCGACCTTCGTGGTGGTGGTGCTTCCTTTGCCATGGGTTCTCAACTTGTTCGCCACATGGGCATCATTCGCCGAGTCTTCCCGATTGGTTCATCTTGAACCTCTTCAAGCCGCACTGTTCTTCCACTTGTCTCCTCGTTGAGAAACTCTTTTCTAGGAAAACACCACTTGAGCGACAAATAGTTTGCCCTCTAGTCGGTTGTAGAAGTAATATCCAAAGGTTTCTTCGGATATCCCACTAAAATGCATTTATCCGACTTGGTGTGAGCTTGTCCGATCAGAGTCGCTGACAAACGCCTCACATCCCCAAATCTTAGAAAAGACAAACTGTGAATCTTCCCACCCATATCTCATATGGTGTCTTAACTACGGATTTAGACGGCACTTATTAAGTGTGAAAGTCGCTGCTTTCTAGAGCGTAACCCCAAAAGGATAATGGTAAATATGATCGCTCATCATCGATCGAACCATGTCCAACAAGGTCCGACACGCCTCGGATACCATGTTTCTTTGAGGCGCTCCGGCGTGTTAGTGTGGAACAATTCCGCAACTCTTCGATGATTGCTAAATTCATGACTCAAATACTCGCCACCACGATCGATCGCAGAGCCTTAATTTTCTTGGCACGCTGATTTTCAACCTCATTCGAACTCTTTGAACTTTTCAAAAGTTTCAGACTTATGCTTCATTAAGTAGACATAACCATATCTACTAAAATCATCGATGAAAGTTATGAAGTAATGAAATCCACCTCTAGCAATCGTGCTCATTGGTCCACATACATCAAGATGCATGATTTCCAACAAGTCCGACGCCTCTCAAAAGAACCTTTGAAAGGTGATTTGGTCATCTTACCAAGCAAACAAGCTTCACATGTCTCGTATGATTCAAAATCAAACGGTTAGAAGACCATCAACATGGAGCTTCTTCATGCGCTTTTCACTTATGTGACCCAAACGACAATGCCAAACATAGGTGGGATTCAAATCATTAGGTCAAGTCTTTTAGCATTTATGTTAAAGATAGGCGCATCATCAAGATTTAAAATAAATAACCCATTCACAATGGGCAAAAGCCATAAACATTCCATTTTGGAGATCAAACAACCATTGTCTTTACTTGCAAATGAATAACCATCTCTCATCAAACATGAGGGGATAAAATGTTTCGACTCATACTAGGAACATAATAACAATTATTCAATTTCATAATAAATCTTGAAGGAAGTCAAGTTGCATGGTGCCGACGGTCAACGCAAAGAACCCTTGCTTTATTTCCGACACGTAAAATCAACTTCACCTCTTGCGACTCCTCTACTTTATTAGCCCTCGATCGAAAGTTGCAAATGTGAGCAACCGATCCTAGATCAAATACCCAAGAGTTAATAGGAGAATCATGCGAGAAAAATGTCTAAAACATTTATGACAAGTGTACCATGGTGGAAGTCTTTATTCCACCTTCTTCTTGCATTCATCTAATCCATGTACTTCTTGCGCTTTCTTCCAGTGGCACGTTTCTTTACAATAGAAGCATACTGTCTCACCTCAGTCCAAAGATTAGGCTTAGGCGTTGGCTTGAGATCATATCTTTAACCTTGCCCTTATTCTTTGGCCATGGCTTACCCTTTTCTTGAAGCTAGACTTGTTCTCTGCATGACCATCACATGGCTAGGCCCCGCACACTTCTTAATGTCACTCTCTCTGCTTTGAGCATCACACAAAGCTCATTAAGGCCCTTATCCGCCCCATGCATATGGTAGTTCAAATGAAATGCCCATAGCTAGGTGGAAGAGACGCTAAATGAAATCGCTTGCCAACTCTTGGCCAATTGGAAAACCAAGTTTATCCAAAGTCCGATCAGAACCAACCATTTTGATCACATGTGGGCCTACGGGTGCACCTTCGTTAACTTGCATTCCGTAAAAGCCTTAGAGACATTGAACCGCAGTCCCGGCCGTGTCCGAACATGTCCTAAGCGCTATGATCATATCATACGCTTACGATCCTCAAACCGCTTTTGAAGGTCGGGTTCCATGCATGCAAGCATAAGACAACTAATCTCAAGAGAGTCATCACATGCTTTCTTGTAGGCATTTTTAACAGCAGAGACGCCTTGTTAGCGTGTTCTTCGGGATTGGGGTGTCCGTAACGTTTTCCTTTTATCCGCCCGAGAACAATTCTCAGTTACGGACCATCCAATAGTTTGTTCCATTTAATTTCTCTTTCTCAAGAATCGATCGCAAAGCAAAAGGGTGTGCGTGGTTGCTAGATGCCATTGATCTACAATAGGAAATGCAAAATACTAAGACAAATAAAACCATGATAGAGTAAATCGTATTAAACAAATTTAATAGAATGTACTCCCACTAAAATCAACAACCTCTATTGATTCTTAGCGATTCAAGATCCGCATTAACGAGTCTACTAGTGAGCTTTGCATCACCGCTAGGAGACAAGGTAATTCGGTAAGCAACACCTTACTAATCATATCTCTATATGACTCTCGTTGTTGGGTGACATCTCTATGCCCCGGCGCCCAACCTTTATGCCCCAAGGCCCATAACCTTTATGATAACCTTGTTAAGTTCACCAATCCTTATGCACGTAAGTATCCGATACAAAACCCATCTAGTCAAGGAAAGTTGATGGTGCCCTAATTTTATAGACCCACCATCAATTTACAAGACATGGGATGGTGCAAAGTTTAATTGGGAGGGCATATGTTTAACTTAACATTTTGTGAGGGATCGCTATACTTCTACCATTCAAACATGCATAGGAGTAAAACAATAGGAATAGCATTCACACTGTTGTGACTCAAGATGGCCCATTTTCTCATGGTGATCTCCATCGCCATAGAAATCATCCACCATGATGATCTCCATCTCCATGGTTCATGTGTGCCATCCTCCAAGTGATGTGTCCTCCGAGTACTACTATAAGCTATTACTCATAACAGCTAGTAATAAAATACATGGATACTAGGAATCATCACAAGTCAAGCACGCAAGCCGTTAATACAATACTTTGACAACACAATGGCTCCACCGTGTTGCCGCACCACGACACGCAGTCATGCAAATATTATAAACATGCATCACATACACATTAGGCCATATCGGTCACATACATCCCGCAAAAACAAGTTTATGCATAGAATCGCACCCACCTGGATAGGGGTCGAGGGGTTTCTCGGGGTTCAGGGTAGCGCCGCGTATCTCCAAGGCCCTGACATTCGTGAAAAATAGAGATCCAATCTATGCAATTTTTACATAGGATTTTGATCGCAAATCATATTTACCACAAATCGACTCATCGCTCCGATTCGACCAATTATATTGATCTTCGCATGCCGCAACCGGTTTTACGTGTCACCGCTTCTACCCGATGGCGAATCCGACCGGTAGGGGTATGTTGTTTCACGACCTTAGCAAGATGATCACGGTACATCGATTATTAATCTAGGTTCGATTCGATCAATCATATTGATCTTCGCATGCCGCAACCGTTTTACGTGTCACCGCTCACCCCGATGGCGAATCCGACCGGTAGGGGTATGTTGTTTCACGACCTTAGCAGCATGATCACGAAACCAGACAAATCCATTACCAGAACTATACAATCGATCACATCGATCATACCGATTTACATATCGCCATATGCAAATCACCCAACCTATAACATGACAGCAACCGCTCTGTTACCACTGTAGGGAAACGGGTAGGCTACACTAGCGCAAATTAAAAAATTCTACCCGTAAACCAAGATCACTGCAGTTATAGATCACGGTCCTACCACTAGACGCGCAGGTGCGGAAGTTGATGCAACGCGTCGGGCGTGTAGTCGTACCAAGTTGATGCAAAGACGTCGGGCGCAGTAGTCGTACTACTTCTCGCCCTCGCCGTGGCGCCCCACGCATGCCTCCTTTCTTGCGGTTCGTCCCAACGCCACGTATGCGCGCTTCAAAGGTATCCACACGTGCGGGAGGAAGCGACGCGCCGGACTACTAGATCCGCGTGAGCGACTAGGGCGTGGGAGGGTGGCGCCGTGGTTTGGGGATGTCACGAAAAACTCAACCCTTAACCGATGCGCCCCGCTCTCCTTTTATAGACGCCCTTATAATGGGCTTCTACGAATAGAGGCCCATTAGGACTCAATGCTCATCTAATTCGGATCCAATCCGAATTAGGCTTCAACCCATAAGTGTGTGACCCTATAGGTTCACGTATGTTTAGACATGACGCAAGTACACATACTTGGTCAATAGTTGGTAGCGGCCTCTAGCAAGACGTGCCAACTCCTAAACGCACGTAAAGATCATATCGGACGAACCATCACAACGTTATGTACATGCCAATCCCTTTGCCTCACGATATTCGGTCGAGCTCCAAGCTGACCACTCTTTCTCGATCCCGTGATCCGGAATCCCTTACTAGGTTAACTCTTAACCTTAAGTAGCATGGCCATGCATTTCTGGATCCGATCACTCGAGGCCCGAGATATCTCTCTCGGTGTACAGAGGGCAAATCCCATCTCGATCGACCATGCCTCGCAAAGCATGCTTCATGACAAACCCGAAAGCTACCTTTATAACTACCAGCCATTTGAGTAGCGCTTGATAGCCCTAAGTAGGTCTATTCACATCTCAAGTACATGCGACAATCTCAGTGTCTAAGGACAAGGCGCATACATTGTGTAGAGAGAACCATAAGTATAAAAGTTATGTCTCATGTTGGGTCGGTCCAACCCCATGTTCTAAACATGTGTCCACATTATTGGTTTGATATCTCTATGTCTATGACCTGTGAAACATGGTCATCAACCGATACATGTGCTAATCGATCATTCACGTGTGTCCTCACATGAACTCCGACTAGGGACAACTTTAGAATAACCATACAAGTAAAGAGTTTCACAAACAAGTCACATACTTGTTAATCAACACAAAGGCAATATTCAAGGAACATTTATTAAATCATGGATACAACGAAATATCATCATCAAAATGATTGCCTCTAGGGCATATCTCCAACACTAGGGATTTCACAGATAAACCTTTTCAATTGATTATACTCTCTTTTCTTTATGGCGATTACTAACGAATATTGAGTAAATTTCCTCTCCGAATAATATTCCCCCTAATTGATATTCGGGGTATTACATTCTACCCCCCTTAAACTGGATTCGACCTCGAGTCCTCACATAGCTCTACGCGAAAAAAAACCACTACAACGGAGAACTAACAACGGTAACCACGTACCCGATGTGAACAAATCTGGATAACGCTCATGCATGCAAGAATCCAACCCTCCAAGTAGTCCCCCTTTCGGACTGAGGAGACCACAACAGAAAGACGTAAAACAGTGTATGTCCTAACACTCAACCCGGTATTTCCAGGTACACATAACAGAATAAAATTGAAGGTAAGACCCTACTCGTTGGTCAACGTCTTTAATGAAAACTCCAAGCTTTGAATTGCCCAAATACTCACTTAGCACCAGAACGCACCAGACATTGTGTACCTTGCGTACGGGCCCGAGTTGGTCATAGCGTTACGCCTTGTTACTAAACCCCACAACTGACGAAAACAAACTAATGTACCTCGGGCCTTCTATCCCTTTGGTACAAAAGCACCGACATGCACCACACACATCGAACTCTTGCCCCAATTCTCAATCGGTTTCTTCATCTTAACAAGGAGCACCTCCTTTAATCAAGAATGCACAACAGAACTCACTTTTAAACAACTGGTTTACAAAGAAAATACAATTGGAAGTAAAGAGTTTTCATCGCAACCAAGTAATGCCAACTCTCCACCGAAAGGGTCAAATCCAAGATTGATAAATCGTCACGAAAAATATTGCATTCTCTAATTTGGCGATTTGCGAATGAACACCACGAAAGCCAAAGGAGAAACCACTCAAATTCCCAAACCAAATACTTCTTTTATTTTGTTTGAACTGAAAAGAATCATACATGCCAACACAGCGCCAATTCAAACTACAGAAGACATCAGTCAACAACACAAAGCTCAAAAGAGAATCAAGAAAACGCTTCACTATCCAAGAAAACATCATTTTTTCTCTGTTTCTCCTTTAGGAATAAAGTCTCTCTCAAATCTTGGAATTCGAATTCATCGCATACCACACGGGCTCAAACCTCTTACTTTAACATCCTCAAATTATGCTTACCGAAATACATCATCCACACCTTTGTGGAGAGATTCTATTGATTCCACTGAACACTCTAGGCAACTCCTTCAACTAACAAAATTAATTTGACAGAAGGCACCCAAAGCACCTCAAAATAGATTCCACGCAATCATATCACCTCCAACTTTCAAGAATAACTCATAATCATCAGTACACATGCTCATGTACTACATCAAAAGGGTTCTATCAATGCTCATTCCACTGCTCAGGAAACGTCATTATTCTATTTTCTCTACGCACAATCATTGGGCGACCAAAGGTCTAGCATAAAAATGCAAAGCCCCGATTTAACCTCCAAGACCTCTACAACGAATTTCTCTTATAACCGATAGTGAAATCATCGGATTAAATCTCTAACATTCCCACAATTCTAACATTCTCGCTCATTGACATCATCAGAAATCACCCACACATTCTTGCAATACTATCCAATTGCGTTACTCTATAAAATTAATCAAGGTTTACATACCTTCGATAATCCCCAACCTTTCAACATGAACTGAAGTTCTAGAATATCACTATACCATAGGTTCTACTCAGTCGTAACACTATTTAGATTTACTTCGAAGCCAAATATTTCATGTGAATGAAATTTCCTCCAAGAGGTACAGATCAAAACCAATTCATCTTCTACTACTCCTCCAATAGCTTGGTAGCAAAATCTCACCATTACAATTTCTTATCCACCACCAATAGTTGCCAAAATATACACTTTGTAAAACTTTGCAACACAAAACTGTTGATCCTTTCTCAAAAGAAAGAGGCAAACAAAGACAAGTTTCCTCACACAGGAAAACGTTGCTCCTCACAGCGAGCACAAAACCAAAAGAATTATTCTGAGAATGGTGATCTTGGAAAACGAAAGTTGAGTTCGCAGTTGAGGGCACACATCCCTCAAAAGGGAAAAGCAAATAACAGCCAATAAGAAAAAGACATTACGATTGAAACTCGACTTCACGAAAAGCAAGCAGATTATTCTCCTCTTAAAGGAACCAACATAATTTTCTTTGATTGCAACCTCACGTTGTCAACTCAGACCAAAGGGCCTTTAAGATTAAATCACACGAATATCTTAAGAAACAACAGGACAATCCAATACCTCAATTTATTTAAGATAATTTCAGCTACCAGATGATTCATGAGCTCCAAAATATCACGAAAGCTAAACTTGAAATATTCTCATTTGAACGATATCACCAAAGGCGATCAAGTTACTACAAGTATTAACATCAATTTCACAACAACAATTAGAAAACACTTCGAAAGACCCACATGAAAAGAATGGGTTTATTCTTTCTCAAAAGAAGAGGCAAATGGAAACAATTTTCACCAATTAGAAAATCATTTACCACTCGCAATGAACACAGGACCAAGGGGAAAACCAATTAAGCAATGAACTCATAGAACATAAGTGGAGTCCATAGTTGAAAGCATAGGCCTCACAAGAAGAGATTATCGAATCTTAACAGATAAGAACAAACAAGCATTCAAGATCAAAGCACTTGCATCACTGAAGAACCATTATAACTTTGCAACATATCGCTTTACTCGACAAACTTCGTTTACTACATAAAGCTTGAACCCCCCAAAAGATCATGAACACAAAACTTAAAATTTGATCATTTAGGAAATATCACCATAGGTGATCAAATTACTACGAGAATTAACCTCAATCTCACATTCTGACGATTTAATAACATCGACAACATACACTAGTACCAAGAATTATCAAACTTTATTACTCCATCCTAAAACTTCCCAAAGGAAACACAAACTACAAGTTTGAAACAAATTTATTATAACGAGATTGTGCTAAGCAATAACAAAATCACAAGGCACACTATCAAAGACTACTTACGAAATTCATCTACTCAACTGTTGGTGTTGCTCAACACCATCTTCAGCGCTCATTAACAATTGATGATTGTACTAGTCATGTGTGTACATACGGTACTAACTCCATTTGCAATCACATAACCATTTATAAACATAGATTCAACATTTCACCTTTGTTCAGAAATCAGTTCAAAACATGATTAAAGATTCACTAACATAATTTTCTATAAATAAGGTTTCATGAATCGATACACCAGCACCCATCTGGTTCTTTATACAGGTTTCAACAATTTTAGCATATCAGGAAATAGGTAAATCTAGCACTTATGTAAGATCCATAGGTTCTGAACGGATATGGACAGTCTTTATTTAACATACACCATGTATCAAATACAAGGACCTTTCAAATTAATCAATTTCACTTTCATAGATGGTAGTTAAGAATAATTGATTTGCACCATGCTAACAACCTAACTTGGTAACTCACATCATAACAATTTATTCGTTTAGTTATAACTTCTCATTTTAAACATGATAAGACATCACAAAAGGATTCTAACACCTTCATTCAGCAAAAGAGAGGCATTAAACCTCAACGCTTGAAGTAATCCAAAAGAAATACATAAAGCCAAAGCTTTCACATGTTAAAGCACTTGCAACAGAAAATTTGCAGTATCTGAAATACCAATCAAATAAAGGAGTCATATTTTCCAACAAGAAGTGCATAACTCCCATGAAAATTTCAATCTTGCTAATAACCGACGTTCACACAAAAACAACAATAGACTAGCAGTCAGGAGAACAGGTATTCGTATTATGGAGCCAAGAATGACTAATGAAAACTCATAAGTTGAAATGTAAGCAATAACTCAAGAAAAGTTCATCAACCTACCAATAGAAATGCGGATACAATGGATTACCCAAACCCCACCTACTGTGCACAGTGTGTCATTTTAATAACTTAATTACCACGGACCTAAAGCCCACTCTGATACCAACTGTAACACCCTCGCTATTTGGAAATCAAGATGTCACCTAAATAATCTAACATACAACCATCAAGCGGAAGGATTTAAGCCATAACTCATCTAAGGATATAAAGAGTTCCAAATTTAATAGAACAATGGCAGGAATAAAGTATGAATCCAAATAAGCATATCAATAGGGATGATCAAGTATCACAAGCAGAAATAATCCACCATAACATAGAGGAGGTTATTAACCACATCTAACTTTATTTATTACAGTTCATCACTTAACGAGTAAAAGACAGAATCAAGTCCTATTATTGAAACTGAAATATGGTGAAGTGAATAGATAGTGCGTGTCTACTCCCTCCCAATAGTCATCATCAATGATCACCTCAAATAAGCAAACAAAACAAGAGTGAGTCCGAGACTCAGCAAGTACAGTGAATAATTGGACATACAACAAATATGAACAAGACAATAACACTAAAGGATATGAACATAACACCGAATGTTTATATGAATGAATGGATTTAATGAAATGAAAGGACTGCACTCTTGCTTATACCGGTATAGCTAGTGACACACCCATCGGTGTTCACTTAAGCCCGTATTTAATAAAATACGGGGATCCAAATCCCGTATGAAGAACGTTTCATACGGGTGTCCAAATCTGCCCACATTGGAATGGTCGGTCTCACATGCCCATACTGGAATTGATGGGTCTTTAAAATCCACTCCTGTGGATGGAACATGAAAATGGGCTCATGTAATGAACTTATGAATAATGAATAACATCATCTCTAAACATGGGAATTTCACATATGAAAGGAACATAAATATTGAATCTTCTCACGTATCATATAAAACACAATACGAACATCAAGCATCCAGTATTCACAAATCATACGAATATCAATGTACTTGCCTTTCGCGTTGTGACGTGTTAGTAGGCAACAAAGGTGCGCCTAAACCCGAAGCCTCGCCGCCTACACAAGTACTCGAAATAAGAACAACATGGTGTATTACACTACCCGCAACATCCTACAACACTATCCCGGTAACCCAAGAATCAACTAATAGACCTATTCTGAAAACAGACAACACAATCACAGAAAACGAATCTGGACAGCAGCACAGAATAAATCATAACTATTGATCTGAGACTCGGAACGAGGTGAGACTAGACCCTAAGGAAACTTGATGAATGTATCTACAAAAGTCTAGTTGGCGAGATCTCCCAATCCGGCCAAAAGAAAAAGTTAACAGATAGATGAAGGCACAAGGCAGGTTCTGTCTAGACGAAAAGGACAGCAGTAAAGAACAGATCACAACTTTTGATCTACAACTCCGATTAGGGTGTTCTTTATCATTATATAAAGGTTATAAAAATTTCTACAACATCCTAGTTGAGTGGAAACCCTGAATCTTCCATTTACTTAATCATATAATAAAAGACAACTTGACAGTTCATTCACGTGAGGAATTCTGGACAGCAGGAAAGAATATACCATAGCTTTTGAACCGTAAGTTAGAATTAAGTGTTCTTGGCGGATACTGAAAGCTAAGAACAAATACTACATATCTCTAGGAGATGGACATCTCAAATTCGACTTCTAAGAACCAAAAACGTCCACACAATCTACTAGACAGAATTGAATTTCTAACAGCACCAAATCAATCCAATCAATATAATCGAATTCGCATCTAATAAGCATCAAACAGCGAAGCTATCTCTTCGTTACCCTTGTAGATTCGTAGGAAGATGAAGAACAATCCCCACGAAGATGATCTTCTTCTTCTCCTTCTAGGCCGATCAATCTCCCAAGCGATCCTCCTTCCTCCTAGTGGCCTGCAGCAGCGGGGGCTTCCTTCACCGATAGCAGGGGGTTTCAAAGGAGGAGGAGGTGCTGCTGGTCATGGGGAGGCATAGGGGGAGAGACAGGGTGGGGGCGGCCAAGGGAGAGAGGGAGGGGGTGCGGCCATGGGGAGAGAGAGGAGGGAGCAGGTAGGGTTTTGGGGGAGGGGCACCTCCCCCCTTATTTGGCCAGCCACCTCATGGCCTAATGGGCCAAGGCCTAGGCCCAAGTTACCAGGATTTCACAGATAAACCCTTTTCAATTGATTATACTCTCTTTTCTTTATGGCGATTACTAATGAATATTGAGTAAATTCTCTCTCCGAATAATATTCTCCCTAATTGATATTCGGGGTATTACAGGGATTGCTGCAGATCTGGAGCTCTTCATGTACTTCTATAGGATAGCGAAGTCGGGGAACACGATGGGAATGCTTGGGGAGTGCACCTTGCACCTCCACAAAGGAAAGGCTGATCAGTACATTTGTATGTACTTAAAGTCTTCGTGGTCATCATAGAAGAAAAGCTAGTTCTACATGACGGTTACGCAAAAGGACAGCCTTTACTATACTGGTAAGAAGGCGATCGAGAATCCCGAATGGCGCTCCTCCGTGAAGGAGGGAAAGGTGGGGAGATGGGTCGAAGCCATCCAACACCTTAGTGTTAGGGGTTTAACCTCCTGGCACGTAGTAAGAGATTTCTACATGCACCGGATTAGCCCCCTAAAGTCCTGAGCACATTCGATGAGCTGGTATATTGGTCGTGACGACACGACCAAAGATTTCAAAGAGGGTAAGCCCTAAAAGATTCTAATCGACTTGTTTATCGTGGTTGATCATTTTTGTAACTCTAAAGTCTCTTGTTCATTCTTGCAGCCCTTTCTCCTGATGAGATTAGGAACTGGACAAAAATGATCTGCGCTGGATAGCCTAACGAGAAGGCTGATTTCCCTTAGATTCTAGCAGTTGTCTCTGCAAAAGAGAGAGCCAAGAGGCTTAAGGTAAAAACATAAACAACCTTTCACCATTTATATGTATTCCGATCGGTTTACCATAAATCCTCATTGATTTGCAGTTGGTCGGATTGAAGATCAATGAGGCCATAGAAAGTTGTGAGCCAATTGATGCTCCGACTGCCCTTCGACCACTTGAGATGGTGGTCTTACAGTGGTAGATAACCGAATAAGAAATGTATATATTCTAGATGAAGAATTTTCATCGCCTAACTAACTTCGATTGTTAATCACCTAACCAATGTGGTCACTCATGACCTGCCAGTTGCTACCGGAGCAACTATTCTGGAGGTCGACGAATCCACACCCTCCGACCCGATGGTTCAGGAACTTATTCTCGACCAACTGGTCAAAAATATTTCTTCTAACCTCCGGTTGGTGGATGTGAAGGATCTAACCAACCTTACCAGTTCGGGACCGGTGAATTTGGTCGATAAGAAAGGAAAGTTAACGCTACGAACTTTGCTCCGACGCACTTCAAGGTCAAGACAAAGAAGAAGACCAGGTATACATACATGAAAAAAATTATGTAAATACATACCTTTAATGCTTCTGTTGTCCTTGAGATCCTGAATTTCCTTTCTCAAATTTTTCAAAGGTCCTCTGGTGTTCCAGTCGCCTTCGACCAGAGCACTCCACAAGAGAAGGTTCCTGAGGAAAAAGAGGTTGAGCTAGCCCCCGAGCAAGTGGCAACGTTGGCGCCTGCTCTGGAACCTGTGGTGGCTCCAATTCCGCCTAAGGAGGCAGAAGTTCCAGAAGGTCCCAGCAAGTTCCAACCACTGCTGGGGTCCTTCAAGGAATTCCTTCGAAGGCCCCTCATCCTACCGGCTTCCCCCATCATCATCGAATCTTCTACGATGAAGAACTTGATGAGGCCTAGGATAGGATATCGGACCGTCAAGCAGAGACGAGTCCTGATACTATTTTTGTTGAGTATAATGATATAGCAATCTGGGTATGTATCCATGATCGCTTCCATAGTCTTTTCCTCTAAAGTTTATGAAAACTAAAAGAGTTTGCCATATCTGTAGCATATCGTGGAGAACTTCGCTGTGGTCGAAGGACTAACCCAGCGAATAAAACTCTTGGAGAAAAGAAGCTCTGAATTAGAAAGTAAGAACTTTTATCTTGTCTTCTACTCTCCTTCTTTGCTATCTTGTTTCTCCTCTATTAATTAACTCTCCTATTATCATATTTGGTAGATTCAAAAAGAAATAAAGAAGAGATCGTGGCTAAGGAAGCTGTCATAAAAAAGTTTGAAGGTGAATGCCAAAACAAGGACCGGTCGGTCGAATTCTTGACAACCAGGAACAAAGAGATTATCGACATTTGTGAGAAGAAGAACCAAGATAACTGGTTGTAAACTTAACTAGAGTACTATCTGTTCTGATTATGATTATCTATCATTAGTTTACTCGTGCAAAGCAAACTCAGGAAATAACCAGAGTGAAGAAAGCTCTTGAGTTCGAGTGCGGCCAGGGGGCAGAACTTGATTGGTGACTTGACAAAAAATTTAAGGCTCTGAATAAAATGCCTTTTGATATGGGATCGGTATCGCAACTACCTCTCTTGAAGGATCCTACAAAGAAAATCAACTTCCTGGGCCAACAACTCGAGGATCTCCGAGGTCTGCTTAAAGCTACTCGGGATAACTATGGACAATCGATAAAGGAAGCTGTCACTAATGTAGTTAGCTTTGCTTTGGCAAAACTGAAGGCCTCTGACCCCTCCATGCACCTCCAAGCTATTCAAGAAGATTTCAACTACTCGGAAGATGAAGCAACCAAGCTTATCGAGGAAATGGCACCTCTCGAAAACAGGGTTGTGGAGGAAATGGAAGTCGGATCTCCAACGCGCAGCGACCAGTCTAATGATCCTAAGGAATAGGATTTTGTAACATAAGAAATGTAAAAACTTACCTTTTACCATCAATGAAGTCTGTGCTTTATCTCTTTGACTTATAAAGTACTTATATATTTCCTAGCCCCCGGCTGCTTTATAGTAGAAGATCTTTACTAAAAAAGCAATAAGCCAAGAATTAGAGTAAAAGCCACAACCACTCTATAAAGTATGTGCTGATTATGTCAGAAAACTGATTGTATTAATACTAGAAAATCAATTGTGGTCGGAGCCAGTGTATGACTTCAGCTAGTTGTAGATCTATTTTCCATAATCAAAATACTAAACAATATATTGTATAGTCGTAAGATAAGACTTGCCTTGATGAGAAAGAAATTATGCAAGAATGTATGCAATAAACGATAAGTAACGTTATTTATATATAGTATCCAAACTGGTCATAATGATTGCTAAGAACTAAAGACATGAAAAACACTTCGCGAAACGTGCTCATGCTCAAGTCCGACTGGCAGCGAAGATCGTAAGAAAAGGACTCTCGCTAGGAAGCCCCTTCCAGTGGGCAGGACCATGTGCAGAGAGGAGAGACTTTGACTAGGAGGCTTTCCGTGTCCCGACCAGTAGCCAAACAAGAGTAGAATAGAATGTTGAAGTGAAGAGATGTAGTCTCTGAAATCTTAATCATGTGAATCACTATATGTAGTTGTTTATGTTATGCTCCTTGTACTTGTATATTTCTTTAAGAAAAGAGTGTGGCCGCGCATGAGAACCATTGACTGAATGGTCATGTCTAGGACCTTTACAACGTTTGACGTATATGACTTAGCCAGAGAGTAATAGAGATCCTTTAAAAGGATATCAAAGAGAATTTGGTCTTCTCCGACCAATTAGACAACAATAGTGGGCAACCAAAGTATGGGTACGATTATATAAACAATATCACTCATTAGAAAAAATAAAGAAATGATAAATCTTTATTGAAATTTGAAAAAATGTAAAATACATTTAAACAAAGAACTTACGCAATTGGTCAATATTCCAAGAGTTGGACAAAACACGCCCGTCAGACATAGCTAGTCGTACCGAACCAGGTCTGGTGACTTTGACCACAGTGTATGGCCCTTCCCATTTGGGAAAAAGTTTATTGTGATTAGCGTGGCTCTGAATTTTTCTAAGAACCAGATCACTTACAAATAGGCCGCGAGGTTGCACCTTACGATTGTGATACCTTCACATATCTTGTTAGTAATCCGCCAATCGTATTAGTGCTTTGTTTTGTCATTCCTCAAGGACATTGATATCATCGAGTCTTCATTCTTCTTGATTGTTTTTATTAAAACAATCAGTTCGAGTAGAACCTATTTTTAGTTCTGGAGCAAGCATGGCTTCAGCACCATAAACCAAAAAACTGGAGTTTCACCAGTCGCACGACTGGTCATGGTTCGAACGGCCCATAATACGGAAGAAAGTTCTTAAACCCAAGCTCTTGACCGTTTTGTTAACTGGTCGAACACCCAACGTTTCACCCCTTGCATTATGATACCATTGGCTCTTTTGACTGCTCAATTGCTCTGCGGATGAGCGATAGAAGCAAAATGTATCTTGATACCGAGATCCTCGCAGAATTTCTGAAAATTTCCACTAGAGAACTGGGTACTGTTATCTATGATTATACGACTGGGTACACCAAATCGTGTGATCATATTTTTTGTGAGGAACCTTTTAGCGGCTTCAGTTGTGGTTTTAACAACTAGTTTGGCTTCTATCCATTTGGTAAATGTAACACCCCAACCCAACATGAGCCTGGAATGTTACCAACTTACACCAAACCATTCTAAGCCAACATATTCTACCAAATTTTCGGCAGAACCTCCCCTGTATTGATAACTACCAGGAGATCCCAACATATAAAAGAGAATCATAACTCAATATTTCTCCATCCTTAATCCTCACTAAACATTAGTGTCTTGATAAACAGCTAGAACATAATCAAAGATATCTAAGGAGTGCTACTCATCATTGTTACAAAACTCAATGCATGAAGCTTAACCATAGTCCAAATTTAAGCAGTTTGCTCATTTATTAGTTGACATTCCAGAATCTAATCAATTATTATTGATGGGTGGCAGTGTGTGAACCCAACTCAGGTCCACTCCCTCCCATGCATGACGTTCTTGCTACGGTACCTAAAACACAACAAAAGCAAGAGTGAGTTTAAGAACTCAGCAAGTACCACAAAAAGAAACATTAACTTCACAATTACAGCATCAACACCAGTACAAAACTTTGCTCAGAAACCATAACTCATGATGTATGAATGCAGACATGCAATGCATCTTTTCACTTTTTCACTCTTTTGCGCATTACACCGAATGCGGGTATGCAACCGTCATTTGCGTGCACCCATGCCGCGTGTTTCAAGCGCAAGGACCAGTTGCCCAATACTCCATAAGTAAAGGGGACCTCAAGCTCACACTCCACAAGTGTGGGGACCATAAGCCCATCGTTTACATGACAGGGACCTCTCCTCAATGCCCACATTCCACGAATGTGGGGACCTCAAACATGCATTCCTGATCACCACGTGACCAGTTCTTATGTATGCTCTCACAGTGCACATGAACAACTACAGTTTTGCAATAAGCAAGAACAACATCAGCACTGTACATGAATAGCAACCATTCATAACATAAGCATCCATCATCGTTAACCATCATATCATACCATCAATCAACCACAGGTAATATATACCAAATACTAGCATGTATCATAAACATTCATCATCTTTAACCATCGTATCATATTATCAATCAACCACAGCTAATATATACCAAATACTAGCATGTATCATAAACATTCATCACCTTTAACCATCGTATCACATTATCAATCAACCACAGCTAATATATACCAAATACTAGCATGTATCATAAACATTCATCACCTTTAACCATCGTATCACACTATCAATCAACCATAGCTAATATATACCAAATACTAGCAAGCACTGTCAAACCATCCATAAATACTCTACCAGACAGGGTACTTGCCTCAACCACGTGAGAACGGAGGATGTGAAGAAGGTGCTGCCTCCGGCACCAGTCCCCCACTTAAATTCAATTAAAAGCATACTAAGACAACAATAATGGACCAGACAAACTATATAAGCAAACCCGAACTAGCAAAAACTTGTAACGCGATCCCAACTCCAATTTCCTATATGCTGATCTGTCCCCTCTGGAAATAGTCGTGTTATAAAATTCGTATCTTTTAGCACAGGAGTCCAAATGAGGTGTTCTTGGACTTCATTGAAAGGTTATCAAATTCCCCAAATAAACCTAGTGGGTGAGCTCTCCTGATTCGGCCATCTAATATCCCTATCATGCCAATTAATAGAACATCGTTTTCCTGTCATGTTCTCTGGAAAGTACACTAAAATGACCATACCTTTCAGCTCGTTTGTCCAAATTTCGTGTTCTCTCCCTTCCCTGAAAGTGACGACAATTAGCTACAACTTTCGTTATACTGAGCTTCTCAAATTCTCCCTTTAACGTATCGAACAAGACAGATTACTAAAACCCATCAGATTACCAACAGATTTGTAGAACAGTCCCACAAATTAATTCATAACTTCTGCTACAGAGGTCCAAATATTGCGATCTAGTACTTCATCGAAAGCTAACGACGTCCTCTACAAAACTCTAGGAGACGTCCAGAGCTGAATCTACCCATAACTATATCAAAACGGCAGTCTAACCCGAACTGTCCTGAGCAGGCCTAAATACCGGCGTAGAACAATTAAGCCGTAACGCATCTAAACCAGGGGAAAATCGAGGTTACCCTTGACGATCCGATTGCTAGGCACGATGATCACCCACCAGCGAGCTCTCCCCACAAAGATGGTCCTTTCCCCCCTCACCTTCCTCCTCCTCCAACAGCTGGCAACCTCCAGCGATCTCCTTCTCCCAAAACGGCAGGCGAGGAAAATGGACGAAATTTGCCGACAGCGAGGGAGCCGCAATGGGGGGAAGGTGCAGCAGCCGGGGGCGGTCTTGGCAGGGGGTGGCGCATAAGGGAAGAGGGGGGAGGGGGCGCAAGGAGAGGGTGGCGGCTAGGATTTGGGGGGGGGGGAGAAAAAGGATGCCTTCCCCCCTTGGCCGGCCACCAAAGGGCCTTATGGGCCAAAGCCCAGGCCTAGGTTGCCATAGTTTTGCGCTAAACCCCTTCTTCTCCCACCTTTTTAACTATTCTCCAGAAGGTCCTTCTCCTGGATCGATTTCCAATTACTCGTTTCCTTTAAATCTTTAGGTTTTCTCCCGAATCCTATTATAGGGTATTACAGTAAACGTGTCAATCATGATGAAAAGGAATTCGAAGCCCCTTGGAATGCCTAGTACCCAGGTTGCAAAAGGCCAAGAAAGAGGTATAGTTTGCAAAGCTTGTGCCGACTGATGTACGTGTCTACTATGAAATTGACACTATATACACTTCATCACGAGCTCTTTTGCATCATGAAGGGCAGTTTGCCATTAGTATCCTTGCCTGAAGGCTTTACTGACCAGTGTTTCATAGGAATGATGTGCTCCACAGACTCCTCCATAAATGTCGAATAGCAACTTGATGCCATTCGTTTGAGATATACATCTCATCAATACTCTGTGAGTTCCTCGTTTATAGAAGGTACTTTTGATCAGAGTATATGATTTGTATTTTCGAGCTATATGATCAGCCTCTACATCATCTTCAAGAATAATGCCATGCTGAAGATAATTGTAGATTGACATCATCCAATTTCTATCATGGTCGAACTGTACGACCTGTGGAGCATCAATGTTCTCAGGATCGATTTGTATGACCTCTAGCGGAACACCATTGTCCTCAGAATGCTCGACCACCGAGGGTGAATCGAGTTGCTCGAGAAAAACTCTGGGTGGGACAGGTGACCTTGTTGAGGCTTATCGTGCCAACTGGTCTGCTAGAAAGTTTTTCTTTCCATGAATGTGTTGGGTCTGGATACCGAAGAAGTGCTTTTTGAGTTTTCGTACTTCTGCCAAATAAGATGACATTTTGGTACTTGAGCATTGATACTCTTTCCCAACTTGATTCGCTACTAGTTGAGACTCACCTTTCACTAGATATCTGTGAATCCCGAGCGCTCTAGTTGCTCAAAGTCCTACCAGTAAACCTTCGTATTCTGCCACATTGTTTGTAGCATGAAAGTTTAGCTGGATGGCGTACTTGATATGTTCGCTAGTAGGGGATATCAAGACGACTCCAGCCCCTGAGCCTTTGAGCATCAAGGAACTGTCAAAGTACATTATACACTTGTTGTGGTTTTCGTGCTCGGGCCCTTGGGTGGGTTCAGGGTTTGTCCATTCGGCAATGAATTCTGCTATTTTCTGGGACTTGATTGCTGTTCGTGAGATGAAATGAAGGTCAAACGCCCCAAAATTGACCTCCCATTTTGCTATTCGTCCTGATGATTCCCTATTTCCAAGGACTTGACCAAGGGGATATCCAGTTGGTACGACCACTTTGTGGGCCTGAAAGTAATACCTTAATTTCCTTGAAGCCATAAGGAGACCATAGAGAAACTTTTGTACCTATGGGTATCTTTTCTTTGGTCCATGTAAGACTTCACTTATGTAATATACCAGTCGTTGGACGTTGTCACGTTCTACGACCAGTACACCACTGACTGTTTGTGGCGTTGCAGCCACGTAAATCAGCAGTGTTTCTCTCGATCTCAGACAAACTAAGATCGGGGCACTCGTAACGTACTTCTTAAGTTCTTCAAAGGCATCGTTTACCTCTTTAGTCCATTCAAAACTTTCGTGTTTCCAAAGAAATTTGAAGAAAGGTAATCATTTTTATCCTAACCGTGCTATGAAATGACTTAGCGCTGCCATACAGCCGTTTAGTTTTTGGACTTTTTTCTTTGTGGTCGGAGGGCGTATCTGGTCGATTGCCGATATTTTTGTTGGGTTTGCTTTAATTCCTCTAGCTGAAACTTGGAACCCAAGAAGCTTGCCAGAAGAAACTCCGAAAACACTTCTCTGGATTTAACTTAAGGTTATGCCTTCTGAAGTTATGAAAGTCTCGTGTAGGTCAGAAATGTGGTCGCCAGCGTTGATACTTTTCACAACCAAGTTATCAATATAGGCTTCTAGATTTCGACCTATCTGTGGATTAAAGGTTTTTTTCATCAACCTTTGAAAGTTGTACCAGTATTTTTGAGACCAAATGGCATCTTAACATAGAAGTAAGTTCCATATGGAGTGATGAAGAAAGTTTTCTCTTCATCATCTTTACTTATGTTAATCTAGTGGTACCCTGAGTACGCTTCCAAAAAACTTAGTAACTCACACCGGAAGTGGAGTCTAAAAGTTGATCAATGTGTGGAAGGGGAAAGTCATCCTTCGGACAAGCTTTATTAAGATCTGTGAAGTCAATACACATTTGCCATTTCCCATTGCTTTTTCTAATCATTATAGGGTTGGCGAGCCACTCTGGGTGGTCGAATTCATGAATAAATCCAGCCTTGATGAGCTTGTCGATCTCTGACTGGATTGCCTCCTTTCGATCAGGTGTGAAACATCTCAGCTTCTGCTTGACTAGTTTTTTGTCAGGCTGGAGAGCTAGCTTATGCTCGATCACCTCCTTGGGGACTCCGGGCATGTCGGACGTCTACCAGGTGAATACGTCCTAATTTGGTCAGAGGAAGGAGACGAGCGACTCTTCCTATTTGGGGTCGAGTCCTGCTCGACCAGTACCTTTTGGGCAGACGCATTAGCGTTTCTTGACCCAGATGACGTGTTGGCGCTTTTGAGAGGAGCGCCTTTGCCGAGTGGAACCTCCTTGGTCTGGTCAAAAGGCTTTGGCGCCATCTTTGGCCTCGAATGTTTGACCTGCATGGTAGGCGGATTAGTCTCTCTGGTCGGATGCTCATCGACTAGTTCTAAGGATTTTTTATCACATGTGTAAGCCATTTTTCGATCTCCTCGAACCATGATGACTCCCTTCAGACCTGACATTTTCAAACTCTGATAACCATAGTGTGTGGCTATTAGGAATTTTGCTAATGCCAGACGACCGAGGATTCCATTGTATGCAGTTTCGAAATCCACCACATAAAATGGAACCTTTTCTGTCCAGAAGTTGTTGGGTCTCCCGAACATAACTGGTACGGACAGCTGTCCTATCGGTTTGGCGGTAGAACCAGGAACTATGTCATAAAAGGCATATTTCACGGGTTTCACCTTAGACATGGGAATCTGTATTTCCTCCAATGCTCTCGTAAATAAAATATTTAAAGAGCTACCTCCATCTATTAAGACTCAATTAACTTTACAATTGTTAATAGTAGGTTCAACTACGATATGAAACCTACCTGGTTAGGTCGATGGCATGGGGCGGTCTTATTTGCTGAAGGAGATTACAGTTTTTGACCACCTGGATGGCTCGACGATGATAGGAGGCTCGGCAAGGTTGATCTCCCGCTCCACGGCCTTTAGATGATGTCTTGATTCATACGAGGAGGATCCACCAAAGATCATGTCCACGGTGTGCTGAGGCTCCTGGTACTCCATTACTTCATCGCCATCTTTATCCTTCCTGGAACTGGGTTCTCTAAGTTCTGTTATGGAGGGGAAAGGTCCTTTACGTGAGTAGTAATCCTCCAGTTTCTTTTGCCAAACTCGGCAGGTGCGCAGATCATGCCCTGCGGCCTGGTGATGTGGATACCACTTCTTATTTTTTTTCTTGTAGTCGCTGGTCAGAGCCTTAGCTTTGTTCTGACTAGTGAAGTCTTTCTTGCCCTTGGTAAATTTTTCAGGAATCGCAAGGACTTCCTTGTTATCGGGCTTGTGATTCTTTTTAGCCTTGAGAGACTTCTTGTTCTTCTCATTCTTGTGTAGAGCTGGCTAGGGATTTTTATCCTTTTGATCAATGGCTTCATACCACTTGACCGCTTCAGTAGCGGCTGTATATTTGTCTGCCATGTTGAAAAGTTCAATGGTCGTTTGTGGAAGATTTATTGCAATATCCTCCGTAAACCAGAGATTCCTCAGCCTTGCTTTAAAAGCCTGGATGACAAAAAACTCTGCGATCTCTGGGATATAGTTTCAAACCTAACTGAATCTGTTCATATATTGTTGAAGAGTTTCATTGGTTTTCTACTTCATCCGATGAAGATCATCCTCCTTCTCGGGACGGTTGTACATCCCTTGAAAGTTGGCGATCAGAGTATCGCGGAGCTGTTCCCAAGTGTAGACAGATCCGACCGGTAGGTTAAGCAACCACGACTGGGCAAACCTTTCAAGGACCGTTGTAAGACCCAGGATTAACATCCCAGACCTTCTGTGCATAATTGAACTAGTCCCATGATCAGTGGCTAGCTCACACATTAAACAAATGCGATAACACAACCATAAATGCTAAAATTTATTAATAAACAACAGAGTTGATAACAAGATAGCCTTATAGGGCAACAATAAATAAACACAGCGGAAGACGATGAAGAAGTATTGAGTCGGTGATCGCCGCCAGCAATCGATCGTAGCGCCTAGTCGTCATGATCCACACCTGAAGTGAAGTCCTTCTTTTCTGAAATTTGTTTGCATAAAGCAAGTATGAGCACAACTACCGGGCTCGCAAGTTACACCCGTCAAATAACAAAATGATATGCATACATGGATGTAACAAAGGATGGCTTATAGGGTTAATTGTGCAAAAAACAGCATTTGACATTAAATACCGTACTAAGTTCAAAAGCTCAGTTTTTATAAAATCCAAAATTGATATTGAAGTAATAAAGATAGTGTAGGCACCAACATAAACACGGGCACCAATCCGGGGCTTCAACCCATAACTTTTCTCATAGACACCCATCCATGTCAAAACTGTTTTACAAAACATTTTGAAATCAAAATCAAAGTCTAACTTTGAGTGGCTTTGCCAGCATGTCCATGACCGTGGACACGGCTATTCGAATAGATTAACACTCTGCAGAGGTTGTACAACTTTACCCACACGAGATAATCAACTTTTAATGTCCGTCTGATACACTTCCGAAGGTGTGCGACTAAGTGATCATCACGAGGCCTTTATAATGCATCATTCCACCATAGTCCTCCCTCACTAAGGTTTCGCCCCCTTTGGACTACCCGTCCGCAGAGTTCAGGCCCCCTCTTGCGCTAGGTGGGACTAACAAAGGTCATAACATGACTACCCACCGCATCAATAGCAACGACCATGATGGAACTTTGCAAATTATTCAGCCAGGTCCTGCCCATACAAGACATGTGGTAGTACGATGTGGCTTAGCAAGATGGGGCTCAAAGACCGGTCCTTAACTGACCTGGGCGACAACCAACGGAACCCTAGGCCTCAACCTACCGAGTTGAGCCCGTGCATAAACCTGCACCCACCAGACAACCATTTCGCCCAAGTCCAAACCATCATTTATTTTATTTTTCAAAGTCATTTAAAAACTTCCATAACACACCAATGCTATGGATACAATTTAAACCACAATTGATTTTTGGCTGAAATTCCCCAAATGAAACATATTTGGTCTATAAGCATGGCTAAGCACAATACTTTCCAAATGGTTCTAGTCCATACTATTGTATCGACTAAGTTTTTTATCTAGGGTGACAATATGTTTGATTCGATATCAAAATTGGCTATACAAAGGATTTAGGCATATATATATGAATTTAAAAACAGGAATTTAAATAGTTGAGTATAAATAAGCATGCAGTAATAATTTGAAACAGAATTTAAATAATTTTAAATAATGGGTGCAAATATGATCAAGAATGTAACTTGCCTTGCTCAAATAGTGGCTCTCAAACGGCGTCGAAATCTGACTCTCCGAAGTCGTTGAAATCTATACGCGAAAATAAGACAAATTCAAACTAAATTCAAATAAGATTCAAATTAACTCCAAATTGAATAATTTTGGTTTAGTTGGCTAGATCTTGAATTTAGATAAATTTAGAAATTTGAATGGGCTCAATCGGAGTTCGGATGCAAAAGATATGAGCTCTGGAAATTTGAAAATACATAAAATGATAAAATTAGGGTTTTTCTGAATTTTGGGAATTATTTTTCTAAAGGAAAATGGCTTTATTGCGCAAGGCTGACGTCATCAGGTGGAAAAAGGATTTCGGCCGAATTAAATTTGTAAAGGAAAATAGCTTTCCTTCACTGACATGTGGGCCCGGGTCCATGGACCGGGTCCACGATAAGCACTTTGGTCCACGGTGGACCTGGGGCATGTGCTGGTCTGGCTTGCCACGCAAGCAGCCACGTGGACTACCACATGGCAGCCACACACGCAAAAGCGCCTAGGTGGCGCTCGGGTGGCAGTGACATGGCACTGCCACGTCTTGCCGGCGGGTGGTGGCGCACGGATACCAATGAACCGGTAAACGGCGGCGCGACTGCCGGCGGCGAGGTGCTAGGAAGGAAGAGGAGGCGATGGGGAGCATGGTGCTTACCATGGCGGCGCAAGAGCGTGAGAGGAGCGGCGGCGGTGAGCAGAACGGCGGCGGCGAGATCGGGTCCACGGCAGTGAGGTGATTCGGGCGGTGCTCCCGCGAGGGTGAGGTGCGCACTGGGTAGGACTTGGTGCCGCGATGCCAACGGTACAGTCGGAATTGCCAAGGAGTCGTTGACGGCGGCGCTAGATGCGGCGGAAGGGGTGGCGGCCAACGGCGAAGACTTGAGAAATCCGGCCAAACGAAGAGGGGAGAGGAGGAATGGGTGATGGGGATCGGATGAGGGACTCCAGGGGCACCTCGTGCTCCCTTTTATAGGGGCAGAGGAGGCCGGTAGAGGGAGATCGTGTGCGGTGAACGTGGCAGTGGCGGTTGGGGGCGCGGGCGAACCGGTCGTGGAGAGAGGGAGAAGAACGTGGGGGTGGAGGCGGTTGGGGCGCCGGGTCATGCGCGTGGACACAGGGGATGCAAGGCAGTTAAGGGGCGGCTGTTGTGGAGCTTCAGGCGCAGCAGCCATGGTGGACGCGTGCGGCACCTGGAGGTAGGAGGAGATGGGAGAGGAAGATGGGCGCGGGGCCGGCGGATTGAGATCGGGTGGCCGAGAATCAAGTGAGTAGCGTGTCAGTGTGTTGGCCATCCGATTTAAATCGGACGATGAGAGGAATCAAAGCCGAGAGGAGCACTGGAGAGGAGGTGGGCCGGGCGGTTTAGGCCCAAGGCCGACTAGGGGTTTTTAAATTCATTTCTCAATTAAAATAATTCTAGTAATTCATTTAGGCTTTAGGAAATAGCAAAATAATTCCAAAAATTATGAAAAAAATTCACATAAATTCCCTGAGGCATTTTGGATTTAAATAAAATAGTTCCAACTTATAATTGGCTAAATATTTTGCAAATAAAATATTTTTGCTTTTAATTTACTTTGGAAAAGCTTTTAAAATTCTAGAAAATTCTAGAAATTAAGTAAATTTTTATTTTTCAAATTAAATCAAATAAAACTTCAAGAACTTCAAATAAATTTCACTTTTGACTTTTAAAATTTCAAAAATTTCAAATAAAGCAATGAAACTCTATCAAATTTCAAAAAATCCAATAAAACATTAACTTTATTTTATTTTATTTTGGTAACAGCACTTTGGGATGTTACAACCGTGGGTAAGTAATGTGCCATCACGCTGTCATTACCATCGGCAGTTTTGATGGCGATAGAATAAATTTGAAGAAATTCTAATGGGTACTGGGTTCCATTGAACTTCTCTATGTTTGCTGGTCGGATCCTGTTTGGCCAACGAACAGCTTGGAGACCTGCCGAAAATGCTCAGCAGCCTGAAATGGAATCGTGGTGCCTTCTCTAAAAAGGAGCCAGATTATAATCAGTTGGAAATCGGTTCCTCAGATTTGCATACCTAGGATCCAGTGTCCCAACCCAGTCATGGACGTTATGATAATGTCTTTGACCACCTGCTTGGTTCAGATGATGCCTGAGATCGCCTGAATCAAGTGGTCATTCCTCTTGTCGAGGAGGAGTGGCTGCTGTGAAGGGCTGTCTTCCCTCGTGATTTCCTGGTTAGAACCTACAGGGGGTCTTGCTGTCAATCGGTCCTCTGCTCTACCATGTTGTCCCCTACTAAGAGAGAATCGTTGGGACGAAGTCATCGTGTGACTTTGTGAATTCCGTTGCTCTCGGTACATTTCTGTACGTTGCATGGTTTGTTGGAGGATCTCCGACACCTGACCTGCAAGCTGAGCATAACCTGGAGTTCTTACTAAAGCAGGGTATGGATTATTCAGGATATCCTGGACTCGTTGCAGGTTTTGTATTGTTATCGAAGGTCGTGGAAGATTCTCGCTTGCAGGGGGCGACCGATGAGTTGAGTTTTCCCTCGACCTTCTAGTTGGCCCTGTCTGATTCCTCACTCGTGGTGGGGTAAGAACAGGTGAATTAACTATTGCACATCCATCAGTTCGGTTGCCTTCGGTAGTTGGTGCTTGAGCGCCCGTACCATTTCCACCAGCAAGTGGTGGCGAGTTAACCTGTGGAGGATCATGCATGGCATCTGGATTGGTATCTCTGGTTGTGTTAACTTCGTGACGCCAACAGTAATCTTCTGATGAACTCCCGTCGTAACTAACGGAGAGCCTTCCAATGCAACTGCAAGGAGCCTCCATGATGGAGAGCGGTCGGAGATTACCGCCTTTGGTGGGCTTTGAGGTGGATTTAGCCTGATTCGGCGGATTGCCGATCGTATGCTGAGTTTCACCATGCCCACTTGGCCTACGATCGGTGATAACTTCATTGATACTTTTACTAGATGTCGGTTGGTCCCCTGAATACATACGCCCATGACAATATCGAGAGTACATGGACTCCCAAATTGCAGTGCTGGGCTTCCATTGCTGTTTTTGCCGGTCGGATCAACTGGGCTTGTAGAGGCGTTCGGACGTTCCGAACTAGTCAGAACGAGCAATTCCTTTGAGAGCGCCATTGATGGCGGCGATGTATCCTCATCCATCTGGTTGATTTCGCTAATCTCTACGACCAGTGAGCCTGCGGAGGAGGAGGATGATTACATCCCATTTTCTTCCATGGCGCAGATGCATGTGTCCATGTCGAGGTTGGAGTAGTCCGTCAGGTCGAACGAGTTTTCCTCATCCCAAGTCCCCGCCATGTTCGCATGAGCGATGTTGGGGTGAAGGAGGTGGATGAGGAATGCTTGAGCGAAGTAATCTTCAAGAACTCAACACCTTCTTTTCCCCATGGACGGCGCTAGCTGTCAACGATCGAGTCGCTGATCTTACAAAATAAACAGAGGAAAATGGCAAAGAGTTCTTGGGAGAGAATGGGATGCTCTTTATTGCTATGAACTAGCTATTACAGGGGGTGCCCTCGATAAGGCAGTGGACTAATCCTAATTGCACTGAGCATAATGCTCGCTATGCTATTGAATCAAACTTGAAACATGAATCTAATGATGATTGCTGTGCTTCAATCTGATGCTCTATATCGAAGCCTCCGTGCTCTATCCTTAAATAACCATTGAAAGGGTGGCAGTTACTCCTAGAGAAGATACCTGTTGAGATGTGTCGTGACTGGTCAGAGTAGGGCGGCGGTTGAGTGCATGTGAGACACTCAAACGTATGGTGGTTGTTGTTAGCATCTTAGGTCAATGAAACATCGCGTGGTGTGGAGAATATGACATGTGTTCCATTCATAACACGGTAAGGAATATACTTGGAGTTAGATCCAAGTGCCAGTTCATGACTTGTATGAGCAGTTAACTAGTCGGAGACTAGGTACAGGACCTTTCCGACCAGGGTACCCATGATGTAACCTTTGGAATCCTTACGACCACTGAGGTCGTTAGTCTTAGGGGTTACGACCACAATGTAACATCTGGAATCCTTACGACCAGATCCACGACTAGGTCCATGACCAGATCTACGACCAGATCTACGACTAGGTCCACGACCAGATCTATGACCAGGTCCACGACCAGAGCACACTTGCGGCGGAAAGGAACAACTGATAGTGGCCATCCGACATGCCCACAGGCAATCGAGTGGAGGACGTGACCTAGTTCGCGTGGTCTTCGAAGTACTCCTCTTCATAGAACTCGGTGCTCCCTGAGTCTTCTTCGACGACTGATCAACAATTGGCGCAAAGCCGTGAATACATAAAATACTCAGCAAGTCGTAGGGAATAATATGCAAATAATATTCATGCAAGACTTGACAAGGATTGCTTTATGTTTAACTAGCAGAAGTAGTATTGATAGTAAATACAGTAAGTAGATTGCAAAGCACAATTTGAAAGATTAATACATAAGTAAGCAAGTTTCTTTGAAAGAACTCGTGAACACTGTAACAGCTCAAATTTCAAATTCCAGTTGAAAATAAAGTTTAAATTATTTTTGTGGATTTTTCTGGAATTTTTAAAAGCTTTTACTTAATCCATTTGAAGCTAAACAAATTTATTTGCAAAAGATATTACCAAATAATAGTTAGAAATATTTTATTTAAGTCCTAAATGCTCTAGAGAATTTCTGTGAATTTTCTCAGAATTTTTGGGCCTAAGTTGCTATTTTCTAAAGCCTAATTGAATTATCAGTATTTAATTAATTAAGAAATCAAAAGAAAACCCAAAGCAGTGTTTGGACCGAAACCTACTATGGTCCAGCCTTTTTCCCACGCGCGCGCAGCCACTCGGCCCGCTCCACCCACGCCACCTCCTCTCACTGACAGCGGGGCCCACCTGTCAGCCTCTCCCTCTCTTTCTCTCACTCGGCCCGCATCCACCTCCATCAGCCGTTGGATAGAAATCCAACGGCCATCGTTCGTGAGAACTCCGGAACTCCAAAGACTCGTCGCGTGTAGACCATCGGATCTCAATCGGACGGGCTCATAGTGACCGTTACTTTCCTTTACACGTGCGCTGTTGTTGACCGTTCGATCAAAATCGAACTTGCCCCCGTCGTCGTCTCCCTTTCCTTTCTTCTCCACGCCCTTTCCTTTTTCTCGCCACACCACCGTCATGGACACGGCTCGGGAAGCTTCTAGATCCGGCAAATCATCGCTCCGATCGCTAATTTCTCGCGCACAATCAAATCGCCTGCTGATTCCGCACCCAATCACACCTCCCACTTTGCTTTCTCTCCCCGATTTCGCGATATTCACCGAAGACACCGCGAGGCCTTCGTGCGCATCACAACAATATCGTGCCGCCCTCGGCTTATTTAAAGGCGCCCCGGCTCCGCCTTGACGTCCTCAACCCGCCCACATCACCCACTCTCTCCCTCTCCGCCCCTAGCCACCGAATTTCGCCGTTAAAGCGTCGCCGGCCGAGCTTCACTACGCCGCCCCTAGCACCGCCACCACCGCTAGCGCGTCCTCGCTGACGCCACCAACAGCTTCGCCACATCACCGCGCACCCGGTGCTCACCTACGTTTCGCCGGAGCTCCACCGGAAAGCCGCGCCGCCACAAGCCCGATCCTCGCCGCTTCTTCGCTCGCTGCCGGCCACCTCGTCGCGCCCCTCCGTCGCAAGGTAGTGCACTGAGTTCACCTTAGCACCCTCTCTCTATTGGTACCCCTCGTCGCCGGCAAAACGCCGCCGATCGCCGGTTCCTTGGAACCCGAGCGCCGCCCCCGTCCGGCGCCGACATGGCACGCCACCATGGCGCCACTTCAGCGCCACCTAGGCGTTTTTGCTTGCGTGGCTGCCATGTGGCAGCCCACGTGGCTGCTTGCGTGGCAAACCACGCAGTCCCGCACGCCCGATCCACCCATGGACTTGGTCCACATGAGCCGCAAGACCGACATGTGGGTCTCACATGTTGGGAATTCTTTTAATTCATTTAAAAATTCCGAAAATCCCTCGCTGATGTCAGCATTGCGTAATAACTAGATTTTCCCGTAGAAAAATAATTCGGGAAATTCAATTAAATTTCAGATTTAGGTTTTAAACTTCTAAAATTCATAACTTTTGCATCTGAACTCCAAATTGGGTGATTCAAGTTGCAAAATTTGTATAAAATTATAATATAGCTAACTAAACCAAAATATTTCAATTTGGAGTTAATTTGAGCTAAGTTTGTGAATTTATTTGAATTTGAATTTGAATTTATCGTATTTTCGCGTATAGACTTCGACGACTCCGAAGAGTTAGATCCTTTTGACGATTTAAAGCTCCAAGACTTCAACGAAGGCAAGTTACACCATTGATCATATTGTTCTCAGTATTTTAAAGTATTTAATTTCTGTTTTTGAATTTCTATGCATGCATATGTTTATATAATTGTCTGAATGCCCTGTTTTTGTGTATAGTTATTCCAATCTCCATTGTATGGCCAAATTGATTATTGAATATGAATGCCTTGTCACCCTTAGGTAAAATACTACTAAAATTAATCATATGCTTAGCCATGCTTAGATCACACTTATAAATTTGGGAAGGTTTAGCCAAATCTTTTACAAACTTGATTCAAATTTGTATCGTGGTATTGTTTTACCACCAAAGGTTTATAAAGAGGGTTTCACTCTAAATAAAATCAAAAATGGGTTTTGACTTGGGCGAATGGGCTGAATGGTGGGTGCAGGTTCATGCACGGGCCTAATCTAGTTAGGATTAAGGCCCAGGGTTTTAATTGAAAGACGCCTAAGTCAGTTAAGGACCGTTCTTCGAGCGTATTTTGCTACGCCTTACCATACCACCACATGTCTGGAATGGGACAGATTTGACTAAATAATTTGTGGCGTCTTAGTGATATTTGTGCTATGTTGTTTGGTTGGGCGTCGGTTAGACATTAGTCCCACTTGGCGCAAGAGGGGGCTCCCGGAGGATGGTTAGTCCAATGGTAGCGAAACCTTAGCAGGCATAAATACATTAAGACGCTGCATTGTAACGGCCTCATGATAATTGCTTAGTCACACGCCTTCGGAAGCGTGCATTGGCCGACATTAAAAGCAAATTATCTCGTGTGGGTAAAGCTGTACAAACTCTGCAGAGTAGAAACTATTCGAATAGCCGTGTCTACGGTCATGGACATGCTAGCAAAGCCACTCTAAGTTAGACTTGTTTTTGGTTTATAAAATGATTTCAACAGATGTTTTTAGGATGGTTAACCCTATGGTAAAAATTGGGCGGTTAGCCAAGTGATAGGAGGGTATCTTTAACCATTCAATTAATAGAGGTTATCCACTATAAAACTGTCATTTTAAACACTGATTTTAGTTATAATATACAAATTGGCCTTGGAAATTAATATATGTATTTAACCTGAAAATGTTGTTTATGCAAAATGAACTATGCCAATATCCTTTGTTTACCTTATGCATGCATTACCTTTCCATATTGGGTGTAACTTGCAAGCACGGAAATTGTGCTTACTCTTGTTGAATAATCTTTATTCAGGAGAAGACCTCTATCAGGACGGTGAGGATCTTGACGACTAGGCTACGCCCCCCAGACGATTGCCTGTGGTAAGTCGTGTGGTCTACTACTATTTTGCTTTCCGCTATGTTACTCTCTTTTCCATTTGGCCTCAGGCCCTTTTGTAATAAACTCTGAGTTATTAATAATAAATGCGAGATATGTTTGTGCTATCACTTTTGTTTGACTGTGTACACTAGAAATCCTGGACTAGTGTATGAACACAGAGAATTCGGGATCCTTCACTCCCGGGTTCGACAAACACCCTGTTCAATTCCCAAACAACTCATGAACACCCTGTTCACTTCCCAAACAACTCGTAACCAACCACGACAACATTTTTTAGAAAATATACCCCTTGTGTGAAATCACCAGGCATTGTCCACAACCGGTGACACGACTATTCGAATAGTTTTACACTCTGCAGAGGTTGTACAACTTGTTGACCCACAAGAGATAATCGTCTTATACTGTCCACTCACACACTTCCGAGGTGTGCGACTAAGAGATTATCACAAGGCCTTTACAAAGCTTCATTTTGACTCGATTCTGTTCGCTAAGGTTTCGCCTCCGGCTCCACAACTCCCAATATCCACCTTACAAAACAACATCCCAATCGACCGGCCCCCTCTTGTGCCAAGTGTGCATGTCAATCCCAGGGTTCACACTTCCACCAAAACGGAACCAAATCAAAGTATTGCTAATTAGTCAGCTAGGTCCACCCCATAAATAGACTTGTGATTGCACGGTATGGCCTAGATCAATGGCGCACTAAGTGAAGTCCTTAGTGGTTGCTCAGGCGAGACTTTCTGCATCCCAATGTGCATCCCACACCCATCTTCGCCACCGACCATTCACCTGAGCATAAATCATTTTCGTTCAACCCGGCCAAATGACAACCCTTGCCATGGCAGAACAACTTTTAACAACAGTGGCCACGCCATAATTCCATATATAATTAAGTCAAGTTTATCCTCTTTGAATCATGTGATCGAGAGACCATCGCATAACTAAAGCAGGACTAAGTATAATACGCACCCATGTTGGTATCACAATAATTTCCAACTAAGATTACCCAACCTATCGTATCCAAGGGTACATGTCAACATGTTATTCAAGGAGTCGTACTATTGAGTAGGTATTTAACTATTTCCCAAACTATTTTTATACAACTAGCCATGCATGTTGATATAAAATAATATAATTTTATAAACTGGGTACGACATGATCAATATAACTCTAACAGTCCAAATTTCAAATTCCAGTTAGAAATAAAGTTTAATGATTTATGTGGATTTTTTCTGAAATTTTTAAAAGCTTGTACTTAATTAACATAAAGCTAAAACCAAATTATTTGCAAAATATAATACCAAATGATAGTTGGAAATATTTTATTTAAGTCCTAAATGCTCCAGAGAATTTTTGTGCATTTTCTCAAAATGTTTGGACTTAATATGCTATATTCTAAAGCCTAATTGAATTATCAGCATTTAATTAATTAGAAAAATAAAAAGAAAACACCAAACAACCAATGGGCCGAAACCTAGCCTACCATTTGTTTTCCCCCGCACGCAAGCCCACCCAACCTCGCGCCACCTCTCTCTCACGACGGTGGGGCCCGTCGACCTCTCTCTCTCTCTTTCTCTCACTCGCGCCGCACCAACGCTCATCAGCCGTTGGATCTAATCCAACGGCCAGATTTCAATGGGACGTTCGGACGGCCGAATGCCCCACTCAATTGGAACCATTAGATCTAGATCCAACGGCCCGTGAGCACCAGTGACATTACTACTCGCTCACATCGCTGCAATCTATCGTGTCCGTTGGATTAAGATCCAACGGCTGCACACTGCCCGCACTTACCGATTCGCCCTCGCCCTGTCCACCGTTGGATCAAAATCGGACGCACCACCACCGTCGTCTTCCTTTCCTTTCTTCTCCGCCTGCACCTTCCTTTCTCGTTCGCGTCCGCCATTGATGTCGATTCGGGGACCTTCCAAACCCGGTGCAATCTCCATTAAAACCCCGCGATTTCGCGCGCATTAAGATCGCCGCATCAAATCGCGTCTGTAGCGGCCTCTCCCTTTCCATCTCCGGCCCCAATTCCCCGATTTTCCACCGGCAACCTTGCGCGACCTACTTGCGCCCTACGCCGCCTCGGCCACGCCCGCGCCCTATAAATAGGGCTACGGGAGCGCCTCCTCCATTCCGTTCCAGCGCCCCGACCCACTCCTCCTCTCCTCGCCTCGTTTCCCCGGATTTCGCGAAACACCGTCGCCACCGCTGGCACACCGCGCCTTCGCCGCCGCGCGCTATCATCGCCGCCACCGTTAGCATCCCCGCCTCCGCGCGAAACCGGTGCTCGCCTCCACTTCGCCCGAGCGCCACCGGAGCCCCTTCTTCGTCGACAACCCCGCGCCACCGCCGCTTAACCTCATCGCCGGTGACCCTTCCGCCATGCAATCGTGCAACTACGGTGAGCATCAACATCCCCGCGTTCCCCTCTTTCTGTTGACACTACACACACTCGCCGGAGCGCCGCCAATCGCCGGCAAGCTTGCGCCCGAGCCGCCGTCGGCCACTTGCCTCCGTGGCCAGCCACATGGCTGCCACCTCGCCTCCACGTCGACGCCACATCATCACTTCTGCCCGCGTGTCACACCAGGTCAACGCCCGCGTGGCCAATCCACTGCACCGGCTCACCCTTGGCTTAGTGGAATTAGTCCACCATGAGCCGTGTCTATGACACATGGGCCCCACTTGTTAGGGAATTATTTTAATTCCTTTAAATTCTGAAAATCTCTCGCTGACGTCAGCATTGCGCAATAATTAGATTTTCCTTTAGAAAAATAATTCGGGAAATTCATTTAAATGGCAGATTTAGGTTTAAAACTTCAAAAATTCATATCTTTTGCATCTGAACTCCAAATGGGGTGATTCAAGTTGCAAAATTTGTATAAAATTATAATCTAGCTAGCTAAACCAAAATATTTCAATTTGGAGTTAATTTGAGCTGAGTTTTTGAATTTATTTGAATTTAAATTTGAATTTTTCGTATTTTCGCGTATAGACTTTGACGACTCCGGAGAGTTAGATCCTTCTAACGATTTAGAGTTTCAAGAATTCAACGAAGGCAAGTTACACTATTGATCATATTGTTCCCAGTATTTTAAAGTATTTAATTTCTGTTTCAAATTACTATTGCATGCATATGGTTATATAATTGTTTGAATGCCCTGTTTTTGTGTATAGTTACTCCAATCTTCATTGTATGGCCAAATTGATTATTGAATATGAATGCATTGTCACCTTAGGTAAATTACTACTAAAATTAGTCATATGCTTAGTCATGCTTAGATCACACTTATGAATTTGGGGAAGGTTTAGCCAAATCTTTTGAAACTTTACTTCAAATTTGATATGGTGGTATTATTTTACCACATGAGTTTATAAAAAGGGTTTTACTCTAAATAAAATCAAAATTGGGTTTAGACATGGGCGAACTGGTTGGAATGGCGGGTGTAGGTTTATGCACGGGCTTAATCTGGTTAGGATTAAGGCCTAGGGTTTTATTCGGAGGACGCCAAAGTCAATTGAGGACCGGTCTTTGAGCCGCTTGTTGCTACGTCTTACCGTACCACCACATGTCTTGTATGGGCAGGATTGGGCTAAATAATTTTTGGCGCCTTAGTGTTATTTATGCTATGTTGTTTGTGTGGGGGTCGGTCAGACATTAGTCCCACCTAGCGCAAGAGGGGGCTCCCGGAGGATGGTTAGTCCAATGGTAGCGAAACCTTAGCGGGCATAAATATATTAAGACATTACGTTGTAAAGGCCTCATGATAATTGCTTAGTCACACGCCTTCGGAAGCGTGCATTGGCCGACATTAAAAGCAAATTATCTCGTGTGGGTAAAGCTGTACAAACTCTGCAGAGTAGAAACTATTCGAATAGCCGCGTCCGCGGTCATGGACATGCTAGCAAGGCCACTTGAAGTTAGACTTGTTTTTTGCTTATAAAATGGTTTCTAACCGATATTTTTAGGATGGTTAATCCTATGGTGAAAATTGGGTGGTCAGCCAAATGATAGGAGGGTATCCTTCACTATTCAATCAATGGACGTTATCCACTATAAAATTGTTATTTTCACACTGATTTTAGTTATAGTATAAAAACTAGCCTTGGAAATTAATATGTGTATTTAACCTGAAAATGTTGTTTATGCAAAATGAACCCTGCCATTATCCTTTGTTTACCTTATGCATGCATTACCTTTCAATATTGGGTGTAACTTGCAAGCACGGAAGTTGTGCTTCCTCTTCTTCGAATAATCTTATTCGTGAGAAGACCTCTATCAGACGGTGAGGATCTTGACGACTAGGCTACGCCCCAGACGATTGCCTGTGGCAAGTCGTGTGGTCTACTAGTATTTTGTCTTCCGCTATGTTATTTTCTTTTCCATTTGGCCTCCGGCCCTTTTGTAATAAACTCTGAGTTATTAATAATAAATGTGAGATATGTTTGTGCTATCACTTTTGTTTGACTGTGTACACTAGAAATTCTGGACTAGTGTATAAACACAGAGAATTCGGGATCCTTCACTCCCGGGTTCGACAATAACCCCGAGCCGGCCCCCGACACCAGCCTCCTCCCCCCAACACGATCGCTCCTCCACCGTTGCCAGGTTGCTCCCTAGTCGCTGCCGCTGCCAGCCCAAAATAATTTTTTTCTTTTTCTTTTTTTCTTGTTGTAATAATTGTTTATTTTAATAATTTTTTTAGTAATTATTTATGTGATAAATGTTTATTGTAATTATTTATGTAATAATTATTTATTGTAATAATTATTTATTGTAATAATTATTGTTAATTGTTATTAATTGTGGTCTCTTGCGTTACTTGTCATTAAATACAATCTACTACGTTAATTGTCGTTAATTACAGTGAATTGCACTAACTGTCATTAGTTGAGGTCTATTGCGTTACTTACGGCCAATTGCTTTAATTGTCGTTAATTTCGGTAGTTGTCGTCAATTGTCATTAATGGTCATCAGTTGTCGTTAATTGTTGTCAGTTGCGTTAATTGTTGTTAAGTGCCATCAAATAAGCCATCATTTACCTCAGGGGCATTTCAGACATTTTCTATCTCAGAAGTTGTAGCTAGCCACCTAAAAGCCGGACAGCCAAACACCAACCAAACTCCAAACCTCTTCAGTTCAGCCTTTCAGCTCTGCAGCCTAGCTGGAAGCTGCTTTTCAAGAAAGTTACAGCCATGCAAAACATACCCTAAACATGTTTTACAGAAGGTGAGGTAAGTAGTATTCCTTATAGAATTGAAAATTCCTATTTACACTCAATTATGCTGCTAGATCTCTTTAACCCATACCAATTAAACTTAGAAGTTTCTCAATCCGTAGGCAAACAAAGCACACCCTCCATCTTAAGCAAATGAAGTGCTTTTGTATGTATTTTTTCCCATTGAAGATGTATTTTTGCTTCAAACTTTCCTTACCATTTCGAATGTTTTTATTAAAACACCTAATATCTTAAACAATATTCCAAAGCACTTAAGTTCTCCCTTGATGCTAGAAATATTATAGCAAATCTAGCCGCACACCTCTCAGGGTTAGCAGCTGAGAGGGATCGATCAATATTTAAGCTTGCTGTCGAAGGTTGAAGGAAAAAAAATATGACAACGAGAAAAGATAGCAGACACATGGTTTGGCGGTGGGGCAACTATGTGTGAGGGAAGATAAGTTCAAGGTAGGTTGCCCATGGTGCATTAGTGCATGCGTGAACAAGGTACTCTAATACCATGTAAACTAATAACATAATTTACCGCACACATAATCAACGTATTGCTTGAGATTAAATAAAGGTACATGCGCATGCATAAAATTTGAAAAAAAATAACTAATAGAGTAAGAATAGGGGCATATAGCTATATGATGTATGCATGATGAAGAGTGGTTATGTTTCTAAGAACCCTAACAATTTATCATGATCAATGATTTTCTTCCATCGAAGCTCGTACTTAAATTATGTTTCTAGGGTTGTATTTTCCTTCAAACTTCTATTGTCATTTTCAATATTTAGGATATATTAAAAATCTAAATAGCCTACAAGATACGTAAATATATTCTCGAGCATTTACACAAACTGCAAAACAAATCTAGCCGTGCACATGCACGGGCCACCCTGTTAGTTATCTTATTAAAGCAAAGAAAAAAGAAGTCACATGTTCGCTCTCAAGGACTAATTACGGTGGGTCCAGATTATAATAGTGCATATCAAATATACATATACACAAAAAAAATTGTAAAGAATACACCTTCTATATGAATGCAACTCTTATATTAAGCTAGCACATCACCTAAGTTTGGTTTTTTTTAATAATCTATGTTTTATTCAGAATTACAGAAATAATACTACTTTATTTTTTTGATAAAAATAATCATCTGTTACCGCGTGGTTGAGCGACTTGGCTCTGTCACCCAACGGTTGAGCGATAGGTGTCCAAGTCGCTCAACCGTTAAGCAACTAGACGCTTCGGCTCCTAGTCGCTCAACGGTTGAGCGACTTGGAAGCTTGTCGCTCAACCGTTGGGCGACAGAGCCAAGTCGCCCAACCGTTCAGCGACAGGATGGCTTGTATACCACGCCTGCCATTGCGCCATTGTTCGCAGAGAGTAGAGGGGAGGTGCGAGGAGAGGGAAGGGAAAGAGAAGAGCGGGAGAGAAAGAAAGGAGAGGGAGAGGGAGAGGGGGAAAGAGATGGTCTTCGCATCGACACCGGTGAGTTTTTTGCATTATTTTGTAGATTGATTTTCGAAACCATGGTAGGTTAGCAACCCACATCATGTGTAGGGACATATTGTTAGCAAATGAAATAGTTGTAGGTTAGCTTCTGAAATATTTCGATGCGTAGATGCCGGTGAGTTAAAATTTGTGTTGGGGGAGCAGTAGTGATGGTAAAGATTAGGCAATTAAGCAATTATCGATTGAACGCATGTTAGCGTTGGGTAAACCAGGCATTATCAATATTGTATTCACATGACACCTAATGTTTATCTGTATTTAGTTGCGCTTTTTTCCAAATGAACTAACTACTGTAGTATTTTAGTTGTGAAAACAACTTAATTTTATGGAGTGTTGTTGATAACAATTGCTAACATTGGTAAATAAGTTAATAATATGTGTGAACATGTCATTAAAAATGTGTAGTCATTCCATTATTTTTAGTTGGTACACCACATGGCTTGCATGATAGTTAATGTACCCTACCACTCGAAAATGTTGTTTATGTTGGAATGCCACTAAATTTTACGAATTTCGCGACGTACGCTATTAATAATTTAACCAGTAATTGTATCGTAATTGCTAACTTCAAATTGATTTGCAGGTATGGCTCGCGACCTTGGCTGTTCGAACTGGCATTTCGGCCTGTTGGACCGGCTCATCGATGCACAACATCGCGCCAGCCGTCGTGCCCCGCATGCTGAGAGGGGGGTAGGCGACTGACATAGGGGTGGTCCATACGCAGACACCCCCGACGGGCTTGGATACTACACCCACGCTGGATAGATAGGTTTGTCTGCAAACCATGTCATTTCTTTGTGTCATATGTCTGCTATGCACTTACTTCTTCGTGCTTTGTAGGCTGAGCACTGCCAGCCTTCTACCTCTCGCGCGGATAGTGGAGGCCACCGACAAGGATGGTGCTCCGATCGAGGACAACGGGGAGGTCCATGCAGACCCGTCGCTGTTGACAGCTCTGGTGGACCAGTGGCAGCCCGAGACGCACACCTTCCAGCTCCCAAGCTCCCATACGGGGCGATGGCCCCCACTCTCCAGGACATCATGCTACTGCTCGTTCTGCCTATCGCGGGAGCCGCTGCCTCCCCACCGGACACGCTTGTCCACTAGCGCGATGCCCTGCTGGGCTGGTTTGAGGGGGTTCCTTCGGCCGAGGTCGTGCTTGCCTTCTTCGTATTTCACACCCAACAGCAGCATGGCCCACCCCTGTAGTGGCTTTTGCACTTCCAGGTACGTATGGTATGCATTTTTCATATTAAGCAATGCATTATCCTTGCTATATGACGGGCTTACTAATTATTCGTTTGTGCATAGGTTGAACAGATGGCCGCGGAGCCCACTGACAACCAGGTGTCGCGGCACCTCGAGACGCTCTTGCTGTGGCTCTTTGGCTGGGTACTATTTACCAGCAGCTACGGTGACTCCGTCGACGCCGGCCTCATGGGGGACGCGAGGGCCATTGCCAACGGGGAGGACGTGCATATCAACTGGGGATGTACCGTACTTGCCGCAATGTACCGTGGCATGTGTGAGGTGTACTGTCGGACGAGACCAGCCTCTATCCTCATAGGTTGCCCCCTCCTGCTACAGCTGTGGTCGTTCAAGTGCTTCTCCCTCAAACAGCCAGTGCTACTGGACTCCAGTCCGTACCACCCAAACATGTACCACGGCGGCATGGTGGACCGGCTGACCACAGGGTCCCTTCAGTAAACATGTTCCACAAGATTGAAAGTACATTATGGTGTTGGTACGTTCGTGAAGGTCCTTACGGTTTTGACCTAAGTGGTTTCCAGCAAGTCAGTATGGTACACCCGGTCGCGGAGAATGCCCAAATACAGAGCATCGTTTTGACATGATCCTTCAGGACAGAGCCAGATTTGGGATGGCTCAGTCTTTTATTACCCACGAGGTATACCTTGGAGATCATGTGAATGAACCTAGCTACACATGCAATAAGCTAAACCTCACAAGCCATGCTCTCATGTCCTCGCCGTGTATGGGACCATCCACATGGACCCATTGAACTTCATATCGGAGTACTTCATAAAGGAGAGGGTGCAGCAGGCGTGGTGCAGCGAGCTAAGAGGCTTCAGGGTTGTTGGCAACTTCGCCACATTGGATATTGCACAGAGGAGTTGGATTCCGGATCTTGACCTGTTGAAGGGTGGCAAGGGTCGTCGGTAGAGTTGTCGCATTAGGAACGATATAGACAAAGGGGAAGCTGGAGCGGCAGGTAGACGTTGCGGCCGCTGCCGCCAGGAAGGCCACACTGGGAGAACTTGCAAGGCGCTTGCCGACAAGTAGGAACGCTGGCGTGAAGTGCAGCACTGCTTCTTGTTTGGTTCATAGTGGTACTAAGATTACAACTGCTAGCATGTTGTAACTTGTACTTCAATAAGTACCTTTCTTGTTGTAATCACTGTAGAACTAATTGTATCGTAATTGCAAATTTAACTTTATTTGAAGTGTCAATCTCTCATCGTAATTGCAAAGCATGACGTGACCTTGCTCAGCAGTGCACGACGTGTCCTAGCTCTGCAAAGCAGGACATGACCACTGTCTACAAAACAGGACGTGACCACTCTCTACAAAGTAGAACGTGACCCGATGAGTCATCTTTGCGCAGTGACATGACCCAACGAGTCTCCTCAGGACCGCTGCCTCGTGGATGCAAATTTCCTTCAACCAAATTACAATTTAGCCACGTACGCAGCACTGGCTCAGCATATAAGTACTACCCATTCCACACCGGGTTCTCCTGCATCCAGACTTCAACACAATCTCGCTCAGATAGAGAAGCACTGGGAGGAGATCCGCGACCTGCAAAGGGAGTATGCAGCCAAGGAGGAATAAAGGGAGCGTGCCAGGAGGCCACCTCCTTGTAATGACGCCACCCCCCATAGTAGCAACCCCTACCACAACATCCCAACTGAGCATTCACCGCAACATCCGCCCGAGGGGGAGACGCCACCCCTTTGTTGGTGCAGGGACAAATGCAAGTTCTTCAAGTCCAAACATCGACTTAGCCTGGGCATAGTTACTGGGGTTGTGCGAACTACTCCTGCAACTATCCCAACAGCCGTTGGGACACGAGCTGCTATCAGCAGCTAGTAAGGACATGTTACAGTATGTTCCCCTACCATTTCTCTTCCACAGTACGCACTAACAACCTCTCCCGTCTACCCGTAGTCCCCAGATCCGCTATGTGGCTACCGCAAGTGGATCGACCCATACGACCAGTGGACTCTCAACTACGAGGAGTGGGATGCCAACAGGGACTGTGAGAGGATGGAGGAGGAACGCCGCACCGAAGAGCACAACGAGCGTATTCGACGGGAGATGTAGGCCAATCTTGAGGCACACAGGCGCAGGGAGTGCGAGAAAAAGAGGGAAATGGCGGCCGAGGCCAAGGCAGCTGGTGAGGATTATAACGCCGAGCTCGCACGGAAGGGCAAAATGGCCTCGGTCCACGTAGTAGTCCAACCCTCTTCGTCCATATGTCCCACATATTTATAATTTCCTAAAGGCATGCGTGTACCCACTACTACAAAAAGGCTAATACTAGATGCCTCATCACAGATGGTTCCTTCGAACCGCTCAGTATTAGAGCTTTATCCAGCATTTGTTCCAAAGTAACCATCTGGTGATAGGTTACTATCACTGCATTTGCTTCTAATACGAACTGTCTGTGATAATTCACATATGGTTATTAATACGAACCGTCTGTGTTGAAGGTACATAACAGACGGCTCTAAAGTAGAACCGTCTGTGATAAATACTTTGCACATAGAGGCCGTGCACGGGTTCTCACTTTGCATATAGAGGCCATACACGGAGAACCCATGCACGGCCTCTATATGCGTAATTAATTACTAAAACGAGTTGCCCAGTAATAAACAGACGACAAAAGGAACGTATACCATTTAAATCACAGATGATAAAAAGACCATATACTATTTACATCACAGACGATAAAAAAAGGATCAACGATCCTATCTTAGCCTTCAAATCTTCGTAAGCCTTCTCATCGGCTTTAGTGGTGGTGGGATCAGCGACTGTCAGATCAAACACCTCCACCTGCGACCTTGCACGCTCGATTTGAGCTTGTAGCTGTTCGGACTCCCTGATCAAGCTCCATATAGCCCAAAGGCCATTGACCCTGGTCTCCTCTGTCTCGGTGAGGTCAACTGTAACATCCCAAGTTTCAGACTTGTGTTTCCAATGTAAGAAAATGTGTAGAAATTAAAACTTTTTCTTACATCTTGCAATTCTTGTATGTTCTAAAGAATTCTTGCAAAGAATTATGGAAATACAAAGTCACAAGTCTCATTATTCAAATCTTGATCCTGCAAAACATTCTTGTCACATATCTTGATCATCTCCCGGGAATATTGTTCCTAAGTTCTTGGGTTGATGTGTGATCCTCTAAAAGTTTCACAATTTTTAGAAATTGTTGTAATATTTTTGGAGGTCAATAAACCTATTTAAATTCTCGTCAAACATTAGCTCAAAGACCTTGTTGAATTTTTGGAGGAAAATGTATAGCACAAAAACCTCTGCAAAATGTACACAAGGCTAATAACCCAGCTAATAAGCTCCTGTAAAATCTCATAATTTTGGAGTAAGTTTGCTGTCTCTAATAAATCCTCAAACTTGGTGTCCGTGGAAGCCCAAATTTGGGGTCGAGTCGACTCTGCTCGAGCTGCACCGAGTCCGACCCACCATTTGACTCTGGCCACTGCGTGCGCTGGTGTTGGGCCGTTGATTCCCATCCAATGCCCTGCACTCCCCACGGTCCGAGGAGCTTTTGGGCACTTCGGCGCCTGGTGGTCCAAGCCCTTGATCTCCATCCAACGGCTCACGACCTCCCAGGACCTCTCTCACCGCAAAGACCCCACCTCGGCCGATCCGGGGACGTCCAGACCACCCCATCTAAATCGGGATCGCCCAGACCTCCCCTGCGGCTCTGCTTCTTCCTCACGACCTCCTAGAGGCCTAGTCGTCATGATTTTCGGCGATCGCACAGCGCAGGTGTCGATGTCGAGCAATTGGGAGTAGGGTGCTGTCACTTTTTGGTCCTTCCCAACGTCTCTTTCTGCCATGCATTAAATGTGTCTGAGCCTAGCCCTAAAAGAAGTCATCCTCACCTCCTCGCTTTGTCAAATCTAGGTGTTCTAGGCTTAGTTTTTGGTCACCTTAGACTTTCGCCACACCATTACAAGCCCCTGTGCTATGAATAGCCTGAGACCCCCTTCTCATTTTCTTTCTCCGTTCTTTGTTGTGCTTAAGCCCCCTAAGTGTGAGCTGGTCCTCAAACTCAAGCACCCAAGAACATCACCCTCTCTGCCACCATTGTCGGTTTTAGAGCTCTTGAAGGCCATTCGAGCTCAAAGGGTCCCAAAGAACTTCACGGCCTTGTTCATCGTCATCTTGATCTCCTCAACTCAAGCCCGCTCTAACTTGGCTTGGTCTACATTGCAGAGGTGAACGAGTTGGGAGGTAGCTTTTCGGGTCGATGCCATCTTCTTCATCCTCTCTAAGAAGCTCTTCATCGCCGACTTCGCCGACCTTCTCCAAGCTCCTCCGACCCCCACGGTTCCTCTCCGCCTCAGTGCCCATTCCTTAGCTTTGTTCCTGCTTCCGTAGAGCTCGTAATGTTTTCGTAGTTGGCGTGATAGCCTTCTTCCTTTCTCTCCGGCCGCCGGCGTTCCAAGCCTCGCCGCCGTTGAGAGCACGCCTTTAGGTTCGGGCGTTATTTAGAACTCCGCCTTGCCCTTTGTTCTCGCCAAGCAGGTCCCCATCACGCAGCGAGCTAATGACCGAACTCGTGTTTTGCCGTGGTCGCACTGGACAGCATTTTGTGGCCTTATGATCAGCATTTAAGGTGTCCTAGGCCCAATCATTAGAGTTTAAATGCTGTCCGAGGTCGCAGACACGCCGTCTTGCGGCAAAACGCTGCGCCGCTAAGTCCCAGGACCTCCTCGTTAATCGTGGCCGCCCACGACCACCCCCGCTTTAGATCCGAGCCCTGACTCCTTTCCGTAGCTTAAGCCTCGTGACCTCCCCTCGTTGAATCTTAGCCATTAAAGACCACCCCTAGTTGGATCTCAGCACTGAGAGGGTTTCCTGTAATTTCTAAGTCCCAAGACCTCCTTGAGAAATCTCGCCGTAAAAGACCTCCTGTGATTAGCTCTCAGCCGTTAGATCCTCGGGGTCTGCAAAACTATAACCGCCAGACCTCCCTAGAGTTGAGCTCTAACTGCCTAGGACCACCCCGTTAAATCTCAGCCGCTTAGATCTTTTTCCGCGCGAAAAGACTCCTTGGTCTAAATCCCACTGCTAGATCACCCTCCACCTTGGAGTCCTCTTTGCAAAAGACCTCCGAGGTCCTCTTTGCAAAATACCACCCTGGGCTGCTTTTATCAAGACCACTCGGGTCGCCTTTGCAAAAAGACCTCCCTTGCTCATTTTGCAAAGACCACTCAGACCACCCTGGGTCCTCGTTGTAAAACCACCCCGGTCTTTTACAAAGACAACCCCGCTTAGGACCTCTTAGGATCTATCTCAACATTCCACGACCTCCTCGGATCTAGATCTCAGCGTTAGATCCTTTGTAAAATCTCTAGTCTCAGACCTCCTCGCGCCGATCGGGACTGCTCAGACCTCCCTAGGCCTCGATCCGAGCCGCCCGCATCTCCTTCCGCAAAACCCTCGCCACTTAGGACCTCCCCGAGTAGATCTTGGCCGCCCAAGACCTCTCTGCTGAATCCCAGCCGATCAGACCTCCTCGCTTGATCCTCGACGCTCAGACCTCCTCGCTGATCTTAGCCGCCCAGACCTCCCTGTAGATCTCAACCGCCATGACCTCCTGTGGAGATCTGAGCCGTTAAGATCTCGCTTATTCAATCGCTGACTTTAGACTCTCCTAGTGCTCCGGGACCGCCGATCTTGATCCGACGGTCACGACACTGCTAGGCGCAGGACCTCCTTTGCGTGCGCTGCATGACCGGTCGCGGGCCGTTGGATTCGATTCAACGCCTGCACTCCCCGCCGTGGGAAGAGGTCTTGTGTGCGCTGTGCCGAGGTCCGTGAGCCGTCCGATCTTGATCTAACGCCCACGACCCTCCTTTTCCTTTAGTTCTTTGGACCTCCGAGAGCTCAAATTTTCTAAGTCTTTTAATGTTTCAAATTTCAAAAGTGCATAACTTTGTCATTTTAGCTCCTTTTGAATGATTCCAATTGCTTTAGCTCATATAGAATGAACTTTAACTGAGAATGAATTTAGGCAATCGTTATGTAGCAGAAAATGATTTTAACTACATGATCTTGTTTAGGGAGAAATGATGTCTAGAAATTCATTGAAAATTTGGAAAATGCATAACTTATTCCCTGTAATTCCAAACTGAGCAAACTAAGTTTTGTTAAAACCCACTAGGAATGTACTGTAATATAGAATAGGTCTTCGTATGATCCTTGCCACCGAAGTTAATAATCTACTAGTTTTAGAACTTAGAAAAATCATAACTATTTCTTTTCAACTCCAATTTGTGCAAACTCAGTTTTGCTGTTGTTAGGATGACCTTATCTACCTACCATAAAAATTTCAGCTTCTAAATCGTTATAGAAATTTTTATCATGAACAGTAACCGAAATTAATTTAATTAGGATTTTTCAGGCTGAGGAAAATTGTTTTAGTCATAACTTTTTCATACCTAATCCTAATGACTTGTTTCTTGTTCCTAAATTTGTCTAAAATCGACCTCTAGCTTCTGTATAAATTTCATGGTATTTGGAGAACTTTTACTGTTGAGTTTTGTTTGGAGTTCTTGTTCTTATTTGGTTATCGCTTTCTTTCAAGTAGGGTTTCAAGGAATTATTGTTCACGTGAGTGAATCCTCTCAGCAAGAAAGTGATCTACAACCAGCAAGCAGCTTGATCATGTTAATCCCAGATTTTAAGTATTTATGTTGTTTACAACTTCTATGTATGCATTGATATCTTGCTTTAACTATTGTCGATAGTTGGCCTAGTAGATGCATTTCCTTAGACAAATGATTATCCTTTACTACCATGAGCCTAGGTTATTGTTGTGATTTAGAGCTCGTTGGATGAGCTCTTGTCACTTAGTAGTTTGCTAATTAATTGCTTAGCCATGCTTAGTTTCCTAGAATGGGCGGTTATCGACTTTGTCGATAACCTTGATCACATAAATCTTATTATCACTTACGATTTCGGCCTTGTGCCATGTCTTCTTATGAAAACTAAAACTGAAAACAAAATGATTTAGACTTGGGCACAATGGTATGTTGGTGTGCTTTTGGGTGTGATCGAATGGTGCCCGGTCATTAAGGACCGAGTTACTTGCGCCATCGCATCGAGCATTTTTGCGCATAACCACACTAGAGGGTATGGGACCCTCTGAATTAGTACTTTGGGAGGCATTAATTAATGAGTCGGGTCGTAGTTTAGCCAACTCTAAATCATGGGTGGGATAATTGAGCTCGTGAGGTCTCAATCGCTCGATGCATAGGCAACCGCTTGCCTTCCCGCATAAGAACACATCCAAGTCCTCGACGAGAGGCACGCAATAAATATCAAGCTCTTGTGGATATCGTGAAGAGTGAGGATCTGGGTCAAGTCAATCGCCGCTTGAGCTCCCGAAAGCTCTCATCGCAAGCGAGGTCCACACAAACTTCCTGTCCTTCTTGAGCAATTCACCATTGGCTTTGCGATTTTGGAGAAGTTCTCGATAAAGCGGGTAGTAGCCCGCTAAACCGAGAAAACTCCGCACATCGGTGGATCGACTTGGGGTGCCTCAAGATAGAACGTCGCGACCTTGCCGATCCACGCCTATGCCTCCACTGAAAGAACATGGCCCAAGAATGCCACTTCCTTCAACCGTAACTCGATTTGCCGAACTTCAGATACAAACTGGTGCTCCCGCAACTTGCCCAAAACAATCTTCGATGCTCAAGATGCTCGTCGCCTTGGAATAGATAAGAATATCATCAATAAAGACCACCACAAATTTATCCAAATACTCCATGAATACCGAATTCATTAAGTTCATGAACAAGGCCGAGCATTGGTTAAGCCAAAGGACATGACGGTGTACTCGCATGCAACCATAACGAGTAGTGAAAGCCGCCTTCGAATATCCTCGATCCGATCCTCGACTGATGATACCCCATTCTCAAATCAATCTTTGAGAACACTGGCTCCACCAACCGATCAAACAGATCATCAATGCGGGCAAAGGGTATTTGTTCTTCACCGCCACCTCATTGAGAGGACGGTAATCAACACACATGCGCAAAGTCTTGTCCTTCTTCTTCACAAAGATCACCGGACAACCCCAAGGAGATGAACTGACGGATGAAACCCTTTGCTTGGAGCTCACCAAGCCGCTTCTTCAATTCTTCTAGCTCATTGGGAGGCATTCGACACGGCGCTTCAAATCGGGCAGACGGGCAGCAACTCGATGACAAACTCAAGATCTCGAACCGAGGCATCCCTGTAAATCATCAGAAAACATCCTCAAAGTCGATACTATGGGAACATCCTCGAATTTGCAAGGTCGCTTTGCCTCTAATGCACATAAATGTGGCCCCCGTAGTCGCGCGAAACCCGACCTGCCATCAAGGGTCGTGAGATAGACAATCTTCCCGCACAATCGATATGTCCCAAGTGTTGGGACAACCAATCCATGCCAAGAATCACATCCGCACTCACCGAATCGAGCAAAATAAGGTTTGCCAAAAATCCCACCTTCGACTACGATAGGAACATCCCGACATCAGAATCACTCATTTCCATTCCCGGGAGCGGATGAGCAAAGGAACTCCCAAAGGAACACAAAGAAGACTACTAGCAGCAAAGAAATGATCTTGAAATAAAAGAATGCGATGCTCCGTAATCAAATAATACCAGAAAGCAGACGAGAATTAACAAGAAGTGTACCCATCACGACATCCGCGCCCCGAGCCTCCTCACCAAAGGTGGTTGACTCGACCGCCGCCGCACTCGGGCTTCGGATCATCTTCCGTCGTGGATGACCACTCGCCCCGCGCCTCCATTAGGACGAGGGCTGCCGCAACACTCGAGGCGTGCATTCGCATAATGGCCCTTGTTGTGGCAATAAAACAAGTAACCTCGCCGCCGGATTACGAGGCCGCCTGCGGCCGATCGCAGCGCACGTGGTCGAACCACGGCTCGCGGTGGACGAGGAGCTGGTGCAGATGGCCTCGCGCCGGTGGAGCAAAAGAACGGGCCATCGTGCCGCCCACCCGAGGACGAGTGAGGTCGGCGTGAGTAGATCGATGCGCCTCCCATTTGCGCTATGGACTCGCCAACGCTTTGCCTTATGCTCAAGAACAATGGCCTTATCTACCAAGGCTCAAAGTCGAGAAGTTCACAACAGATAGCTTGTCCTCGCAGCCTCGCACAAGCCATCCATAAACTTCTCCCCGCTTAGCCTCATCCGAGGCTACCTCTCGTGGAGCATAACGAGCCGATGATTAAACTCAGATAGATACTCGTCACGCATTTGCGCCTCTGCTTGAGCGCGAGGAACTCTTCTTTTTCGCCTTCATCGTGCCATCCGATGTGGGCCCGACGTAAAAGTCGTCCTCGAACTCCTCCCACGCGACCACATTCGCGCGGCCGCATGGCGAGATAGTTCTCCCACCATGAGAGTGCGCGCCTCGAGCCCGTGGGACGCGAAGAGTGCCTTATCCTCGCTCGCATCGAGCTATGTTGAGCTTTTGCTCAACCATGCGCAGCCAATCATCCGTGATCGAGAGGGTCCTCGAGCGGAGAAAGTCGGTGGTCGCGCACGGAGGAACTCGCAAGTCCCCGCGAGTCCGTGGCCGCCACCACGGGCAGGAGTGGAGGTATTCTAGCAATAACCTCCAAGATGCGCTGTCTCGTCCATACGGTTTCGCTGATCCGAGCGAGCACTCACCATGGCCTGAGGAGGGGGAAGCTCATCATGACCACTCACTGATCGCCACGCTGCTCTCCCGCCATCCTGCTTCACTAAGACAAGTTAACAATAGCCGAAAACAAGAAGTCGACATCCCACTGCAAATAACTTACTAACAAAGACAAAACAAACACAAGACTTTTAAGTTACAAAACCAATATTATTGTCGAATGGCTCGATACCAACTTTGTGAGGACTTCATTTATTTGGCTTGTAATGCTTAACCAACCTCCCGGTCCTAGCATCACAAATCAAATAATCGATCTCGAGATATGTATACTTCCTAAAGCAAAGATACACACCTCTGCACAAAATTAGACATCAACTCCATTCCAAACATAGAGTCCAAACACCACACTACCAAACGGAAGATAAACAAATAGTAGAGTTATTATGCATAAAGGCCGATGTGCCAAGATACACAAATAAACAAGAACGACAATGAAGCAAAAGTGCCATAAGATGGCTATAAACAAAGCCAATCGCGTGCCTCCAACCCACAAGGCATCCGACCGACCGCCAAGTCTAGTCGCCACCACGGCGACAAAGACAAACTCACGTAATGAGGCCCCGAGGCTCACCTTCTTCCTCTCGCAACAAAAACATTAAGCAAAGCACTGAGTACAAAGATTGTCTTTGTACCCGCAAGACCGACGTGTGAACTAGCGCACTGCTCATAAGCTACATGCAAAGCTTATTTAGTGGAGGCCATATGTTTCATTTGCATAAAGCCGATTTTCATTTGCAATAAGGTAATACAGCTTTAAAGGCAAGTTTGCAATTCATTTTTAAGATTGAAATAACAAGAAAGATAATAATAACAAAAGCGAAAGATAAACAACCTAGAAGTGACTATCCCAATAGTCACCATTAACAATAGCACTAATCCCGCATTCGCACTCACCCATCAAGTTTTAATTTAAATGTTGTAGTCTAACTCTTGAAAAGCTTACCAAGCGTGTCCATCACCTAGGACGAGGCTATTCGAATAGTTTTTAACCCCGCAGGTGTACCATCGCACTCCACACTTCGCATCGCCTTTAAGCCAAAGCACACTCCAAGGTATGTCGCACACTAAGTCCTACGAGACTTTTTCCAATATTGTGTATTAACTACGAGCCGCTCGTATGGATAGAAATCCATACGCTACATGGTAAAGCCGAAAGACAACTACCCACTCAGATAAAGCTTTTCGACAACTACCATGCTCCCACCTCCATCCTCCCGCGACCTCCCGCGACCCGAGCCAATACACGCCAAAGTACTAGGTCAAGAGAGGTCCCATATACTCTAGTGTGGTTAGCACGCCAAATGCTCGGATAAAAATTCACTCACAAGATGTTCGGTCCCACTGACCTGCACCTTTCCACCACACCCAAAAGATCACACCAATCTTACCATTGTGCCCGCCCAAATCATTTTTGTTTTCATTTTTAGTTTTGCAATTAAACATAGCAGTAAATGTCAAACATAAAGTTGTATAAAATTTTAGGTGATCAAGGTTACCGACTAAGTCGATAACCGCCCATTTCTACCGATACTAAGCATGTCTAAGCAATTTGACTCTGATCTACTAAGTGACAAGAGATCATCCAACACTCTAATCACAAAGAAATAACCTAGGCTCGTAGTAGAGGTCAATATTTTGTCTACAGTGATATGCAACACGGATTTAACTAATCAATTTAACACAAATTAAGCGATGCATACATACAAATTAAACAAAATATTAGACTTTAAAATACCGATTATCATGATCAAATCGCTTGTTCGGTCGCCGTTGTTCGTTGTTATGAGGATCGTCCTCGTGGTTGCCGCAAATATCGGCTTCAACGATCGAACATAACAAAGAAATAAGGACTAATAACACCGACAAAACTCAAACATACAACAACATCAAAACAAGCCAAAACTCACACAAGAGCCTAAGCATGACATAACAAAATTTAAGAAACAGAGAACAAATCATTTTAAGTTATTAAGAATTTTCTATGAATTTTCTAAGTTATAAACACATCAAAGCACTAGTTAAATACTTAACAAATTTTTATGAACATAACTAGTATCTGAAACCTATCCTAACAATTAATATACTGAAAATGGAATTTTATTGCACTGGGTTCAATGAATTTGGACAATTATTGAAAGAGATATGCATTTTCTAATTTAGAAGATACATAAGACATCATTTTATTAGCTAACAGATTTTTGCTACAGAGACATGGATGAAGCTAATTTTATCAAATAGTACACTTAAAATGAAAATTAACAAAGACTGGTTTCATGCAATTTGATAAAAATTGAATTAGTTATGCATTTTCTAAGTTTAAATGAATTAACAAAGGCAAATGTAAAACATATTACGTAAATACTAAAGCATTAAATCCTTTTTCTACCCACACCAACTAGCCTCATAATCGACAAAGCGGCCCGAGCTAAAATGTCGACAGAACCGCCGTCACGAGGTGACGCCAAGGCGATTCTAAGAATACGCCTTCGCTACCAAAGTGCAAACCTAACATACTCACAGAGAAATACGCTCCCAACAGAGGAAACGACACGTGAGCTACACAAACCTAATCGACAACATGGACCCACATGGCGTTGACTCGTAGAACAAATAACGGCCGGATTAAAGGATTTCTAAACGCGACAACCAAAGAGGGCCCACAAATCGCTGATGCCGACTAAAGATGGTTATCACTAAAAGTAGGGTTAGACTTAACGCCGCCGGCGGCCACCGCGACCACAAGGACGGTGGTGCGCCGCACGATCGTTTCGCAACCAGAGGTCTTAGGGCGAGTGAGTGGTACCTTAAGGTTCGCAAAGATCTCACGAACCCTGACGGTGACGCGGAGCCCGATGGTCGACGAGATGGGCTCACGACGGCCGAGGCGAGAAGAAGGTGCGTGCTCGCGAGAAGACGCCGTGAGCTTCGAGAAGACCCCGAAGGCGCGCCACTAATCGCTCGCCAGAAGGATACGCCTGCATAATGCCGACGTAAGAAGGTCCGAGGCGCCGGAATCACCGCGCGCGTAAATACCGCTCGAGAAGAAGAAGTCGCACACCTCCACAATGCATCAAAGACAGAACGAGCCCACCGTGAGCATCATGAAGCATTGCGATCAAGTGAGATCAACCGCCGAGGCTTGAGACTCACCGTAACGCAAACGAGCTCACGAGCCGAGCGGAGGTGGAGACGACGATACCACCCCGTGATTCATCGACGCCAAGAACCCGGATGGGCAAATGGAGGCGCGCCAAACGTGGATCATCAGGCGCGGTCGCTGCTCAAGGGCGGCGCACACGCGGCGCCGCTCGGTTTTTCTCCTACCGGCTAAGAAATGGGCGAGAGGGCGTAAGAATGGTCGCGAAGGAATGGACGACCCTAGAGGTAGATGGACTTCAGCGATCCTCGAGGCGCACACGCCCCTGCGTGGTGGCCGACGAAGTCGCGTGGCACGCATGCGCGATCGCCACGAGCTCCGTGAGGCGCCGAGTCGGCGAGGAAGAACCCGACAGTGGGACCCATATGTCGCCGACAGACAATGCGGCGCGAATGATACTTAGACTCGATCAAGAATGTATCGACCGCTGATCCAAACGACGGCCGAGACCGTGTATGCATTCGACAGTCGGTTGGCAAGACGACGCAACGCGGATCGCTCGATTTGCATCTGACGGTCACGATCGATTGACTCGCAAGGCAGGTGCAGCTAGGCGGTGCGACCGAGTCAAGTGGTGCGGTTCGTTTGAGTCGGACTCGGTTCGAGCCCGACAAAAAGTTGTTTTTCGATTTTGAGTTTAAAAGTCGAGAGAGTTTTAGGAATTTTTAGAGATAGCTCCTGAGCTCCAAAATTCCGAAATTTTTATGGTAGCTACTTGAGACAGAGAGAAACATTTCATAAATTTTCCAGAACTTTTATGCACTGAGAAGTTCTGCAGAAAATTCACAAGCATGCTGACCTAGGATTTGACCAGATTTTCAACTAGTTTGACTTGGCCATTTGAAATAGCAAATAAAATCTAAAAATTGTGAAATAATTCAGGAGGTAGATAGGATGATCAAGATGATAGGAAAATAATTTCAGAGGATGATCACAAGTTTGAAAGCTAAGAATTGATAACAACAATTTCCAATCACAAGAATTAAATTCTAAAAATTGAAATTGCTAGGAAAATTGTAGAAACTTTCAAATGATTTGAAGAGACAACAAAAGTTTTTATTTCTCCTCAAAATTTTACATTTGAAATACAAACCCTAAGTTAGGGTGTTATAAATCTCCTCTTACAGAATCTCGCCCGAGATTCTCGATCACCGGAGAAGAAGGATGGGTAATCGCCGAGACGATCTTCCCGCTCCCAAGTGGCTTCATCTCTGAGTGGTTTGACCACCGAACTTTGAGGAACTTGATCACACGGTTCCTCGCTCGCTCAGCCTTCTTCGAGGATACGAACGGACGCCACGATAAGACAGATCTTCCCGCACATCGATATTTTCCAATGGTGTTTCTCAATCGAATACGGAGGCACTTCTTCAATTGACACATGGAAAACATCATGCACCCTTCAAGTGTAGCCGGCAACTCCAACTTGTATGCAACAGCTCCCACTTTCTTGATGATGCGATATGGCCCGACATATCGAGGAGCCGCTTGTTCTTGACACCAAACGACGATGTCCTTCAGAGGTGAGACTTTGAGATACACAAAGTCATTGGGCCGAAACTCAACTCACGGCGACGACGACCGCATAGCTCTTTTCGCTCGATCGAGCTATGCGCAAGTGCTCACGAATCAATCGCACTTGACTTTCCGCCTCATTGATCGAATCCGCCAAAGAACCGCTCTTCACCGCCACCAGCTCAACGGTGTTCGCAGCAGCGCCCATACAAGGCCTCAAATGGTGCCATGCCGAGACTAGCTCGAAGTCGTTGTTGTAGGAGAACCCGCAAGTGGTAGGCACTTCTCCCAATTCTTCCCATAGGAAAGAACACAAGCACGAGCATATCTTCAAGCACTGATTGACGCGCCCGCTCCACCATCACCCGAGGATGATAGGTCGAATAACGAAAGACGGTCCCCATGGCTTCCTCAGAATCGTGCATAGCCGAGAAGTGAAAAGAGAGCCACGATCCGACACAATCGCTCGTGGCACACCATGCAAGCTCACAATGCGGAGATATAGAGGTTCGATAATCGATCGACACCGAGAGTGGTGGCACCGCAGAAGTGCGCTACTTCGCCAATCGATCGATAACAACCTGTATAGCATCCTTCCTCAAGAAGTACGGTAGACCAAGAATAAAATCCATGCCTACGTAATCCCACTTCCACTCGTATAGGCAAGGGCCGAGGAGACTCGCTGACGCCGATGCTCGCCTTGACGCGACAACATATGTCACATCCGCCACGAACCCGCAATCTCGCTTCATGCGAGTCCACCGTAATCTCTCGACGCAGATCTTGGTACATTTTAGTGGCCCCGGATGGATGGACAAAGGCGAATCATGGGCCTCTCAAGAATCAAATCCCGCAACTCGGGACCTTGGGACCACAAGACGCCCAAACCACACAACACCGTGCTCATCTTCTCGTGGAAACACTTGGCCGATCCATTCTCGATATTCTCGCTTGATTTTTCCCACACCATCATCTCGATTGTTGTGTCGCCTTGATTTGATCCACCAAGGTCGGTTGCACAACCAAGGCAAGCAAGGGAACCATGCTCAACCAAACCCAAGTTGAGACGCTGAAATTCGCAAGAAGTGCAGTTGTCGCTCTTGGATCATCAAAGTATTGCAATACACTTTTCGCTAAGTGCATCAAGAACTACATTGGCTTTGCCAGATGATATCAATACCCATGTCATAATCTTTGATTAATTCTAGCCATCTCCTCCGCTCGAGGTTCAGATCCGCCGAGTGAACAAGTATTTCAAACTCTTGTGATCGGAATACACCTCACGCCGTTACCGATCGATAATGCCGCCAAATCTTGAGTGCATGAACCACAGCAACCAACTCTAAATCATGGGTGGATAATTGAGCTCGTGAGGTCTCAATCGCTCGATGCATAGGCAATCGCTTTGCCTTCCCGCATAAGAACACATCCAAGTCCTCGACGAGAGGCATCGCAATAAATATCGGCTCTTGTGGATATCGTGAAGAGTGAGGATCAATAAGTCAAACCGCTTGAGCTCCCAAAGCTCTCATCGCAAGCGCAGGTCCACACAAACTTCTTGTCCTTCTTGAGCAATTCACCATTGGCTTTGCGATTTTGGAGAAGTTCTCGATAAAGCGCGTAGTAGCCCGCTAAACCGAGAAAACTCCGCACATCGGTGGATCGACTTGGCTGCCTCAAGATAGAACGTCGCGACCTTGCTGGGATCCACAGCCTATGCCTCCAATGAAAGAACATGGCCCAAGAATGCCACTTCCTTCAACCGTAACTCGTGATTTGTCGAACTCGTGATACACACTGTGCTCCCGCACTTGCCCAAAACAATCTTCGATGCTCAAGATGCTCGCTTCAGCCTTGGAATAGATAAGAATATCATCAATAAAGACCACCACAAATTTATCCAAATACTCCATGAATACCGAATTCATTAAGTTCATGAACAAGGTCGAGCATTGGTTAAGCCAAAGGACATGACGGTGTACTGCATACCCATAACGAGTAGTGAAAGCCGCTTCGAATATCCTCGATTCGATCCCGACTGATGATACCCCATTCTCAAATCAATCTTTGAGAACACTGGCTCCAACCAACCGATCAAACAGATCATCAATGCGGGCAAAGGGTATTTGTTCTTCACCGCCACCTCATTGAGAGGACGGTAATCAACACACATGCGCAAAGTCTTGTCCTTCTTCTTCACAAAGATCACCTGACAACCCCAAGGAGATGAACTCGACGGATGAAACCCTTTGCTTGGAGCTCACCAAGCCGCTTCTTCAATTCTTCTAGCTCATTGGGAGGCATTCGACACGCGCTTCAAATCGGGCAGACGGCAAAGAACTCGATGACAAACTCAAGATCTCGAACCGAGGCATCCTGTAAATCATCAGAAAACATCCTCAAAGTCGATACTATGGGAACATCCCGACCGCAAGGTCGGCTTTGCCTCTAATGCACATAAATGTGGCCCCGAGTCGCGCGAAACCCGACCGCTCACTCAAGGGTCGTGAGATAGACAATCTTCCCGCACAATCGATATGCCCCAAGTGTTGGGACAACCAATCCATGCCAAGAATCACATCCGCATCACGAATCGAGCAAAATAAGGTTTGCCAAAATCCCACTCCTTCGACTACGATAGGAACATCCCGACATCAGAATCGCTCTCATTTCCGAACCCGGGAGCTGATGAGCAAAGGAACTCCCAAAGGAACACAAGAAGACTACTAGCAGCAGCAAATGATCTTGAAATAAAAGAATGCGATGCTCCTAATCAAATAATACCGCAGCAGACGAGAATTAACAAGAAGTGTACCCATCACGACATCCGCGCCCCGAGCCTCCTCACCAAAGGTGGTTGACTCGACCGCCGCCGCACTCGGGCTTCGATCATCTTCCGTCGTGGATGACCACTCTCGCCCGCCCTCCATTAGGACGAGGGGTCGCCGCAACACTCGAGGGCGTGCATTCGCATAATGGCCCTTGTTGTGGCAATAAAACAAGTAACCTCGCCGCCGGATTGCGAGGCCGCTCGTTGGCCGATCGCAGCGCACGTGGTCGAAACACGCTCGCGTGGACGAGGAGCCGTGCAGATGGCCTCGCGCGGTGGAGCAAAAGAACGGCCATCGTGCCGCCCACCGAGGACGAGTGAGGTCGTGTGAGCAGCATCGATATGCTCCCATTTGCGCTATGGACTCGCCAACGCTTTGCCTTATGCTCAAGAACAATGGCCTTATCTACCAAGGCCCAAAGTCGAGAAGTCCACAATAGATAGCTTGTCCGCAGCCCTCGCACAAGCCATCCATAAACTTCTCCCGCTAGCCTCATCCGAGGCTACCTCTCCCGAGCATAACGAGCCGATGATTAAACTCGATAGATACTCCGCCACGCATTTGCGCCTTGCTTGAGCGCGAGGAACTCTTCTTCTTTCTTCATCGTGCCATCGTGGATGTGGGCCCGATTTAAAAGTCGATCTCGAACTCCTCCCACGCGACCACACATTCGCGGCCGCATGGCGAGATAGTTCTCCCACCATGAGAGTGCCGCGCCTCGAGCCGTGGGACGCGAAGAGTGCCTTATCTCGCGCTCGACATCGAGCTATGTTGAGCTGCCAACCATGCGCAGCCAATCATCCGCATCGAGAGGGTCCTCGAGCGGCGAAAGTCGGTGGTCGCAGACGGAGGAACTCGCAAGTCCCCGCGAGTCCGTGGCCGCCACCACGGGCAGGAGTGGAGGTATTCCTAGCAATAACCTCCAAGATGCGTGTCCGTCCATACGGTTTCGCTCGACCGAGCGAGCACTCACCATGGTCTGAGGAGGGGAAGCTCTCATCATGACCACTCACGACTACCACGCTGCTCTCCCGCCATCCTGCTTCACTAAGACAAGTTAACAATAGCCTGAAAACAAGAAGTCGACATCCCACCGCAAATAACTTACTAACAAAGACAAAACAAACACAAGACTTTTAAGTTACAAAACCAATTGACAAAAATCGACACTTAGCAAACTCACATATATCTTACCCTTATACTCCCACAAATTTTAATTAGACTAATTTCTATGGTTCTCCCAAAGACCGATTCTACCGATAGTAACTATCTTTGAAAGGAAAGAGAGAAACCAAGTTTTAAACTCAAATTAGAGTAAGATGAGAGTAGAAGGCTAAGATAGGTAAGGAGTAAAATCTGAGAATCGCCTAGGTTTTCATAAACCCTTTTATACTTTGAAATTAAGCTTTTTCAAAATATCCTAAAGACGACTATGCTTGTTATTACGGTCGAATGGCTCGATACCAACTTTTAGAGGACCCCAATTTATTTGGCTTGTAATGCTTAACCAACCTCCCGGTCCTAGCATCACAAATCAAATAAATCGATCTCGAGATATGTATACTTCCTAAAGCAAGATACACACCTCTGCACAAAATTAGACATCAACTCCATTCCAAACATAGAGTCCAAACACCACACTACCAAACGGAAGATAAACAAATAGTAGAGGTTATTACGCATAAAGGCCGATGTGCCAAGATACACAAATAAACAAGAACGACAATGAAGCAAAAGTGCCATAAGATGGCTATAAACAAAGCCAATCGCGTGCCTCCAACCCACAAGGCATCCGACCGACCGCCAAGTCTAGTCGCCACCCACGGCGACAAAGACACCACGTATGAGGCCCCGAGGCTCACCTTCTTCCTCTCGCAACAAAAACATTAAGCAAAGCACCGAGTACAAAGATTGTCTTTGTACCCGCAAGACCGACGTGAACTAGCGCACTGCTCATAAGCTACATGCAAAGCTTACTTAGTGGAGGCCATATGTTTCATTTGCATAAAGCCGATTTTCATTTGCAATAAGGTAATACAGCTTTAAAGGCAAGTTTGCAATTCATTTTTAAGATTGAAATAACAAAGAAAGATAATAATAACAAAAGCTAAAGATAAACAACCTAGAAGTGACTATCCCAATAGTCACCATTAACAATAGCACTAATCCCGCATTCGCACTCACCCATCAAGTTTTAATTTAAATGTTGTAGTCTAACTCTTGAAAAGCTTACCCAAGCGTGTCCATCACCTAGACGAGGCTATTCGAATAGTTTTAACCCCGCAGGTGTACCATCGCACCCACACTTCGCATCGCTTTAAGCCAAAGCACACTTCCAAGGTATGCCGCACGCCTAAGTCCTACGAGACTTTTTCCAATATTGTGTATTAACTACGAGCCGCTCGTATGGATAGAAATCCATACGCTACATGGTAAAGCCTAAAAGACAACTACCCACTCAGATAAAGCTTTTGACAACTACCATGCTCCCACCTCCATCCTCCCGCGACCTCCCGCACCCTGAGCCAATACACGCCAAAGTACTAGGTCAAGAGAGGTCCCATATACTCTAGTGTGGTTAGCACGCTAAATGCTCGATAAAAATTCACTCACAAGATGTTCGGTCCTTAATTGACCTGCACCTTTCCAATACACCCAAAAGATCACACCAATCTTACCATTGTGCCTGCCCAAATCATTTTTGTTTTCATTTTTAGTTTTGCAATTAAACATAGCAGTAAATGTCAAACATAAAGTTGTAGAAAATTTTAGGTGATCAAGGTTACCGACTAAGTCGATAACCGCCCATTTCTACCGATACTAAGCATGTCTAAGCAATTTGACTCGATCTACTAAGTGACAAGAGATCATCCAACAACTCTAATCACAAAGAAATAACCTAGGCTCGTGTAGTAGAGGTCAATATTTTGTCTACAGATATGCAAACACGGATTTAACTAATCAATTTAACACAAATTAAGCGATGCATACATACAAATTGAAACAAAATATTAGACTTTAAAATACCGGATTATCATGATCAAATCGCTTGTTCGTCGCCGTTGCTCGTTGTTATGAGGATCGCCCTCGTGGTTGCCGCAAATATCGGCCTCAACGATCGAACATAACAAAGAAATAAGGACGAATAACACCGACAAAACTCAAACATACAACAACATCAAAACAAGCCAAAACTCACACAAAGAGCCTAAGCATGACATAACAAAATTTAAGAAACAGAGAACAAATCATTTTAAGTTATTAAGAATTTTCTATGAATTTTCTAAGTTATAAACACATCAAAGCACTAGTTAAATACTTAACAAATTTTTATGAACATAACTAGTATCTGAAACCTATCCTAACAATTAATATACTGAAAATGGAATTTTACAGAATTGGGTTCAATGAATTTGGACAATTATTGAAAGAGATATGCATTTTCTAATTTAGAAGATACATAAGACATCATTTTATTAGCTAACAGATTTTTGCTACAGAGACATGGATGAAGCTAATTTTATCAAATAGTACACTTAAAATGAAAATTAACAAAGACTGGTTTCATGCAATTTGGATAAAAATTGAATTAGTTATGCATTTTCTAAGTTTAAATGAATTAACAAAGGCAATGTAAAACATATTACGTAAATACTAAAGCATTAAATCCTTTTTCTACCCACACCAACTAGCCCTGCATAATCGACAAAGCGGCCCGAGCGAAAATGTCGACCGTAACCGCCGTCACGAGGTGACGCCGAAGGCGTATTCTAAGAATACGCCTTCGCTTACCAAAGTGCAAACCTAACATACTCACAGAAATACGCTCCCAACAGAGGAAACGACACGAGCTACACAAACCTAATCGACAACATGGACCCACATGGCGTTGACTCGCAGAACAAATAACGGGCTGGATTAAAGGATTTCTAAACGCGACAACCAAAGAGGGCCCACAAATCGCTGATGCCGACTAAAGATGGTTATCACTAAAAAGTAGGGTTAGACTTAACGCCGCGGCGCCACCGGCGACCACAAGGATTGGCAGCGCCGCACGATCGTTCTCGCGAACCAGAGGTCTTAGGGCGAGTGAGTGGTACCTTAAGGTTCGCAAAGATCTCACGAACCCGTGACGGTGACGCGAGCCCGATGGTCGACTGAGATGGGCTCACGACGCCGGAGGCGGAGAAGAAGGTGCGTGCTCGCGAGAAGACGCCGTGAGCTTCGAGAAGACCCCGAAGGTGCGCCACGAATCGCCTCGCCGTGAAGGATACGCCTGCATAATGCCGACGAAGAAGGTCCGAGGCGGCCGGAATCACCGCGCGCGTAAATACCGCTCGAGAAGAAGAAGTCGCACACCTCCACAATGCATCAAAGACAGAACGAGCCCACCGTGAGCATCGCGAAGCATTGCGATCAAGTGAGATCAACCGCCGAGGCTTGAGACTCACCGTAACGCAAACGAGCTCACTGAGCCGAGCGCCGAGGTGGAGACGACGATACCACCCCGTGATTCATCGACGCCAAGAACCCGGATGGGCAAATGGAGGCGCGCCAAACGTGGATCATCGTGGTGCGGTCGCGCTCAAGGGCGGCGCACACGCGCGGCGCCGCTCGGTTTTTCTCCTACCGGCTAAGAAATGGGCGAGAGGGCGTAAGAATGGTCGCGAGAAGGAATGGACGACCCTAGAGGTAGATGGACTTCAGCGATCCTCGAGGCGCACACGCGCCCTCGAGTGGCAATGACGAGCCGCGTGGCACGCATGCGCGATCGCCAACGAGCTCCCAGAGGCAATGAGTCGGCGAGGAAGAACCCGACAGTGGGACCCATATGTCGCCGACAGACAATGCGCGCGAACAGATACTTAGACTCGATCAAGAATGTATCGACCGCTGGATCCAAACGACTACCGAGACCGTGTATGCATTCGACAGTCGGTTACAAGACGCAACGTGGATCGCTCGACGGCATCGACGGTCACGATCGATTGACTCGCGCGTGCAGCTAGGTGGTGCGACCGAGTCAAGTGGTGCGGTTCGTTTGAGTCGGACTCGGTTCGAGCCCGACAAAATGCTGATTTCGATTTTGAGTTTAAAAGTCGAGAGAGTTTTAGGAATTTTTAGAGATAGCTCCCGAGCTCCAAAATTCCGAAATTTTTATGGTAGCTACTTGAGACAGAGAGAAACATTTCATAAATTTTCCAGAACTTTTATGCACTGAGAAGTTCTGCAGAAAATTCACAAGCATGCTGACCTAGGATTTGACCAGATTTTCAACTAGTTTGACTTGGCCATTTGAAATAGCAAATAAAATCTAAAATTTGTGAAATAATTCAGGAGGTAGATAGGATGATCAAGATGATAGGAAAATAATTTCAGAGGATGATCACAAGTTTGAAAGCTAAGAATTGATAACAACAACTTCCAATCACAAGAATTAAATTCTAAAATTGGAAATTGCTAGGAAAATTGTAGAAACTTTCAAATGATTTGAAGAGACAACAAAAGTTTTTATTTCTCCTCAAAATTTTACATTTGAAATACAAACCCTAAGTTAGGTCTCACCCGCCTAATTTGAGTTTTGAAAGTTGTTTCTCTCCTTCTTTCAAAAGATAGTTATTATCGCTTAAGTTGGGCTTTGGGAACCAATGAGTTTGGCAGATTGAAGTGTTGGCTGCCCTTCTACAAGGTTTTGAAGCTTCGAATGGTGAATTTCACTAGGAGCTTGATGCAAAATCTGACAGCAAGCGCCAATTTCCTGACAGCAAGCTCAAAGGTCCTAAATAAGGTAGATAATGAGAAGATAACTTAACTAAAACTTGTGGAAATAAAAGGGTAAGGAGTGATATTAGTTGGCTAAGTATCTAACGTTATTGTTAGTGGTTCTACCCTACTATTTGGTCCTACTTGAATTTGAGTTGAATGCTGAAATTTACCTTCCTAAACCGATTGCTCGCTCCTCCATATGGGTTAGTCGCAATGAAGTTGGTTTTGTGACTTGAGACCTTGTGCTGATTTTGTGGTTGTTTTTGGAGCTTTTGAGTTCATCTCTTAGTGGTTTATTGTTTCCCGCTTTAAGCTTTCGGGTTGATCCTGTCCATCTTAGTATCTATTCCCACCCTAACGCTCAAGCAGACCCCTAAGTCCTTGGTGGTTCTTCCGCCCCCGCTTCTAGTCTTCGGGTTTGCGCTAACCCATCTCTTCAGAGCAGATGTTCGCGCATCAAAGAAGCACTAGGCCGCAGTCGGCCGATGAAGGTCTCCCGCCCCAACCGTCCGTGCAAGGGTTGCAAGCGCCCCCGCGACAGATGGATTTGGTCCCTTTTTGCCGTGACCATGATAAAAGAGTCATGTCGCCAAATTTGCAACCCCGGAAGATCAAGGTCCGCCGCACTGTGGTGAGGAAGGACACTACGCGCGCGAATGTACCACAGTTTTCCCAAATTGTGATGAAGACCACCTACCCGGAAACTGTCCGACTGCCAAAGTCACTTGTTTTCTCTGTGAGGGAAGCACTCACTCTTCCAAAGAGTGTAGCATGAGCCTGGTGATTGCCAGGTCATTAAAGCTTCAGCGACTGCTTCTTCGGTCATCTACAAGTATCGCAATAGCCAATGCTTCCAGACCAGAGAAGTTCTTGGATGATTTGTCTGTGGAGCTGCAGGACAAATTACCAATCTATACCTTCCCCGACTTTCAAATTACGGTCGAGAATCCTGTAGTTTCTGGGGCCAGAAAGAAGAAGCTAAAGGATCGCCCCAAATGTCCACAGATGGCGGATGCCACTTGTTTCTTCTGTAACAACAAGGGGCACTATGCGCATAGTTGCCCTAAGAAGAGTGCAACAACCCCTCGACCTCCGCTGGTCGTGAGCCTCGCCTCGCGGCACCGCAGCCCAAAGCAGCAAGGTGGCCCCCGCGATTTGGCCGTTGTCACGTGCTTCTTTTGCCACAAGAAGGGGCATTACGCCAACAGTTGCCCCGTGAAGCATCGTGAGCCGAAGGTCGCTTCGTGATCAAGTCAACTCCATCTCCGCTCAAGAAGTTCAGAGGCGCCGACGCCATGTTGGGTATGCTTCTTGTTTACTCTTACCCGATACTGCATTATTCGATTCGTAGACGCCTGCTCCTTTATATCCCTATCTTTATCGTTGTTGGTGATCTTCATCTTGCTCCATCATTTGTGCCTCGCACCACCTCGCTTTATCAAGCCTTGTTAGCCTACCCCATTTTTCCCCAAGAAGAAGGCTACCATCCGCTTGTCATCGCTTTTGACTTATGTGACACCCTCCGTCCCTATACATCCAAGGGCATCACCTACTTGGTATTGCTCAAATTCGTGGACCTAAATGTCCATAGCCCTTCTAATCAATCAAGCACGGAGGGATGACTCAGATAGCTAGTTATCGCCGAGGCCCCATTCGTTAGTGGAGTAACTGCACAAATTGCTCCACCAACCGAGAATGACCTTGGTTCCTCTAAGAAGCTAGCCATGGAGGGATGACTCTGCATAGCTAGTTAGCAGCCGAGATCCCGTTGTTGGCGAAATTGACCGCACAAATCGCTTCCACTCACCAACAACGATCTTGCGCTGTTGTTCTCAAAAATCGAGAAAGATCTCTCAATCTGTCAATCCTTGCTATATCCGGACTCGATAAGTTCCCGTGTCAACTAAAGTGGCACATTTTCTACCAAGTCGAACCGAGATTTGTGCCGGTCCCTTGCTTGAGCTCCTTGTCTCGGGAATCGCACTCATTCAATTCCTTGAAGTTCGTGGTCGAATTGTTCCAAGGATGAAGCTACTTGAAACGGAAAGACCGCCAAAGATACGCACTACCCTCTTTCTTTCTCGAAGGAGTCAAATCTCTGGACGAGATTTTTGTAAGGGGGAGAGTTGTAACATCCCAAGTTTCAGACTTGTGTTTCCAATGTAAGAAAATGTGTAGAAATTAAAACTTTTTCTTACATCTTGCAATTTTGTATGTTCTAAAGAATTCTTGCAAAAGAATTATGGAAATACAAAGTCACAAGTCTGCTTATTCAAATCTTGATCCCGCAAAACATTCTTGTCACATATCTTGATCATCTCCTGGAATATTGTTCCTAAGTTCTTGTTGATGTGTGATCCTCTAAAAGTTTCACAATTTTTAGAAATTGTTGTAATATTTTGGAGGTCAGTAAACCTATTTAAATTTCGTCAAACATTAGCCCAGCACCTTGTTGAATTTTTGGAGGAAAATGTATAGCACAAAAACTCTCGCAAAATGTACACAAGGCTAATAACCCAACTAACAAGCTCCTGTAAAAATCTCATAATTTTTGGAGTAAGTTTGTTGTCTCTAATAAATCCTCAAACTTGGTCTGTGTGAAGCCCAAATTTGGGGTCGAGTCGACTGCTCGAGCTGCACTCCGAGTCCGACCTACCATTTGACTCGGCCACTGCGGCGCGCGGGTGTTGGGCCGTTGGATTCCCATCCAATGCCCTGCACCTCCCACCGGTCCGAGGAGCTTTTGGGCACTTCGCGCCGGGGTGGTCCAAGCCCTGATCTCCATCCAACGGCCTACGACCTCCCTGTGACCTCCTCACCTACAAAGACCCCACCTCTGCCGATCCGGGACGCCCAGACCACCCCATGCAAATCGGGATCGCCCAGACCTCCCCTCGCTCTCGCTCTTCCTCACGACCTCCCGGGGCCTAGTCGTCATGATTTTCTCAAGGCCGCAGGGTGTCGTTGTCGAGCAGCTTGGGAGTAGGGTGTCGTCACTTTTGGTCCTTCCCAACGCTCTCTTCTCGCCATGCATTAAATGTGTCCGAGCCTAGCCCTAAAAGAAGTCATCCCCTACCTCCCGCCTTGTCAAATCTAGGTGTTCTTAGGCTTAGTTTTTGGTCACCTTAGACTTTCGCCACACCATTATTAAGCCCCTGTGCTATGAATAGCCCGAGACCCCTTCTCATTTTCTTTCTCCATTCTTTGTTGTGTTTAAGCCCCTCAAGTGTGAGTCTGGTCTCAAACTCAAGCACCCAAGAACACCACCCTCTCTCGCCACCATTGTCGGTTTTGGAGCTCTTTGAAGGCCATTCGAGCTCCAGTGGTCCCAAAGAACTTCTCGCCTTGTTCACTGTCATCTTGATCTCTCAACTCAAGCTCGTTTAACTTGGCTTGGTTCACATTGCAGGTGAACGAGTTGGGAGGTAGCTTTTGGGTCGAGGCCATCTTCTTCATCCTCTCCGGCAAGCTTTCATCGCCGACTTCGCCGACCTTCCCAAGCTCCTCCGACCCTCGGTTCCTCTCGCCTCAGTGCCCATTCCTTAGCTTTGTTCCTGCTTTCGTAGAGCTCAGTAATGTTTTCGTAGCTGGCGATTAGCCTTCTTCCTTTCTTCTCGGCGGCGGCTGCTCCGCCGCCGCCGCTGAGAGCACGCCCTTAGGTTCTCGGGCGTTATTTAGAACTCGCCTTGCCCTTGGTTCTCGCCGGCGAGGTCCCCATTGCCGGCAATGAGCTAATGACCGAACTCGTGTTTTGCCGTGCCGCACTCGGACAGATTTTGTGGCCTTATGATCAGCATTTAAGGTGTCCTAGGGCCCAATCATTAGAGTTTAAATGCTGTCCGAGGTCGCGCATTAATGCTGTTGAGAGGACCCGGAATATTTAACTAGTAACACTTAACCTCCAATTGGTTCTAGCGTTACTAATTAAACATTCTAAGCCTCGATGGACATATGCTTCCTGCACTGCAGATATGTACATCATCACAAAATTACACATCATTTCCATACAACACACAAGACTAAGTTTAACAACGACATACATAAAGTAAAGTTATTACAAAAGAGAGCCGACCGGTCGAATAGAACAATATACAAGAATGACAAATGAAGCAAAAGTGCCATAAGATGGCTAGAACAAAAGTCCACTTGTTAGCCACACAACCCACAAGGCAACCGACCGCCGCCAAGCTAGTCGCCCTGCAGCTACCACAACACACCGCAAAAGTGAGGCCCTCGTGCTCACCTTCTTCCTCTCGCAATGTAACAATTAAGCATAGCAACCGAGTACAAAGATTGTCTTTGTACCCGCAAGATCGACGTGTGGAATAGCGCACCTATTCATAAACTACATGCAAGCTTATTTAGGTGGAGGTTGTATGCCTCATTTTGCACAAAGCCAACTTTATTTGCAATAATGTAATACTTTTAAAAGCAAGTTTGCAAACTGCTTTGTTATCAAAGTAGCAGTAAGTAAAGGTACATACAAGTAACCACTGGAAGTGACTATCCCAATAGTCACCACAACATAGCACTAATCCTCGATTCGCATCACCCATCAAGTTTTAATTTAAAAGGTTGTAGTCTAACTCTTGAAAGACCTTGCCAAGCGTGTCCATAACCTAGGACGAGGCTATTCGAATAGTTTTAACCCTGCAGGTGTACCAATGTACCCACACTTCGCATCGCCTTTAAGCCACAAAGCACACTTCCGAAGGTATGCCACACGCTAAGTCCTACGAGACTTTTTCCAATATTGTGTATCAACCACGAGCCGCTCGTATGGGTAGAAACACCATACGCTACATTGCACGCGAAAGACGACAAATCCCATCACGTGAAGTCTTTCTGACACTACAATGCTCCCAACACCATCCCTCCCGCGACCTCCCGCAACCCGAGGCAATACACGCCAAAGTACTAAGTCAAGAGAGGTCCCATACCTCTAATGTGGTTAGCACGCTAAAATGCTTGGTTTAGTGTAACAAGATGTTCGGTCCTTGTTGACCGGGCACCATTCCAGCCACACCCAAAATCACACCATCATACCATTGTGCCCAAGTCTAAATCTTTTGTTTTCAGTTTTAGTTTTCATAAGTAGACATGGCACAAGGTGGAAATCATAATCATAATAAGTTTTAGTGATCAAGGTTATCGACAAGTCGATAACCGCCCATTTCTGCCGAAACTAAGCATGGCTAAGCAATTAATTCGCAAACTACTAAGTGACAAGAGCCCATCCATGAACTCTAAATCACAGCAAGTAACCTAGGCTCATGGTAGTAGAGGATAATCATTTGCTAAGGAAATGCATCTACTAGGCCAACTATTAAAACAAAGTAGCAATGCATACATAGAATTTGTAATCAACATAAATACTTAAAATACTGGGATTAACATGATCAAACCGCTTTCCTTCTTGTCGTTGCTCAAACCGTGTGGAGGGTCGCTTCTCGGATTACCGCAAATGTCGAACCCTAAGCGAAAGGCAAAAAGAACCAAGAACAACCAATAAGACTAGCAACACTTAACAAAAGAGCAAGCAAAAATTATCCAAATGCGACGAAACTTATACACAAGGTGAAATACGAATATACCAAGACATAGAAACTGAAAACCTAATTTGGATTTGTGGTGCAAAGATATTGCCTAAAAACACATTTTCTACCATAAATAGCAATGTAGCAAAAATATTTTCTAGAAAGATTTGAAGCTGAAATTTTTATGGTAGCTACCTACTGGTATAGAGGTAACCCATATAAAATTTCAGGTCATTTGGAGTTAAAATGATTTAGTTATGATTTTCCTAAGATGCAAAACTAGCATAATGCACTTTCCGTAAATATAAACATGTGCAAAACCTATTTCACATTATAGTATGATAACAGAGGGATTTCCTAACATCAAATTTCTATTTTTAGGATTTACAGAGAATTACTGGTGTCTATTACCTCATTAAATGAATTTTTAATTGCTACTAATAAGGTTAAATCTACTAACATATTTTTCTCAAAATGATATAGACCTTCCACCATTTTTAGATTAAAGTTTAGTTAATAACAAATTTATCAAAGTTAAAATCATTCAATTAGCGTATATACGTAAAAGATATGCATTTTCCAAGTTTTAATACAATTCGAATATATAAAAATAGCGTAAAACCAACTATTAAAGATTACAGAATTTTCTACTACGAACATAGCTAAAAGCATTTTTATATTAAACTATAGTGGAATACAAATTTATTGCAAATTGGTTTCATGTAAAAGGATTTATATAGAATTAGTTATGAATTTCTAAAGTTTTGATACAATTTTTAGTTGATAAATAAATACTTACGTAAATAAAAACCAACCCAACCGAGAATAACGACGTGGACGCCGTGGGCCGTTGATGCAAAATCCAACGAGCCACACGCGACGGAAAACAAAGACGCGCCGATTCATAATAAAACCCACCGTTGGATCAAGATCCAACGGCCACGAGGAAGCATGCAACCGAGGATGCGATTACCTCGGCGAACCACGCACCGCAGATCTAAAGATGAACGGCTCAAAACCCATCTAACCGGAAGGTCCGATTGCACACATGATCTCACCGCAGATCACGAGATGGACGGTCCGATGATGATGGGGAACCGGATGGTCCGAATGCACTTACGATCAAGGCCGCAGATCGCAAATGGACGGCGCTATAGATCAAGTTCAAAAAGAGGTACCGACGAGTGGGACCGCATGTCGCTGACTTCAGTCACCCACGACCGGTTTAACACACGCACACGCGCATCGCCCACTTGTCGATCGAGAGAAGGTTTCCGACAGATTAAGTGCGACATTTTTATTAATCAATGATTAAGTATTAATGATGTCGAACAAAGGCGGGATTGAACCGAGAGTGATTAAAGGATGTTGGGCCCACTAGTCGCTGGCTCAACAATAATGATTAAGACACAATTAACAACTAATGATTAGCAATTAATGTGCCCTAATCGATGACGAAACGGAGCTTCTCAACCAAGACAACCCGAGTGGCTTTGACGCTTGTCGCCGGCGATCTGGCCGCATGCGCGCCGAACAAGACCCAAAATGGATTCGCACAACGAAGACGTAACCTAATGGTAGCATTCGCCGCCGGCGAGGATCAGAACGCCGCCAGCCGAAAACGAAACGGAACCCTACGGCTAAACACGAAATAGCTAAAAGCTCACCGCACCTAGGATGCGGGTGCCATGACTTCTAGGGACTATATAGAAGCTACCTTATCCGACAGAGCTTCAAAGATGGCCGGGAAGACTTGAACACGATGAAGTCCACCGAGTCAAGAAAATGAAGTGGAAGATGAGGTTCTCGAGCAAAATGAGTGGAACCAAATCATCACCACACTTCATTATAGCTCAAAGAGGTTCCAAAAGCAAGTAATTGCAAAAGAATCACTTACCTGAGTGGAGAAGAAAGGGGTGAAACCAATCGAAAATCTCCAAACTTAAAATTGAGTGATTCCTGTGAATGCAACCCAAAATCAAGTTAGGGGAAATATAAAGGAGGTTGAGGGGTTCAAAAGGGTGCAAGAAATGTTGAAGATGAACCACTGGACACCAAGATCCACATTGGAGCTCCACGGCCAACAATGGTGTTTTGAGGGTGTGAAGTGGTTTTGCTGCTCAAACACTGAGAAGAGCAAAGTGTGGTGTAACGGAACACCAGGAGGAGCTAAGGGGCAATATAAAGGGAAAGGATTAGGGTTACAAGCGCGAACATGAGCCCATGGTGAGCTCGGTTCATGGCGCGGTTGTAGACCAAGAAATGATGGGAGCAAGTGAGCACGGTGACAATGGAGGAAAAAGCCTGGTGCGCATTAAATGCCCCGCAGAGAGACGTTGACGAAAGCAAACTTGAGGTGACACATCAAAGCCGCACGCTCTCTCTCTTTCGCCATTGTCGACGACGCACGCGGCGAGACAGAGGAGGAAGAAGAATGAAAAGAGAACGGTGACCGTTGGATTGAAAATGGACGGTCGCGGTTTAAAAGAGTCACGGACAACCGATTGCTTACAGAAATCTAGACGGCTGGATTGAGATCCAACGGTCCCAATTGATTAATGCAACGGATGGTCCAATGCTCGCACGAACGTGGGCGAGCGATCTAATTCCAACGGCCGAGATTGCACGCGCTTTAAACCGCGCTCTCAGTGCGATTAGGTGGTTCAACCGAGTCAAGTGGCTCGGACTCGAGCCCGACTCAACCCAATGAATAGTGAATTTGGTTTTTTTAGGTTTTAATTAAGCTGATACTTTTGAGGATTTATTTGGGGTAGCAAAATAACTCCAAAAATTCTGAAATTTTTACAGGAGCTTGCTGACTGAGACATTGACCTTGTGTAAAATTTTCAGAGAGTTTTATGCTGCGAATAAATCTCCAAAATTCTGCAAGGCTCTGTTTTAATGTTTGACTGAGAGTCAAACAGTTTGATCGCCTCTAAAAATATTCAAACAATTTCTAAAATTGTGAAATTTTTCAGAGGGTCACATACCACCACAGAGACTTAGGAAAATATATCCAGAGGATGATCATAAGATTTGACAAGATTGTTTTTGGAAGAACAAGATTTGGATCAAAAGACTCGTGACTTTGTACTTCCATAACCTTTGGTACAATACTTGTTCAGTACACAAAGGAAATACATGATGTAAGAAAAAGTTTTAATTTCTACTCATTTTCTTACATTTGAAACACAAGCCCAAAATTGGGATGTTACAGCTGTCTTGCGGGCAAAACGCGCGTGCCGCTAAGTCCTAGGACCTCCTCGGGTTAATCGTGGCCGCCCACGACCACCCCAGTTTAGATCTGAGCCCTTGACTCCTTTCCGTAAAGCTTAAGCCTCAGGACCTCCCCCTCGTTGAATCTTAGCCATTAAAGACCACCCCTAGTTGGATCTGTACCGTAGAGGGTTTCCCGTGTAATTTCTAAGTCCCAAGACCTCCTTGAGAAATCTCGGTCGTTAAAAGACCTCCCAGGATTAGCTCTTAGCCGTTAGATCCTGGTCTGCGAAAACTATAACCGCCAGGACCTCCCCTAGAGTTGATCCTAACCGTCTAGGACCACCCTGGTTAAATCCTAGCCGTTTAGATCTTTTCCCGTGCGCAAAAGACCTCCTTGGTCTAAATCCCAGCCGCTAGGATCACCCTCCACCTTGGAGTCCTCTTTGCAAAAGACCTCCTCCGAGGTCCTCTTTGCAAAATACCACCCCGGTCGTTTTTATCAAGACCACCCTCGGGGTCGTCTTTGCAAAAAGACCTCCCTTGGTCATTTTTGCAAAGACCACCTCAGGACCACCCTCGGGGTCCTCGTTGTAAAAAAACCACCCCTGGTCTTTTACAAAGACAACCCCGCTCAGGACCTCTTAGGATCTATCTCAACCGTTCACGACCTCCCTGATCTAGATCTGAGCGTTAGATCCCCTTTGTAAAATCCTTAGTCTCGTGATTCCTCCGCCGACCGGACCGCTCAGACCTCCCTAGGCCTCGATCCGAGCCGCCCGCATCTCCTTTCGCTAAAACCTCGTCACTTAGGACCTCCCGAGTAGATCTTGGCCGCCCAAGACCTCCTCTGTTGAATCCCACCATCGGGACCTCCTCGCTTGATCCTCGACGCCCAGACCTCCTCGCTGATCTTAGCCGCCTAGGACCTCCCTGTAGATCTCAACCGCCAGACCTCCTGTGAGATCCGAGCCGTTAAGATCTCGCCTGCTCAATCGTTGACTTTAGACCTCCCTAGTGCTCGGGACCGCCAGATCTTGATCCGACGGCCACGACCTCTCGCTAGCGCAAGGACCTCCTTTGCGTGCGTTGTGCATGCACCGGTCGCGGGCCGTTGGATCCGATCTCAACGGCCCGCACTTCCCAAATACGGAAGAGGTCTTGTGTGCGCTGCTGAGGTTCGTGCCGTCACGATCTTGATCTAACGGCCCACGACCTCTCCTTTTTCCTTTAGTTCTTTGGACCTCCCGAGAGCTCAAATTTTCTAAGTCTTTAATGTTTCAAATTTCAAAAGTGCATAACTTTGTCATTTTAGCTCCTTTTGAATGATTCCAATTGCTTTAGCTCATATAGAATGAACTTTAACTGAGAATGAATTTAGGCAATCATATGTAGCGTAAAATGATTTTAACTACATGATCTTGTTTAGGGAGAAATGATGTCTAGAAATTCATTGAAAATTTGGAAAATGCATAACTTACTCCCTGTAATTCCAAACTGAGCAAACTAAGTTTTGTTAAAACCCACTAGGAATGTACTGTAATATAGAATAGGTCTTCGTATGATCCTTGCCACCGAAGTTAATAATCTACTAGTTTTAGAACTTAGAAAAATCATAACTATTTCTTTTCAACTCCAATTTGTGCAAACTCAGTTTTGCTGTTATTAGGATGACCTTATCTACCTACCATAAAACTTTCAGCTTCTAAATCGTTATAGAAATTTTTACCATGAACAGTAACCGAAATTAATTTAATTAGGATTTTTCAGGCTGAGGAAAATTGTTTTAGTCATAACTTTTTCATACCTAATCCTAATGACTTGTTTCTTGTTCCTAAATTTGTCTAAAATCGACCTCTAGCTTCTGTATAAATTTCATGGTATTTGGAGAACTTTTGCTGTTGAGTTTTGTTTGGAGTTCTTGTTCTTATTTGGTTATCGCCTTTTCGCGTTAGGTTTCGAAGGAATTATTGTTCACGTGAGTGAATCCTCTGCAGCAAGAAAGTGATCTACACCAGCAAGCGTTTGATCATGTTAATCCCAGATTTTAAGTATTTATGTTGTTTACAACTTCTATGTATGCATTGATATCTTGCTTTAACTATTGTCGATAGTTGGCCTAGTAGATGCATTTCCTTAGACAAATGATTATCCTTTACTACCATGAGCCTAGGTTATTGTTGTGATTTAGAGCTCGTTGGATGAGCTCTTGTCACTTAGTAGTTTGCGAATTAATTGCTTAGCCATGCTTAGTTTCCGGTAGAAATTGGCGGTTATCGACTTGTCGATAACCTTGATCACATAAAACTTATTATCACTTACGATTTCGGCCTTGTGCCATGTCTTCTTATGAAAACTAAAACTGAAAACAAAATGATTTAGACTTGGGCACAATGGTATGTTGGTGTGCTTTTGGGTGTGATCGAATGGTGTCCGGTCATTAAGGACCGAGTTACTTGCGCCACCGATCGAGCATTTTTGCGCTAACCACACTAGAGGGTATGGGACCCTCTTGAATTAGTACTTTGGGAGGCATTAATTAATGAGTCGTTGGCTGTAGTTTATAGAGAAAAAGGATCACAAAGGCGTGACCGAGGTGGTTCCTTTCTAGGTCCTCCACCCCGACCGGGGTCTTGTAATGTCCGGCTAGTAACTATTGACTCCCGGCTTTGCTTGACCCCACCACAACGTGTGGTCCTAGTGGCCTCTTTCGCCGGCTGGTCACTAAGGGTTAACCCCATACGTGCGACTCTTAATTAACGCATTCCATTGGAAACGTCTCGTAGGACTTAGCCGTGCCGGCATACCAAAGGAAGTGTGCTTAATAGCTTGGCAAAAAGGCGGTCTGAAGTGTGGGTACATTGGTACACCCCTGCAGGGTTAAAACTATTCGAATAGCCTCGTCCTAGGTTATGGACACGCTCGGCTACGCCCCGTGAGAACTAGACTACAACCTTTTAAATTAAAACTTGGTGGGTGGTACGAATCTGAGATTCGTGCTATGTGTGGTGGCTATTGGGGTAGTCACCAATAGGTGGTTACTCTTGTACTTATTGTATACCGTGTTATTTCAATCAATAAAAAAACCGATTGCAAACTTGCTTTTAAAATGTATTACATTATTACAAATAAAGTTGGCTTTATGCAAAATGAGACATACAACCTCCACTTAAACAAGCTTGCATGTAGCATATTGATAGGTCTGCTATTCCACACGTCAGTCTTGCGAGTACAAAAACAATTTTTGTACTCATCTGCTTTGTTTAATATTTTTGTTGCAGAGGAAGAAGGCGAGCCCCATGGGCTTCCCTTTTTGTGAGATGTGTTGCGGGTTTGACGACTAGCTTGGCGGTCCGGTTGGTTGCCTTGTGGGTAAAGGCACACTAATTGGCTTTTGTTTATCGCCATCTTTTGGCACCTTTGCTTCCACTGTTTACTTGGTTATCTGTATGGTATTTGGCATGTCGGCCCCTCTTTTGTAATAACTTATTACTATGTATGTCTTTTGAACTTGTGTTGTGCTTCGGTTCTATGTGAATGGATGGAATTGATGCACAATTTTGTAGCGGGGTGTGTATACTGCATTTATGGGAAGTATACATATCTCGAGGCTTGATTTATTTGATTTGTAATGCTAGGACCAAGTGGATGGTTAAGCATTACAAGCCAAATAAATCGGGGTCCTCACATCAACCCGCTCTCCTGCAATTCGGATGTCGTCCTCGACTCTCTGGGCTGCATCCTCGGTGAAGACCAAGTTGTTCCATAGGACGATCTCCACGATGTGGTTTACTCGCTAGATGGTGGAGACCCTCGCATTGGTCCATCGGAGGAGAAGCTCCAGTCGACAGATGATGGCCGCTATGGTCTCCCGTAGATCGGAGGGCCTACAACGGATGACATTGTGAACGGAAGGTTTGTCCACAGCTTGGGCCAGGTTGCGACCAGAGAGGTGCGAGTACACAACCACAATGTAGGCCAATACAACCGGTATGAGAGGGGAAGCCATTTGGAGTTTGTGGAGAAAGGGGATCAATGAGGTTTGTGAGAAACCCATTTCAGAAGGGGATGTCTATTTATAAAACAAGTACTAATTAAAGCCAGAATGGGAGATGAAAAGCACATCACGAGGGTAATTAAAGCCAGAGAGGGAGACGAAGAGCACATCACGAGGGAAACGAAGTGGCAGCTGTGGTATATCACAGACGGTTCATATTAAGAACCATATGTGATAAGTAATCTATCACAGACGGTTCGTAATAAGAACCGTCTGTTATTCATCATAGAAAGTTCTACTTTAGAAACGTCTGTGATATGCTGGGACTATAAATATCGGCTCCCGACAGACCCCCTGGACCCTAGCGCCTCCACCCCTGACTCAATTTTGGTTTGAGCCACCACCCCCATTACGCCACCTTAGAGAGGAGAAGGAAAGGAGGAAGCTAGAGAGGAGGAAGGGAGGAGAAGGAGATCAGGAGAAGGAGAAGGTGAGGAATCTCACGGGTTATTTGGAATTTTCGTCGTGAGCTCCGAGGGTAAAGATCTGTAACTTTTCATATTTGCTCTAGGTCAATCTTTAACCAATTTTAGTATGTTTGGTTAATAGGCGGAGTAACATATTTGTAGTTTATTAATCTAATTTAACACTACTAATTTGTTACGTGTGTAGCGTAGATGGACCGAAACTGGATGTATCGTGCGAACTGTGTGAGTGAAGAGTACATTAAGGGCGTGTTTGCTTTTAAAAGACCCGCCGAGCAGGATATGTTGAAGAAGGGGATAGAATTTATGTACTGTCCATGCATTGATTGCGGTAATCTGAAGATGTTTAACAACCCGATGCAGATCAAAGCGCACTTGATTCGAATGGGCTTCAAAAAAGGGTATACATGTTGGACCAGTCACGGTAAAGAGTAGATTATACATGAAGTTAATAATGACGACATCACTGAGGAATTCAACGATATTTCGGATGTGGACTATGCTTTTGATGAGGATAGGTCGCACGATGATAATCTGGATCAGATGCTACGCGATGCAGAAGGGAACTACAGTGAGAGAGAGTTTTATAAATTCGAGGGCTTAATAGAGGACTCGGGGAACCTTTGTTTCCTGGCTGCAAGCTGGAATACACAAGGTTGTCAACCGTGCTTGAACTGCTGAAATTGAAGGCAAGCAATGGTTGGTCTGACAAGAGTTTTACGACATTGTTAGGTCTCCTAGTGGACATCCTTCCAGAGAAAAACGTGTTGCCTAGCACCAGCTACCAAGCCAAGAAGGTTCTTTTTCCATTGGGAATGGAAGTAGAAAGAATGCATGCATGTCCGAACGATTGTATCCTGTACCGTAAAGAGTATGCAGACATGCATGTATGTCCCGTGTGCAAAGCATCCCGATACAAGCGTAAGAATATTGCTAAGGTGAAGCAAGGACCTCCTGCTAAGATGTTGTGGTATCTGCCTGTGATCCCACATTTGAAGCGTTTATTTACGAACCGAAAGGATGCAAGATTGTTGCGTTGGCACTCGAAGGAGCGTAAGAAATATGGAAAGCTAAGACACCCTGCTGATTCTGCCGAGTGGAGAAACTTCAATCGGAGGTTTGAAGAGTTCGGTGCGAAACCGAGGAACATAAGGTTAGGATTGAGTACAGATGGAATGAATCCTTTCGGTAATATGAGCAGCCGACACAGCACCTGGCCCGTGAATCTATGTATGTACAACCTTCCTCCTTGGTTGTGTTTGAAGCAAAAGTACATTTTGATGTCACTACTTATCCAAGGGCCGAAGCAACCTAGGAACAATATTGATGTGTACCTAGCACCATTGTTGGAAGATCTTGTGACACTGTGGAATGAAGGGGTACAAGTATGGGATACATACAAACAAGAGAACTTCACTTTACGCGCCATGTTGTTCTGCACCATCAATGATTTTCCTGTCCTTGGTAACTTGTCGAGGTTCAGTATAAAAGGAGCCAAGGCATGTCCGCACTGCTTAGATGGTATCGAGAGTGTGTGGCTGAATAACTCGTGCAAAACTATGTATATGCGTCACCGTAGGTTCCTTACCAGGATTCACCCATACCGCAAGATGAAGAAACAATTCGATGGAAATAAGGAGGATGGTTCTGCTCCAAGGGCTTTTAGAGGGAAAGAGGTCTATGATATAGTTAAGAATATTGATGTTGTGCTTGGGAAGGGACGTAAATTAAGGACCCGTCAGAAGAACATGATCTGGAAGAAGCGTCAATTTTTTGGGACTTGCCTTATTGGGAGCACTTAGAAGTTCGCCACTGCATCGACATCATGCACGTGGAGAAAAATGTATGTGATAACTTGATTGGTCTCTTACTGAACGTTAGTGGCAAAACAAAGTATGGTGTTAACACAAGATATGACTTGGTTAATATGAACATAAGGACTGAGTTAGCACCGAAAGAGACCGGTAAAGAACGAACATACCTTCCCCCAGCTTGCTACACTCTGTCCAAGGCTGAGAGAAATAAACTGTGCCAAAGCTTGCATGATGTGAAAGTTTCGTCCGGTTACTCCGCCAACATTAAGAAACTTGTTTCTATGGAAGATTTGAAATTAATTGGTATGAAGTCTCATGATTGCCATGTGCTGATGACACAAATGCTTCCTGTTGCAATTAGGAGTATCTTGTCGGACAAGGTCCGAGTGGCAATCTTGAGGCTGTGTTATTTCTTTAACTCAATTGCTCAGAACGTCATCGATCCCGAAGGACTAGATGCTCTGCAGGCTGAGGTGGTGACGACTCTATGTCATCTTGAGATGTATTTCCCTCCATCATTTTTTGATATCATGGTCCATCTCATTGTTCACCTTATGAAAGAGATAAAGATATGCGGCTCTGTGTTCCTACGTCATATGTACCCGTTCGAGAGGTACATGGGAATTCTCAAGTCCTACGTACGGAATCGATCTCGACCGGAGGAAAGCATCATCGAAAGTTATGCAACCGAAGAGGTCATTGAGTTCTGCATCGACTACATGGCTTAGGTGGAATCGATAGGTGTGCCTCTATCTCGTCAAGAGGGGAGACTAGAGGGTATCGGGACCATCGGAAGGAAAGCAATCACTCCCGATCTGGATACGTATGCTCAAGCCCATTTCATGGTCTTGCAACACATGACCCAAGTGTCCCCGTATATCAACGAGCACAAAGACATAGTACGCCAACAGAATCCAGACCGGTTGAAGGTTTGGATCACGAGAGAGCACAACCATCAGTTCAACGAATGGTTAAAGGTGTGATTCACTGGGAGGTCATCAAGTGATAATACGCTGCTATGGTTGGCAAAAGGACCAAAATTTACAATTGTGACATGGCAATGATATGACATAAATGGGTACACATTTTATATGATAGCTCAGGATAGGAAGAGCACAGTCCAGAATAGCAGTGTCCGCATAGATGCGTTTCACAAGCAGTTCAATACCGTCGGGCCACGTGGGTTGAACTCCTTTTATGGGTTCGTAGAGAAGATTTGGGAGCTTGACTACGTACTTTTAAAGATCCCCCTGTTTCGATGCCATTGGGTTAAACTTCTGTAGGGCGTGAAGGTCGACAAGTACGGCGTCACTACTGTGGATCTCAAATGTGTTGGATACAAGGATGAACCATTTGTACTCACTAAGCAAGTTGTTCATGTTTTTTATGTAATAGACCAGGCAAATAAGAGCTGCCACATAGTTCTTCATGGAAAAAAGAAGGATTGTCGGAGTTGAGAATGTCGTGGATGAGGAAGAGTATAATCAATTTGACGAGTTGCCACCTTTCGGAGACGGCATCAGGCTCGAGGAAGAACTTAGTGAGGAAGCTAGCTATATGTGTGTCGATCATCATGAAGGGCTATATTTTAAATAAGAATTTATTCCATAACATGAGACATGTCATTGTGGACTTGTAATCTCTTATTTTGATGTAATGTGGAATTGTCATGTGTTATGGAGTTGTAATATCTTATTTTGATGTAATGTGGAATATCAAAATTGGTTTCACTTGATTTGGAGTTGTGTTGAATTAGATATGATTTTTTGAAGTCAAATGCATTTTTAGTGGATAAATTTATGTTAATGTGCTATATATGGACTTCTCATCTCTGATTTTGTTGTCAATGTGGACTTGATGTCCTAATATGCCAAATTATGGATTTCTCTGAATGTGCTCTTGTGAGACCAAATCACGGGCGATTCCATAATAGAACTGTCTGTGATATGGTCATAATCACAGATGGTTCTATTATGGACCGTCTGTGATATAGTCATAATCACAGACGGTTCAACAAAAAGAACCGTCTGTGATATAGGGTTCCTAGCTTAGGCTGTTGAATAGAGTACCTAAGCTAGGTTTGAATTTATTTGAGTATTAGCATCTCCCAGGAACCTCCTTGAATTATTTCAGGATTTTAGGAATTTTTTTGCTATTTTATAGAGCTTGGGTCTGTTTGAACCGTCCGATTAGAATCGGACGGTCCCGATCGGAGATGTTTGGACTGTCCGAATGTCTCCTCTGATCGAGACCGTCCAATTCAGATCGGATGATCCAAACAGACCGAGTTGTTCAGACGGTCCGAACATCTACTCCGATCGAGACCGTCTGATTCAGATTGGACGGTCCGAACAAACTCGGGCTCTATAAAATTGCAAAAAAATAGCAAAAAATTCCTAAAATCTTGAAATAATTCAGGGAGATTTCTGGGATGTGCTAATACTCAAATAAAATTTGAAATCTCGCTGTTCAAGTGTTATTAGCATAAACTAAATTCAAACAGCCTAAGCTAGGAACCCCATATCACAGACGGTTCTATTATGGAACCGTATGTGATTATGACATATCACAGACGGTGCTATTATTGAACCGTCTGTGATTATTACCATATCACAGACGATTCTATTATGGAACCATCTGTGATATCCCTTTATTAGGTGAGAACCGCTAGGTTTTGCGCCCTTACTCGTCACTCGCCCTTACTCTCGCCCGTTTACCTCCCCAGCACCCTTAGCACCTTACGCTCGCTCGTTCGCATCCCCACCTGAGCATCGCCGCCGCCGCTCGAAGCCTCCTCCCCTACGCCTCCTACCCCGACACCTCCTCCTCCACACCAGAGCCACGCCGCTCGGCCTCCTCCTCCCCCTTCCTCCCCCACCGCCATCTGAAGCCACCTCCCAAGTTACTTCTTAGCACGTTTTTCTAGATTTTGTGGGCTTAATACTGCTCTGTGATTGAAATGATCTAATTCTAAAATTGGTAGAATTACTAGTTCAATTTTGAGCTTTACAAGATTGCTTGCTGCTGTCAAAGTAATCACCAGTTTGCCTGCTATTGTCAAATTGTATTTAGAACTTCCAGTACTTCTGTAGTGGTTTGAAGTAATAAATCAGTGAGTCTTGTTATAGTCTTATATGGATTGTAGTAGTACATATTGATGGTTCTTGGTGATCTATGGTTGACAGAAAGTATCTGTTTGAACTTCTTATACATGTGATTGTTCTGTCAGTCTAGTTAAGCATTGGATAGAGCTCAAAATTTGAATTTTAGTGTTCTTATCTAATTTATGAAAATTATAGACTAAAGGGTTCAGATAGCAAAGTTTAATTCATTTGTATCTCGCCTTCTGAGAGCACTCAATATCATCAATTATCTGAGCTTTATGCTGATTTCCTACATATACATGTGGTATATGTTTTGCTTTTCATTCAGCTTAACTGCCATGGAGGATTTACATTTGTATTCCTTATCTGTATATGGTATCCTTATGAAGTTTTACATATTTGTATTCATTTGTGTTGGATATATTGGAGATTTCCTTGTGTAGTACGTACTATATACTGTATATGCTTGATACTATTTGTTTATATAGTTAATTGGTTGGGTAACTTCTATTTTTTCTGTATAAAATATGTTTTCAATGGAAATTATCTTCGAAAATACCTAGTGGATATAAACTTGCAATCCATATTATTTAAACTCTCAACGTTTTGAATTCTGAAATTTTAGTTCATTGCGTATGTAACTTATATAGATAGCAAGTAAGCGAGATGGCGTCCGCACCGTCTTCGCCGCCTTCATCGACGTTGCCGAATGCGTCTGAATCTCGGAGCAAAGTGGTACGTACGCGACATGGCAGAGGAGCATCGAAAATACCTACGGGCCGAATGACCATCACGGAGGTCAGTGACGATGGGGTCCCTGTGGGTCCTAAGAAAGCAGCGGCGAGATTTCGAACCATCTACGGGATACTTGGAAGGGAATGGGTCCTCATCACCACAGTAAGCTGGGACACTCTGTCGAAAGATCGGAGAGGCGAGCTGTGGACAGAAATTTCACAATTGTTCACTATCCCAGAAGCAAACCAGGCACGTGTTCAATGGCAAGCGTTGCTCACCATGGGACACGCGTGGAGGACCTTCAAGAGTACACTTGTCACGAAGTACGTGAATACGGGTCGAACGCCCTTCACGAAGTATAAATTCTTGCTGCGGGGTATATAGGATGCCTTTGTGCAAATGAAGACGATGGCCAAATTTCAGGAGCAAAGTGCGGCACACAAGGCTCTCTAGACAAGAAACACCCACCCCCACAGACTCGGCACCGTTGGGTACACGGGTAAAACCACGCAATAGGCGACAGAGGACGAGAACGAAACAGGGTCATTTGCTGAGATCATAGACGAGCGTGCTCGACCCTAGTTAAGAGCGAGGGCATCAGCCACGTCTTCGGGTGGATTCTCTTTCACAAACCCGGCAGATCAGGATGTGGCCCAACGTGTGGTAAGATATGTCGAACTACCTAGTTATTAATAAGTCCATAACTTCATAATGTCTATAATAACATGATGACCTCTTGCAGCAAGCATTGACTTCCGCATGTTCCGAAGGCTCCTTCGAAACAGACAGGGAGAATGATATATTATCTACGGCCCTCGGAAACAAGCAGCACTAGGTCGCACGTGAGGCATTGGGGTTTATGTACCTTGGAGGGATGGCTTCGTAGACGACTACTACACGTATAAGAGTAGGAAGAGATCCAAGGCCGAGCATGACGATCGGTTGGAACAAGTGCTTATTGCAAGATTTCAAGGACAGCTAACAAGATTGCAGGATCAAGTTAATCAACTCCTCAAGATGACACAAGCTGCCCCCACTATTTTGGGATCCAGTCCTCCTCAACATCAGAGTAGCGTCGCGTCCATGCAAAATTCTAAACATGACGACGTCCAATTACCTATCGATGACATCAAGGTAATGTACATCTCTAAAATGATCCAAAGATAAACCTATAGGACGCCTTAGCTAATTGCGTATCATTTTGTAGGAGGCGACGCCGTGCACGATCCAAGTGAGGATGGTTGGGTCCATGTCTATTGAGACTGGTCGGGGGATGGCGTATCCATGCTAGGAAGGGACAATGCAGCACGGTGCCCAAGTTACATAGGGTTACGCCAGGGTCTAGGTGGACATGGTACATGATAATTTTAGGGTCGTCCTGCTGGAGATTCGCCCGAACGAAGATATCATAACACTAGGGGATGCCGTGTACTCTTTTATCCAATGGCCCAAGAAGGACATCGCCCTATACCCTGCAGTGCTGCCTTAACCTTCAATTCAGAAGGTCTCTCTAATAGGACTCTTGATGACTCCACCTCAACCACCTCGCCACGACCATGCCTTTCCAACAGGGCCCTCGATGATTCCATCTCAACCTTCGCTTCAGAAGCCCGCCTCATCGGTTCCCGTGGAGAAGACGCTGAAGGAACAAGAAAAGCGTGTCGTCGTATCAGTTCCCGAGTCGTCTCATAGGAAGACGCGTAGCGGCCAAGTTGTTCAGGCCAAATTGAAATCGCAGAACGTTGAGGTGCCTCCCAAGCCCGGGAAATACTCCCTCGGAAGTCCGTCGGCCACCGACACAGTACTAGCCCTTGCTGGAATAAGTTGCTAGTCTTTGCATGCCTGGTACATGCGGAAGACCAAAGAGAAGGGGTGCGATACTGCAATCATCGTCAGATACACGAAGGTTCATTTCTTCCATGAGCCGGCCCCCTTCGTCACGGGCTTTGACGACTTATTCGATCTATTCAACCTCAAAGCCCTTGATGCCTCACTTGTATGATGCTGAACACTGTAAGTGTGTACAATCAAGTTCTACATTCACATAATACCAATTAATATAACAACTCATTGCTTATGTACAGACACATGATGAAAAATGTCCAGTAATTGAAAGAACCGGTGGGTTTTCTCGACTCACACATGGTCTCTGAGCAAACCATCATGGCAAACGCATCCTACATCGTGAAATACATAACGACAGGATTGCTTGCTCAGGACGACAAGGACTACATAATGGTGCCCTACAACTAGAAGTAAATGCTTCACTACTTGGTATACAAATTTCATTTGTACTTTATACGTAGCATGAACTTAGGTTTAATGACTATAGCGACATACACGAGTAGGCATCACTGGATCCTTTTAGTCATTATACCAAAGAGAAACAAGGTAATATACATTGATTCCCTACTCAACAAAACCCACGACTTCACCCTTGTGTAAGGAATACTCAACAGGTATGCTCATTTTCTTCATACATAACTCTATTGTAGTCATCCTTCGTTTGAAATGGCCGAGGATAACTTTTTGGAAACATGTAGATCGTTCATCACCTATGTTGCCGAGGGAGGGGCATACAAGGGATCAAGCGCCAAACTGCAACACAGGACGTGATTTCTGGTACGCGCTACAATACAATAATCCTATATCATACTTTGTAATAATACGTCTCGAACTGACTACCTATATATGTAATTCTATTTTTGCAGTGCCACCAGCAAAAACAAGAAGAATGTACATTCTACGTTTGCCATCATATGCAGCACATCATGAGTGCTAAGCTGGAGGATCTCGAGGTTTGTCAATCTCGTAATAATTATTTTCTAATTATAAATATATATATATATATATGCTTACTACTTTAGTCCTGCTAGCGACAGGGCTTGAACATAGATTTAAATGCACTCGTTATGAGAGAGATCTCAGAGGTTCGAGGGAGGCTCTGCGGTTTCATCAAGACGCAGATCATTAACGCTGACGGAGAGTTTCACTCCATCGACAACGCTGAACTACCTTTGAACAATTGATTCAATTGTAATTCACTTTGAGTAGTTGTAATTCAATTATAACTCTAGCGACAATACATGATACATATTCTTTTGTAATTGATTTTGAGTTGTAAATGATCACTTTGAGTTGTCAACAATTGATTCATCTGTGATGTATCTATTTTCCACCTGCTTGTTTTCAGAGGGCATGGCTAGTAATTCCTGAGGCTAGCCGAAAATCAAAAAAAAAATAGATAGGTTTAAAGAACTATCACAGACGGTTTCCATTAACAGCCGTCTGTGATATCCGGATATCACATACGGTTCTATTTACCAACCGTCGGTGATATCCTATATATCACCGACGGTTGGTAAATAGAACCGTCTATGATATCATACATATTAGAGACGGTTGGTAAATATAACCGTCTGTGTTATCATACATATCACAAACGGCTCAAAGAACCGTCGGCGATAACCGCCTGTTATTATAGACGTAAAATTTTAGACGGTTTGAAAACCGTCTGTGATGACGGTTTCGAACCATCTATGATGAGGTTTTCTGTAGTAGTGGTACCGTCCTTGGTCCGTTAGCCTGCTTACCATGTAACCCCTCATCGGATCAACTGTCGTGTTGTTATCGTTGCGCTATTTCTCCAAAGTTTTCCACAGTGTACGAATTTCCTAGTGCATCACAATGTTACTTACCTTCGTATTTATGAATCATTGCTACCTCTATCGTTCTCACAAAATTCTTCAGAAATTTAGCACACTACAACAACATACGACGATCATAAAATGTTATTGCAATTCTGAAAAATTTCGTACCCTTAAGATTCTACGAAAATCACAAACGGACCAACCAACCTTATCACCACCTTTTTATTTCCAAAAAAAATAACCTACAAACAGGATTTGCTAAATGTATTACCTATAAAATTTGACATTTATTCATATAGAATTATTTCAATCAGATTAATAAAATAGTAATGTTAATATTTAAAATCGTCCAATGATTGAGCGACTTAGGACTAATCGCTCAACCATTGAACGACTAACCAAAGTCGCTCAACCACCGGGCGACTACGACGCATGTCGCTCCGCTGTTAGGCGACTTTGGCTAGTCATCCAATGGTTGAGCGGCTAGTCCTAAGTTGCCCAACGGTACGGCGACAGATGATTATTTCTGTTAAAAAAAATAAAATGGTATTATTTGTGTAATTCTGAATAAAAAATTGATTATTCAAAAAATTCTAAGTTTGGTTCTGTCATGTAACATAAAAATCTTCGTGTACGCGCCATCGTGAGAGACCTCTGGCCGTCAACTTGTTAGTCTTGCTTTCTCTATGGTGGCCAGCATCAGCTAAGAGAGAGAGAGAGACCTCTGGCCGTCAACTTGTGAGTCTTGCTTTCTCTTTGGTGGCCAACTTGTGAGTCTTGCTTTCTCTTTGGTGGCCAGCATCAGCTAAGACAGAGAGAGAGACCTCTGACCGTCAACTTGTGAGTCTCGCTTTCTCTATGGTGGCCAGCATCAGCTAAGACAGAGAGAGAGACCTCTGACCGTCAACTTGTGAGTCTCGCTTTCTCTATGGTGGCCAGCATCAGCTGAGAGAGAGAGAGGTGGTTGTACCATCACTATTGAAGTTTATTGGTCTAGTCGCACGCTCACCCCTATATAGATTCCAGACCATGAGAACCGAACGCGTAGCCCAAAGCAGCTCTCATCTTTAGAGGCAAAATGTCTGACAAGCCTTCCATGCCACTACTATTTGTTCTGGTCTTCTTCCACTCCCTGAATCTATGCCCCCATGTACATTCCATGGCGGCATCAACTCCAGTCCATAACGAATCCGACATTGATCGGCAGGCCCTCCTCTGCCTCAAGTCTCAACTCCATGACCCCTCAAGAGCCTTAGCCTCATGGAGAAATGATTCTTTCACATTCTGCAGTTGGCATGGGGTTACATGCAACACACGGCATGCATCTCGTGCTATTGCATTAGACCTTGAATCACTAAACATCACTGGTCAAATATTTCCTTGTATTGCTGGTCTCAGTTTCCTCACCAGAATTCACATGCCCAATAACCAACTCAATGGCCAAATTTATCCTGAGATTGGTCGCTTAACCCGGCTTAGATACCTCAACCTCAGCATGAATTCCCTTAGCGGAGAGCTACCGAAGACGATATCATTATGTTCCCACCTGGAGATCATCGACCTACATACCAACTCCCTGGAAGGTGAGATCCCTCCAAGTCTTGCGTTGTGTTCATCTCTTCAGGAAATTATTATTAGCAATAACAATCTTCAAGGAAGCATGCCTTCACAGTTCGGTTTGCTCCCCAACCTTTCAACACTAGACCTCCTTAGCAACAAGCTCACCGGCACCATTCCTCAATTTCTGGGAAGAGGCAAGTATCTCATGAAGGTGGATCTCCAAAATAATAGCCTCAGTGGAGGAATACCACTTTCTCTGTTCAATAGCACATCCCTTTCTTACATAGATATCTCATATAATAACCTTTCTGGGTCTATCCCTCCATTCTCACAAACATCCTCCCCACTGCAATACCTTAGCTTAACTAATAATAACCTCTCAGGGGCGATTCCTACCTCAATTGGTAACCTCTCTTCCCTATCTTTGCTGCTGATTGCTCTAAATAACTTACAAGGAAGCATTCCAGAGAGCTTGAGTCAAATTGCAAGTTTGCAAGTGTTAGACCTGACCTATAACAACTTGTCAGGCATTGTTCCATCAGCTCTTTACACAATCTCTTCTCTTACTTATCTTGGCCTTGGCGCCAACCAACTTGTTGGGAGAATTCCCACCAACATTGGCTACACCCTTCCAAGCATCACAGACTTGATACTAGAAGGGAACCAATTCGAAGGACCAATTCCTGCTTCTCTGGGCAATGCATCAAACCTCCAAAATTTACTTCTTCGGAGCAACGCATTCACAGGTGTTATTCCTTCGTTGGGATCCTTGCCTGAGTTAATACAACTAGATGTGGGTGTAAATAGACTTGAAGCAAGAGATTGGACATTTTTGTCCTCTCTAACGAACTGTACTAAATTACAGATATTATGCTTAGATACAAATAACCTCCAGGGAACAATACCCAGTTCTATTACCAACCTTTCGGAAAACTTGCAGATACTTCTCCTAACAGAAAACCGGTTGACTGGTGCTATACCATCAGAGATAGGAAAGCTCACCGGCCTCACTGTCCTTCTAATGGACAAAAATTTACTTTCAGGCCATATTCCTGACACAGTTGGAAACCTTCGAAACTTGTCCTTCCTAGGCTTGTCCCGCAACAAAATTTCTGGAGAGGTCCCACCATCGATTGGGAAACTAGAGAAGCTCACTAAACTTTATTTCGAGGAAAACAATTTGACTGGGAACATACCTGCTAGTTTAGCAAGTTGCAAAAATTTGGTGAGACTGAACCTTTCTAGCAATAACTTCAATGGAAACATTCCACAAGAGATCTTTTCCATTCCCACACTTTCCGAAGGCTTAGACTTATCCTATAACAAACTCATTGGACACATACCATTGGAGATTGGTAGGTTGATTAATCTGAATTCGCTTAATATTTCCAACAACCAATTATCAGGTGAAATTCCCTCCACTCTTGGTCAGTGCCTTGTTTTGGAATCTCTCCACTTGGAGGCAAATTTTCTACAAGGAAACATCCCTATATCTTTCATGAACTTGAGAGGCATCACTGAGATGGATCTCTCCCAAAACAAGTTGTCTGGTCAAATTCCAGAATTTTTCGAGTCTTTTAGCTCTTTACAGATTCTCAATCTGTCCTTCAATGACCTTGAGGGACCGATCCCTAAAGGTGGCATATTTGCCAATTCAAGTGTTGTGTTCATCCAAGGAAACGACAAGTTGTGTGCAAGTACTCCAATGCTACAAGTACCACTTTGCACGGCAACGCCATCCGAAAGGAAGAAGACATCCTATATTGCAGCTATATTGGCTCCGCTTACTACAGTTGCTCTAGTTACCTTAGCATGTGTTGCTGCCATTTTTCTGAAGAAGAGAAGTGAAGCTAAACAACTCATCAACCAATCGTTCAAGCAGTTCAAGAATTTCTCGTACGATGATTTATTTAAAGCAACAGATGGTTTCTCTTCATCCACTCTTGTTGGTTCGGGAAGATTTGGATTGGTATACAGAGGCCAATTCAAGTTTGAAGTAAGCACAATTGCTATTAAGGTATTCAAACTTGACCAATTTGGAGCACCCAATAACTTCCTTGCTGAATGCAATGCATTGAGAAACATTCGCCATCGGAATCTTATAAGAGTGATTAGTGTATGTTCGACCTTTGATCCAACAGGAAATGAATTTAAAGCACTTATTCTTGAGTACATGGCTAATGGTAACCTAGAAAGTTGGCTCCATCCGAAGGCATATAAACAAAGCCCAAAAAGACCATTGAGTTTAGCCTCGAGAATAACAATAGCTCTGGGCATAGCTACTGCATTAGACTATCTCCATAATCGATGCACTCCTCCTTTGGTTCATTGCGATCTGAAACCAAGCAACGTCCTTTTGGATGATGAAATGGTTGCATGCCTTAGTGATTTCGGGCTTGCAAAGTTTCTTTACAGTGACTCTTCAATTGGGCTTAACAATTCATCAAGCATACATGGGCCACAAGGATCAGTCGGATATATTGCACCGGGTAAGCACATGTCTCATTCTTATTTTGTTCATATCTAATGTATCATTATCATTTGTCACATAAATGACGTGCAGCAATATTCTCTAGAACTTTACCATCTTTCAACCAAGTAAAGTGGAGACTTCTTAAGCAATTTTGCATAATATTGCAGAGTATGGCATGGGGTGTAAAATCTCAATTGAGGGTGATGTCTACAGCTATGGAATTATTCTTCTAGAGATGATTACAGGAAAGCGTCCGACTGATGAGATGTTTAAGGATGGTATAAACCTTCACAACTTCGTGGATGCAGCAGTTCCACAAAAAATTAGTGAGATTTTAGAATCCAGTCTCACCCAATATCATGAAGGTGAAGACGCAATGGTTGAAATGCAAAGCTGTGCCATGCAACTGACTAAACTTGGCCTAAAATGCTCTGAGACATCACCCAAGGATCGACCAACAATGGAGGATGTTTATGCTGAAATCATCACCATCAAAGAAAAGTTTTCAGCATTGCACAATTTAGGAGATAGATCAATGTTACTGTAATTCACCTGCTACTACAGTACCAGTTGCACGATGCACGATGCATTATATTTCCTTGTTTTTAGAAGTTAAGATCATACTATTTCAGTTCCAATTAAAGCATGAGGAGTTTGTAACTGTACTTTTACAGGTTGATAAGTAATTTGTATGATTCAATTGTCTACAGAAAGGGGATAGAGACATTATTCTCAGGTGACCAGGTACTGTTCACGGATTATGAACACATAAAACAAGGACTGAAATATGTCTAACAGAATTGCATAACACCTTCCCAAAAAGACAAAATTGGTTGTGTCTGCCAATGCGTAGTCCAAAGCAATAGATTTCTTTGTTTCAATATATGTAAGTCCCAGGAAGAATAAAAATTATATAGGAGTAAATTTTTCCAGTAAAAGACACTGACATAGTACAAGGATACTTAAATGTTTAGTTTCCAATGCTGCAATAGAATGTAAAGACATTGAGCTTAGAAAAACACACTCAGTTTTTATATATATATTTGTCAAAATGAGTTACTGCAGGTTCAATCAAAAGCACAGTTCCAAAAGGAACGCCCAAGTGAGCACATAGAACTATGAGGACACAATGCCCTGTTAAAGGCGGATATAGGATTAGCTAATTTCAGCTAAACTTCCATCAGCAACTATACCAAAATTTGTAAAGCCAAATGGATTTATACCAGCAGATCACTTATGATGGCCTAATTTGAACAGCTGCAGAACGGACATCCACAGAACTTGGTAATTATCCTCTTCACATCATGTTTCAGCAAACACCATAGGATGTTCAAGTAGCAAGAGTTTACAAAACTAAGTGCTGTATCTGCAGGCCCACAAAGAGTTGCAAGTTCCCCAAATATGCCATGTGCAACCATATATAAATTGTTATAGATCATAGATCCATTCCCCGAAGATCAATTCAGTTCACTACCCTGACAAAATTGCTTACCAAGCACTTGCAATCAAGCCCTGCCAAACAATTGCATATTTGCATTGGCAATCACCCGTCAGAGAAGCAACACATGTTGGGGTCGGAAGGTATCTGCAGGCCGCGGTGGCACCGAAACGGGCGCCGCCGCGCTGCTTCCTGGTGCTCCGGCGACTCCTGCTCAGCCTCGTGTCGCGCGAGGGCTGCCCTCGAGCCCGGCACGATCGGCGCTTGGGCTCTCTCGGGCAGTCGGCTTCTCAACAGGGCAGCAGGCGGCCGTGGGCGCGCCGGAGGGCGAGCAGGGGAGGGCGGCTAGAGCGCAGAGGACGAGAGATCGGCGCGAGAGGCAAGGGAATGTTAGAGATAGAATAGTGAGTCTTTTATATTTCCTTATCTGTACTCTTGTACTCTTATATATATTGCCAATTGGGCCTCTTCAATATACACACAATATTCATAACATGGTATCAGAGCCAAGGTTAGGGTTAGGTTTTGCTCTTACCGTCGCTGCCTCCTAGCCTCCGGCTGCCGCCGTTGCCACTGCCCCCGGGAGGAGCCACCTTCACTCCCGGGGGCGGCCTTCTCCCTCCGCTGCCTTCGCTCTCCGGCCGGGAGGAGTGGAGCTCTCGCCTCGTGCTACCTGCCGCCGTCTCCGCTTTGAAGGAATCTCCATCGGCTGCTCGACGGCTCTGGATCTGTAGCCGCCTTTGCTCCGTGCGCGCCCGGAAAAGGCGGCCAGATACGTCGCCTGACGCTCTGCCTCGGATCCGGCTTTGGGGCGCGCTGCGCCGCTGCGGCCGCCGCCCCGACGGAGCTCCTCGTTGTTGAGGTCGCGCAGCGGTGCTCACCGAGGCCTCGCTCGATCTCGGCGACCTTGGCGCCGATCTCGCGGAGGATATCGGGGTGCCAGCGCTCGACTTCAGCGAGGTCGCAACACTCTACTCCCGGGGGGACGAGTCTGCCTCATCTTCATTGCTGGCTTCGAGGAGGACTCGTGCTCGTCCCTGCAGCCCTCGGATCCCATCGGATCCGGGCCTCCTCGCCGCCGACCTTTCTCCCATGGCGCTCCATCCGATCTAGTCGGGATGGGGCTGCTATGTCTCGGTTCCGCTGCCTCCGCCGGATCCAACGCCGATTGCTTCTCGCGCCACCCCAACGTAGTTGCTCGTCTTCTGGGCTTCCTCCTCCTCAGCTTGAAGCATCGCTCGGGGTCGTCACCTCGCGCCTCCCGAGCCTCACGCGCCGCCCATGGCCTTCCCTGCTCCGCCCTCCCTCTGTGCACTATGGATCCACTACCTTCTTGGAGACGTCGCCAGTGGGCTTGGTGCTTCTCTGTTGGTGTGAGCCTTCCGTGTCATATTGGGGAGGCATGAGATGGGAACGAAGGGAGATGTGTGAGGTGTGCTGCTGTGATTGGGATTGGGATGGCTCGAATGTGAGGAGGACATTGTTTGGCGTTTTGAGCTGTCGGTGGAGCCACTGGGTGCTGCTTTGGACTGTATTGGACGTGTGGTGCTTCTGGACTAGTGCTATTTGCTGCTGGTCTTCGTTGTTTGGCCGTCGTTTTTGCCTGCTTGCTGCTAGTATCTGCTGCTAGTTATCCTTTGAGTCCTTTTTATTTGTGTCGTTTCTTCCACAAGGCCCATCCAAGTTCATCAAATTTTATCTTTGAGTTCGCTCTAAGTCATGCGAGTCCACAAATTTATTGTCCGTCAGAAAAGCATAGGAATTTCTTTTGCATGGCAGCAGCAATACGTTTTTCTTCAACACGCAGCATCCGTCGCCCGCTTTTAAGGCGTCGCGCTTCTTTCGCGACCGTCTCGGTGTACTTTTTGTGCATTGCGCGCGCTTTCTTCGCATCTGCGCTTCATTGCGCTTCTTGTGCATTGCGTCGCGCTTCTTTTGCATTGTGCATCCGTTGCGCTTTGTGCTCTCTGCGTCTTTGTTGCGCTTCTTCCGCATCGCGTCTCGGTGTACTTTTGTGCATTGCGCGCGCTTTCTTCGCGATCGCGTCATGCGCTTCTTGTGCATTGCGCCACGCTTCTTTTGCACTGTGCATCCGTTGCGCTTCTTGTGCTCTCTGCGTCTCTATTGCGCTTCCTGTGCACTGCGTCTCTGTTGCGCTTCCTGTGCACTGCCACCGCCATGCTTCCACCTATTCCTATTCGACTTGACAGTTTTATCTTTTTGTCGGTGTCATCATCTTCTTCGTCATGTTACCGCGGTTGACTTTGTTGCGGAACCTTGGATGGGAGGAGATCTTTTATCGACATTTTCCAAGAGCTGCATGCTACGACGACATTATCAAGACTCGGACTTTGGATTTTTCATATTTTAGTGTCACCCTTTCCAAATGCAATGCTATTGCATACGCTTTGCATTTGCGGGGGGGTGTTAGAGATATGTTAGAGATAGAATAGTGAGTCTTTTATATTTCCTTATCTGTACTCTTGTACTCTTATATATATTGCCCATTGGGCCTCTTCAATATACACACAATATTCATAACAAAAGGCGGATATAGGATTAGCTAATTTCAGCTAAACTTCCATCAGCAACTATACCAAAATTTGTAAAGCCAAATGGATTTATACCAGCAGATCACTTATGATGGCCTAATTTGAACAGCTGCAGAACGGACATCCACAGAACTTGGGTAATTATCCTCTTCACATCATGTTTCAGCAAACACCATAGGATGTTCAAGTAGCAAGAGTTTACAAAACTAAGTGCTGTATCTGCAGGCCCACAAAGAGTTGCAAGTTCCCCAAATATGCCATGTGCAACCATATATAAATTGTTATAGATCATAGATCCAATTCCCCGAAGATCAATTCAGTTCACTACCCTGACAAAATTGCTTACCAAGCACTTGCAATCAAGCCCTGCCAAACAATTGCATATTTGCATTGGCAATCACCCGTCAGAGAAGCAACACATGTTGGGGTCGGAAGGTATCTGCAGGCCGCGGTGGCACCGAAACGGGCGCCGCCGCGCTGCTTCCTGGTGCTCCGGCGACTCCTGCTCAGCCTCGTGTCGCGCGAGGGCTGCCTCGAGCCCGGCACGATCGGCGCTTGGGCTCTCTCGGGCAGTCGGCTTCTCAACAGGGCAGCAGGCGGCCGTGGGCGAGCCGGAGGGCGAGCAGGGGAGGGCGGCTAGAGCGCAGAGGACGAGAGATCGGCGCGAGAGGCAAGGGTGCGCGGGAGGTGGATTTGGATTCTGACCTGTCAAGCGGCGGCACGCAGCTACGCGGCGCGTTCTTTGTTTTTTTTTTCCCGAGACGTAATGCTGCGCGAATCTAATCAGTGGCAACGCACGGCTCCAGTGTGCAACACGTTAACGCACTTCAAGCTTCAGAACGTGCCTGCCTTGGTGGTGCAATCGCACTGCTTGAGCTGAAGCTCTGATACTGAACTGAGCAAAACCAATGTCGTGCTGGAAGAGAAATCTTACGCACCGGCTGCAGCTGCAGCATTGCAAGAGATTGGTTCCTGCACAGCATGATTGGTGCTCTGCATCATCCGGTAAGAGTCAGGTTAAACGAGCTCTAGTAGGTCTGATGGAAAGTTCACACTCTCGGGTTTCAAATTCAGATCTTGAAAATTCAAGTTTCAGCGTTCGAAACTGGTTGAAAGTTAAAAGTGGCCATATTTAAGACCATATTTAGTACTAGTTGGGTGGGGGCGACCCCAACTTCCCCACCAAAAGCCGCCGCCACTGCACTTCCCTCCTCGTCGTCGCCACTGATGGCGCAGAAACGGAGGGGCCTTCCATCTACAGCATCTCCTTCGCCTCCCTCCCCTCCCCTCTCCCAGTTCTGCGCGTTGGCGGCCGAGGAGGAGGCTACCGCCGTGGCCGCTGAGCTTGGGTTCATGAGGCGGCACGTGGCGGAGATGGCGCAGATGGAAGTGAAGCTCCACAAGGACCATTGCGTGTGGGTGCAAGCTCCAAGCACTTTAGTCACAGATCTAGGGAGTCCCCCTCAAGATCCATGTGTTGTCGCAGATCGGTGAGGTGGTTGTCGCAGCATGGGGTGTCGATGCGATCGTGGGCTAATGGCACGGGCCCGACGTTGCATCCTCTCGGTCGATATGGCCCGATCCGCTCGGCTCGCTTCCTTCCGCTAGATTAGGCTCGACCGCCTTCTCCTTGTCGATCCACCGAGCCTGGTGGTGCTTGTCGCGTGCGCGCGTGAGGTACACACGGGGTGCGGTGGCTCGGTGGTCGGCCGCACGATGAGGTCTCGCTGACGACGCCGCTTGGGACAACGATCGGTTCCGGTGGTGCGGCTCGCCGAGGTAGCGCCGCAGCCGGTGTTCTTCGCCGGTGGTGCATGGTTCGCCAGCAGCCACCCTTTATAGCTCGTTGCGACGGACGGCGCGTGTGGTGCTCGTCCGGCAATGGGCCCTTGGCAAAGGGCCGCGATGGACGTGGTGTTCGCCACGACGGCGCATCGCTGGTGTGTCGCGACGGGCGGTGCGCATGGTGATCCGGCCGGCAGCGCTCCTCGGCGAATGGTCACAACGGCGCGTGGGTGTGCGCGCATGAAGGTGGTGGTGGTGCGCCGCGCGTGCACGTTGGTGGTTGGCGGCGTCAAACCCATCGGCAACGCTGCGGGGTGGTGGCGTGTTGCAGCAGTGGTGCGAGCGTGGGTAGTACAACGGTATGATGGGCGGTGGTGCGCCAAGACGATGCAATGTTTGTTGTGGCGGTGAAGGTGTTGGAAGTCTCGTGGACGGCGAGCCCGCGCCTCTACGCGTTGGTGTGTTGCGCCGGGACGCCCGTGGCATCTCCGACTCGTGGCGTTGTTGTTGTTGAGCTCGAGTGTGCGTGACCAGCTGGTCGCAGATGGTGTTGTGCTAGGTGGTGTTTACCTCTAGCTTTGGTGTTAGTGATGCTTAGCTAGGTGTTCCATATTGGGTTTTCCCTTGTGTGGTGTGGTGTTGTTGTCCATTGATTTCTACTGGGCTTCACTCTTGTACAATTTTTCCTCCTTTTACTTTTTTGTACCGCTTTACTCTCCATCTTAATGAAATGAATAACGACAGCTCTCCGCCATTCGTTAAAAAGTTAACTAAAAGGGTGTCATATAAGAGAGCTCTGATGGCACATCACACCAAAGTTCCCGCTACCTCATGAAAGGTTGTAAGACCATGTCCAATGTTATGTTTTAGCCGGTTCAAAGGAAGAGCGAGAAGGTATTGAATCGATTCAATATATTGGAGGGTCGATTCAAACAAAAAAAATTCTGGAACCGAACTCTACTTAAAAGTCGATTCAAAGCATTAAACAACTCATTTATGAAAGAGAGAGAGAGAGTGCGGTTGAGAGAGGGTATTATTATTTTATGGTTTTTTAATGTAACGTTGGTCTAAGTTATTAGTAGGAATTGGTTTAATGCATTAGAGAAAAACAAGCTCAGTTCTTAGAATACTTACATGACATGACTTTGAATCGACATCAGTTCAATACACTAAAGATGCTCCAAGAAATGATCTACGACCCGCACTTCTACCAAGCGAAATTTCCCTTCGAAATGACCACTCTTTCTCACTTCAGTATGTAATTCTGAAATTTCTGACTAATTGTTGTTTATCTTGTGTAAGTTACCTTCTATGATCTAATCAATCAGCAGCTCTTCAGTATGTAATTCTGAAATTTCTGACTAATTGTTTTTCTACTGAATAAGCTACTAGCTAGCACGCCTTGCTCTGTTAGTTAAGTACGACGAGCCATCAGAGTATCAGAAAAGGAAAGGAAAAGATCAGTTTGGTCATGCAAACCCAGCCGACTGTCCAATCCAAACAAAGCCGAAAGCACCCATACTTAATTGTTTTATCGGTTGTTTTTGGTCATGTTGTGATTCCAAATTAATTGTTGAATGATAGCTTGTCACTACCGTACTTGTGTTACCATGTGGTAAACATAATCGCAACAGAAAAGCTACCTCTGCTGCAATGTTGTGCAACGTACTAATCAAGCATGCATGCATGTGCACCAAGCTAGCTGAACAATCGTGTGGGAAGATTTGGTACGATCAAATCGCTTCAGCAAATGAAGGGTTGATACGAAAACTAAAATGATCCTACGTGCAACTCTGACATAGTTAATTGCATCGGAAAAAATCTTTTGCACTGGAGGCACATCAGCCTTGTGGCTGGTTGGTTATTGCATATGCAGCGCCATTTATACCCTACACCTCTGTGAATAGCCAAGTTAACCGGTTCGCGTGAAAAAGGTGTGCCTGTAAGAGAACCGCAAAGCTCACAACTCTGAAGCCACACATCACACAGGAGCCCCCCTTACCTACTCCGAGTTGCATGAAGTTATCCTCTGCTCGATCGATCTTCCGTAAACCAAGCAAAATTTCCCCTTGAAAAGAGAAATATTTCTTGTTCAATTTGTCCATGTTGAATGCACATAGGACTGTGAGGCATCGCGAGTGTTTGACATGCAAAATTGATACCATGATTTCTGGTTTAGATACTTTGGTGCAGCAGTCACCGACAGATTTATCTAAGCATGATATGTGAAGTCAGTGTAGGCTCGACGCATAGTGTGAAAAAGATTGCTACCGCCCACCGATCGCGCAAATCAAGAGAATCCACTTGATCGTCCAGGTGCAAATGTTCCGCTTCATCGTGCGCAGCTATGCACATAAACTACTTGAGATCGGAGAAATCAAGTCAATTACCAAGAAGTATCTGTATTTGCACATGTTCTTGCTTGCTGTTACTCACCAAGATGAGCTATATGACAAAGTTTGTACATCTGTGTTTACTGGTTATCATGTGCCTCTCTGTGGCTGTGCAATGAGATTGAGAAAAGTAAGAGAATATATATGGAGTATGTACGTACCATCATTTTTAGCAGTTTAATGTTTGGGCTATCTTTTGTACAGTTTCTGAATGGATGCTTGATTTGCTAATGCATGTCACCGTGTGCTATCTTTGTGGTAAGCATATAATGGGAACAAAAAAATGTGCTGTGCAACAAATGCACTCAAAACCTGGCATGTGCTGAACAATCGTGTAGGGTCATAATCGCACAATTTTGGGAAAATTAATCAAATTGCTTCAGCAAATCAAGTTTCGATGTGAATTCTAAATAACAAGTTTGATGGTGGTGGCCTGGGGTGATTAATACTAGATTGATGAACACTTGCCTTCTTTGTAAATGGTTCTGAAGATTTAATAAGGCTGATGATGAGATTTGGCTTAGAATTTTAAAAGCAAAATATTTCCCTAGGGGTGATTACAAACACTCATTGCCTATTAGAAGCTCACAACAGTTCTGGAAATCTATTCATAAGGTTCAATCTTTGTTCAATTGGGGGTGGTTCTTGCCATGATATTTGGATAGATGTTTGTCCTTTGAAAATTAGTTTCCCTTGGCTTTATAATATCTGCTCAGATCCTGACATCAAAGTAGCAGAGTGCATTGTGAGAGGGGTTTGGCATATTGAGTTTTTTTAGGAATTTTGGGAGAGAAGAAGAAGAGCAGCGGGAGATCCTTAAGGATCAGTTAGAGGGGAGTGGAACTTAATGTTGAAAAAGATAAAATGGTGTGGTGCTTGGATAAGAAGGGTCAATTTACAGAAAATCTTTGTACAAACATTTGATCTTTGGTGAGGTTACTGATAGAAGAATGAAAAACTTTGGTCAAGTAAGATTCCGCTCAAAGTGAAGATCTTTCTTTGGTAGACTTACCATAATAGGATTCAGACAACTGATCACTCAGATTAGAAAATAGAAAGGGATGTTAGCTTCTTTTAGTATTTCCTTGTAAACTGGTTTCCCGGTCAGTTGTTTTCGGTTGTTGCCTTGTAACTTTGGATATTCGCTTTATAAAAGCTGAGTAATCTTTCCAATTTCAAAAAATGACAATCTTGTGCGATTCTACCTCGCTCGCGCAGGACAGCAGACAAGGTGACGTTCTCATTCTCGAGAGTAGTCGAGCTAAAAGCGCCACGTTTTAAGTGTCTTCTAATATAGTATTATGTTCTTCACTTTGACATTCGAGTACTAGGCGAAATCATATTGCATCAGCATTCACGGGATTGTCATAGGGGCAGCCCACTTGCCCCACGACTCGCGCACAGCGCAGATGAGGTCCACGAGGGAGGCCCGAAGGCCATGTGAGGACCCCGAAGGTCCAAGGCCATACAGCCCAAAGAGGCCCTCCCGAGGGCGCTTGCCGTAACCTCAAGGGGGCTGGAGGGTCACCGATGCGCTCAAGTCCAAAGCTAGGAGTCCCTGTGCCACCTCGGGAGAGCCAAAGGGTGTTCAAGCCCTTCGCCCGAGGGTTCCTTGGGTACAGACAGGCAAAAGTACCGGTGGATGGGGCATCAACACAGTGGACCAGGGCTAGGAAGGTCCACCATGAGCCGGAGGCTACACGTAGGGGTAAGAAATGTCCCCGCAGCCCCTATGGGCGAGGGCCTGTTTAGGGGTAGTCCTCAGTAATCTCATATACCTAGTCGGAAGATTATAAATAGCCACCTTCCCTATGTAATAACTCGACTTGGATTTTTAGAATAATTACTATGCATTTATTCCTTGCATCCAGCCCCTCCTCGAGGATCCTTCGGTCCCTCCTCGCACACCGGGGATCTCTCTTTCTAATGTCTAGTCTTTCTTCTAGGATAGTTGGCACCATCCGTGGGGAGCAGCAGAAAGTCACAGAGCACAACTCCAGTATCATCATGGCCCCTCAAAGGAAGGCCAAGTCCAAGATATCGGCTAAAGCGGTCGCAGCGACCACGGCACCTATCACCCCGAAATGGCCAAATACCTAGCAGAGTAGGCGGCCTCAAGCACTTTCTGCATCACCATCCAAACCATCCCAAGAGGCGTGGGGCCGCAGACAAGCTAGTAAAATTGGCCAACTTCGCCGAGCGTCCTCCTCCCAAAGTTTTCTATGAAATATTAAGGGCCCCATAGGCCGCACCCAAAGCACAACGAGCTGCGCCCAACCACACGGGCCGAGTGTCGAGTGCTCCTCATCAACGACCGGTTGGCGAGACATTATCATAAAATACCTCACAAGGGAAGAGCCCGAAGACACCGCGCATGGCCTTTGGCCCCGGTGCACACCGGCCTCCGTAGGCACGTGTATAGACAAACACCGTATATGGCCTTCACCCGGGCACACCGATGCCCTCCACGCATAACGAGTATATAAACAGACACCACGATGGCTTCGGCCTTGGCACACCGCCTTCGCAAGCACATGTATAAACAGACACCGTGCTTGGCCTTCGGCCCTGGTGCACATCGATGCCCTCCGCAGGCATGAGTGTATAAACAGACAACGCGCATGGCCTTCGGCCCCGGTGCACATTGGCCCTCCGCAGGCACGTGTATAAATAGACACTGCGCGTGGCTTTCAGCCCCAGTGCACACCGATGCCCTCTGTAGGCACGAGTGTATAAACAGACACCACGTATGGCATTCGGCCCCGGTGCACACTAGCCCTCCGCAGGCATGTGTATAAACAGACGCTGCGCATGGCCTTCGGCCCCGGTACACACCGATGCTCTCTGCAAGCACGAGTGTATAAACAGACACCGCGCATGGCCTTAGGCCCCGGTGCACACCGATGCCCTCCGTAGGCACGAGTGTATAAACTGACACCTTGCATGGCCTTCGGCCCTGGCACACACCGATGCCCTCCGCAAGCACGATTGTATAAGAAGACGCTGTGCATAGCTCTGACCCTGGCACAACACTTGGTCCCAAACCAGGGCGCACTAGGGGGGACGACTATTCGAATAGATTGACATTCTGCAGAGGTTGTACAGCTTTACCCATAGAGATAATTTGCTTTTAATGTCGGCCAATACACGCTTCCAAAGGCATGCGACTAAGAAATTATTACTAGGCCTTTCCAATGTTCTACCTCAAGGCTAACATGTCCACTAAGGTTTCACTTCCATTAGGCTAATCACCCGTCGGAAGCCCCTCTGCACTGTGGGAATACTACCTAACCAACACTCACACATAACAATGAGGTGTTACAAATTAATAAACCTAATTTGTCCCACTTCAAACATATGGTGGTACAGTGGGGCATAGCAAAATACTCTCGAAGACCGGTCCTTAACTGACTTGGGCAACATTCCACAACCCTAAACTCGATCATAGAAATGAATTGATCCTGTGCATCGACTTGCACCATACCAACAACCATTATGCCCAAGTCTAAACCATTTTAATTTGTTTCACAAGTAAAAGCATTTTCTAAACTTTCCATGGTAAGACAATACCATAGACTTGATTTGAATCAAATTTGTATACTTTGGCTAAAACTCTCCAAATTCAAGATTTTGGTCTAAGCATTAAGCATATAATTTTTTAAATTTTATTTTGACTATGGTGACAAGGGAATGACAACTCAAGCATCAACATTGGCCATACAAGGAAATAGACTAACTATGAATTTAAAATAGGAATTAAAAATTATGCATGCAATCATAATTTAAAACAAAATTAAATAATTTAAAATAATAGGATCAATATGGTCAAAGGTATAACTTGCCTTGCTCAAATACTTCTTCTTCAACTACCTCAAATTTACTAGATTCGTCGAAATCTATACGTGAAAATAAGCCAAATTCAAATAATACTCAAATAAATTCAAATGAAAATTCAAATTAACTCCAAATCCTTAACCGGTGTATGAACACAGAGAATTCGGGATCCTTCGCTCCCGGGTTTGACAGTCACACGCGCCACGGTGTTCGATAGATCTCGCTCCGCCTGGAACTCCTCCTTGAGCACCTTCCGGACACCTCGCAAAGCATGCATGTTGCCCTGAAGGACGATTCGCTCCTCCTCAAGCCCCACCACCTGGGCCTGAAGGGTGGTTCGCTCCTCCTCAAGCCCCATCACCCAAGCCTCCAGGGCAGTCAACCTCCCGGCAAGAGTATGGCGCTCGGCGCGTAGGACCTCGCTCCGGCCATGCTCCACATCAACCTACCTCTAGATCTCAGCGAGACCCTGCGAAACATCATGGTCAATTACTCAGGATAGCATCAAGGTCTGCACATGCATCAACCCATCAAAAAATATAAAATAATTGTATATAGCTACTCAACAAAGCGACCGGCAAGCCAACCTTCGCGACGTTCGCCTCGACGCCCTGGAGCATATCCTTGAGGGACATCTTTCAGAAAAGCTCCTACGCAACAGGTGGAGCACCGAAGCGAGCAATCTCCTCAAAGACCCCCGCAACGCCCAGACATACCGTAAAGTCTGTAGGACAGAGTGGGCCCAAGTTCGTAGAACCCACGACAGCCGAAGCCGCGGATGTCGAAGGTACCGCCTTGGAACCTGCCGATGCTGAGCCACCATCACTATGACCATCAGCTCGGTCACTAACAGCTGCACCACACAAAGAAGGGTCATAACCGCACGCTAGCACAAGGCAAAGAAACATACTGAGCATACCAGTCGGCGCCTGCGAGGTCATAGGTGTAGCCTCTGTATCCTCAGCACCCCTCTCATAAATGTGCGAGAGAGTGCTATCACCTGAGGAGCCTTTCAACGGCAACCTCACCAGGCCAAACAAGCCCGCTACGCCATCTGCCTCCGTCACAGAACGCTCACCCGCCTTTGCCGTCGCACCGAGCTCAACCACCTCAGCCGCCCTGCACTCAGGGGAAACAATGTGTACGCCCGAAGAGAGGCTACTGGACTCGGCGCACTCCCCCCACTCCGAGGTCTCCTGTGCCACCCTCTTGGCCGTGGGCCCCGCCACATCCCCCGGTCACGGGAGGAGCCACCCACCTCACAAGGGCTAGCGGTGCGCAGGGCACCACCACAATTGGGCCTGTGCAATTGACTTCAGGCGCCTGAGCGTGTTTCTTTTTCCCCTCATCCGGATCTAGACGTTCCGCGAGCCGGACCGACACGCCATACGCTTGATTCAACTAAGCATCCCTCACCACCAACCCGCACCTAGCATGATATTCGCCCATATAGGGGGCCAAGAGCAGCTCCGTGGCTCAGGCCGCTTTATCGATGGGTGCAACTGCCAAGTTACAAGCACGATGGGTCACAAACTAACTAAATTAAGAAAAAAGAACCATATCGCATAACCTCACTCGGTACCTTCGCGAGGTGCGCCTTTGCGGTCCGACACGGTGAGGGTCAAGAGATCAAACCTTGGAGCTCCTAGCTCCACACGCCACCGCGGCCGGGCCGACACTGAAGGCCCAAAACTCCTCCACAAGGTCGCGAGTCGAAAGATGCTTCATCGTGTTCAAGAAGACGTGGAGGAGGGCCTCCTACAGTGAGGTCGGGACGATCTCGGGAGACGATCAACTCTATCGACCACCACTCGATTGAAGACCCGCCATCGGTGAAGTATGGTAGAACCACCGACGTGTCGGTTGGTATCCCAACGGTTGAGTGCGTGAGTGCGCCACATACATTTGCATCTGCGCCGGTTGGAAGTTAGCGCCGCCGAAGCTCGCGTCCCCGAAGTTCTTCTTCTTCACCGCACTTCCCATCATGAAGGTAAGCAAAGAGGCTCCTTCACCGCTAGTACCAGCAGAGATCAAGAATCCATTCAAAGACACCCAACCTCATGAGGGAGTTCGTCAGTTGTGCCAATTCCACCAAATAGAGCTGGAGCACAACGGAGACCAGATCGACATAGGGGAACCGCAGCCCAGCGTTGAAGAAGGTCACAAAGACCACCGCCTCGTCGGAGCGCGGGGTTGGCACAATCTCCACCCCTGGAGCCCGAACCTTCTCGAGGCTCTCCAATTTGCCCTCATCCATGAGGGTTCGGAGAATAAGATCCGTCACGGTGGACCTCCCGATGTCACTCGTGTACATAACTTCCCCCGCGCCTCGCCGTCACCAAAGCTCCTGGTAAGCTTCGCCGAAAAACAGCATAGGCACCGCTAGGCCAAACAGAGTGAGCAGCTGGTTCCCAACAGTCTAAGAGACAAAGTGTGGGCAGAGGGGAGGGGTGACCCCATATTTATACCTACTAGAGCCACAACCAAGCAAGGCGGTGGGAGACCAAGCACCATGACCCAGTCACTGCACAACATGTGGCATCTAGATGGCAAACTGGCACCATTATGGCACAATACCCAACTATCACGCGCGTCGTTCGAAGGCTCAGGTTAAAAATGCCACGTGAATACCGTTGGGAATTTGTGCTGGTCTCTATGTTTCGGAATAGGTTCAACCTCCACCGATCGCCCGAGGCACTGCCATGGGCCGCCTACGCCCCGCCCCAAGGTCGCATGTTTGCATTATTTTCTCGTGGGTTTAATTATCTTTGGCACTTTATTCAATGGTTTTAGTACTTATTTAAGTGATTTCAATACTTGTTTCAATGATTTGACTTATTCACTATTTGTAGCGCACAATTTTAGCATTGAAACATTAGCAATGAAATGATGTATTACAACTATTGAACTCACCCAATAATTGAAATAAGTATTAGCACCATTTAAACAAGTATTGGCACCAATAAAACAAGTGCTAAAGGTAACTAAAGCCACAACAGGTATGTGCTTTTGTTGTTAGTTGTTTCCACATTCTTATTTTCGAGTAGAATGATGAGTAGAATTCAGGGTCAAATTCTTTTAAGGGGGTAGAATGTAATATCGCGCGTAAATATCAAGAAATAAGAATTAGTAAATTGGAAATTGTTAATTAAAATTCAAATTTTGGGGGGGTTTAAAGAAAGTATTTGGCCACCGACCCATAGCCCAAGGGGGCTGGTCGGCTATAACAGGGCAGGGAGGGGGGGCGCAAACCCTAGCCGTCCCAGCATATGCCGCGCTCTGCCCTGCCTCTATGTTGCACCCTTGGCCGAGCCTAGCACGCCGTGCCCTCGTCGAGCTGCCTTGCTGCTGCTCCCTAGCCGCCGCCCCAGCCTCTGGCTCTCCTTGCTGCTGGCTGCATTGCAAGGAAAGAAGGGCCAGGAGGAGCCGGCAAGGGGAAGGAGGAGGAAGGAAAGGGCAGGAAGAGAAGGAAAAGCTAGGGTTTGTGATCGTCATCGGTTTTCCATGGGTAACGATCTGGTTAATCCCTAGATTGATCATATGTTATTGTTTAGTCACATTGTAGATTGGTTTGGTTGCAGGAGGTAGATGTTTCGTGATGCCCTAGTTCGTTAAGTTGTGTTGTAGAACCTTACGAGGGATTTTGGGGTATCTATGTCTATAATCATGATTTTGTCTGGTTAGGAAAGTTGTAGATTATTTCTTTAGCTTTTCAAGAAGCTCAAGATCACTAAATTTGGATAAGTGATTAAAAGATTGGCCTTAGGAGTATCACTGCCTAGAAATCCGTTGTCAATGGCATCATCATGTAGATTGTTTAATTACATGCTTTAAATGAAATAAGTTAATTATGGTTATAACTAAGATTAGCTAGAGAATTCTCTTTAGATTCCAAAAATCATGTTTTGCTATTTTGAATGTTATATAAAAATAGTTACAAAAGTGAAGTCGGTTGTTCTGTTAATTTCAAAGATAGCCTTCTGGGTTGAAAACAGAACCTAAACGACAAAATCGAGATTAGGATTAACTAAGATAACGTGGGAATTTTATGTAGATTCCATAAAACATATAGTTTACTATATTGGAAGTGCAAAAGTGAAAGTTATGGTCATTTCATCACTGGGACAGCGGGTAGGTCGTTCGTGAAGTTAAGAGCGCGGTTTTACGTGTAGGTGTGATAGTATTTGGGTTGATGATTTGGTACTTTTTTGGCATATTGTGAGTGCATTATTGATTGTTTGTCCAGGGAATATTGCCTCAAGTTCAATGCCACATTTGCATTACTCAGTTTCTAGAGGTTAAAAGGCAAGTGCTTGATAGAGGGGTGGACATCGGTTGTTCAACCGTTGTCTCTACCATTGAATTAATATGACATTTATATATGTTTTATATTGCTTAATTAAATGCCATGATGTTAAGATGATATTGATTCAATGAGGATATGACATGAGTTATTGATGACATGCGATGTTGATGATTTAATGTGATGATGATATGATGCAAGATTTACCATAGGGATGGCATGGTAATGTTAATAATAATTGATGAATTTTATTACATCATTTGTTGCATATGAGCTAGGGATCAGAAATGTCATGTTTATGGCTATTCCGGCGTGCTCCATGTTAAAGTAGTACAGAGGTAGGGATCCCACCCTTAAGAAGGTGCAGGATGAGTGTGGCATTGACGGATGAACACTCTATTATACCGGTGTCAGCTAAAAGAGTTGTGTCATTGACATTGCGTACATGAGTACATGAGAATGATATTGATGCGATTTAAGAACAAAAAAAAAGAGGAGAATCACCGCACCAACATGTCTGCGATGTTCAACTAGGATGCGATATGCAAGCGTCTGTGCGCCTAACCAAGTGACAAGTTGTACATAGACAAATTCGCTATGCCTATGCGTTGCCGAGAGCCGATTTCCCAAAACTACCTAATTCTCTTGATCAACCTCCCATACAAAAAATGCACTACCAAGTAAGAAACTGCAATGTTTCTCCATAGGCACACGAACCGTACAACTTGGTTCATCGAGTGATGGCATGAAAATTTGACAACGTATACGTACGATTTTGCATGAAACGCAGAATAAGTCGCGTTTGGATGGAATTTTACAGAGTAAATGCACTTGCAGCCTCGCAAGTGGTTGGTTGTTGCGTAGTACCGTATCCTTCACCTTCGCTGCATAAGAGTAAGTTAATTCACTCATGGAAGAGGCTTGTCTATAAGAGAACTGCATGACAGGCAACTCTTTAGCCATATATCGCACACAGAGTAAGTTAATTCACTCATCGGGAGTGCGCGCTACCCCGCGATGCCATACGCTGCTGCCGAGATATTTTGGTGCAGCAAGTGCGCGCGCTGAAGCTGAAGGACCGCTGAAGTTCTAGAGGAAAAAGAACTTCGATACATCAAAATAATACTATTTTGGAAATTGATGGCCCTTGTGAACAGTTTGGTACAGTCAATCGCTACAGCAAATCAAACTTTGATATTAAAGATGTATCCGTTCAGAAATATATCTGTTCAGAAATATATGATATTTTAGAACGCTGCAGTCAAACATAATCATATAAAAAGTAATGATCAAAGTTGATATCGAGGACTTTCCTGATGTCTAAAACGGCGTAGATTCTCGAATAAAGGAGTAATATCTAGCACGTGTTCGATCATGCGTGAACCTCTGAAAGAATCACTTGCACTTGGAAGAATCCCTGGGACTGAATGCACTCATCACATCACGCGAGAGTTCTCGCTCTGCTGCCCGAAGCCGTATGGAGTGATCCCCTATACGTACGCTTGCACCAAGAAAACACTCTTTGTGAGGATAAATGCTTTGCCGCTCCGTTCCATTTCTCCACGCCGGATGCGTAGGCCTGCGAGGTGTCGGGAATGCTTGACATGCTGCGTCGATGCATAGATGTTTTGTGTAGCTATCTTGGTGCAGCTACAAGCCTACAACCAATTGATGCACACACTGAAGCAGTCGATGTTAGTATGCCTGACCAGTAGTGTGACCATGGGTCCATCAAATTGAGAAGTACTTTTATGTGTACGGTGTACCTAATACTACTAATGATATGATTGTGGCAATCTAGTTTGCATACAAGAGACTGTAGGTGAGATAACTCTCATGCCACACACCATGTGTGTCCTCTCCTTATTGGAAAAGGGTTGCGTTTTAGGTTTTAGAGACCGTGTCAATTTTTAAAACAACATTCTTTTGTGATGGAAGGAAGCAGGATAACTAACTACATTCTTTTGCGACGAAAGGAGTAGTATTACTCACTGAACAGTGTTTGCTGGCGATCAGACTTCTCTCTTCGGTAAGATAAGATAGTTAGGACAGTGACACACACAGTGTACCTAGAAGTACGTAGTGTTTCAGACAAAAGATCAATTTCATCGAGACTGCACGCTGGACGGCGATTATGCGCAAAGCACAATGCAGTTTTATGATCAGATGATGCCGGTTTACACGAGCTAGCGGTGGAACAGAGCAGCAGAGCATGCATACATGTACCGTAAAGCGGCCAATGCAATGGAACAACGACGAGCGGGCCAACTCATGGCGCATGCATGATACAGGCACATGCCATCTCCTTTGCTTTCACCTTAAAATCACATGTTAATGTTCAGTGCTTAAGGACGTCAACCATCTTGCCTGCACAAGTTATTTAATAGGCCCTTAAGAGCGTTAGGCGATTTGTGAAATCCAGAGTGAAATTACTCAATTAGGTCGCAAAGAATGTTAATTTGGGTGTGCACAGAAACTTCTAAACTTTGGTCATCGATATGTTTTTCAACATTTAGACTGAACACGTGAAAATAATATGTATATATTTCTCTCAAAACGAATTTTCATAAAAGTATAATTTCATTAGATTTTATAAATCTATTACAAAAGAAATTAGTGTTCAAGGTTGAGTTTTGAGGACCCTGTTGACATCCAAAACAATATTCTTTGTGACCGAATGGAGTATAATGCAATATATGTAGGGGCATAAGTCAGTGCACTCAGAACTTTACATGTGCCGAACTGAATGAACGATCATGCAGATCATATCGTACACTTTGGTACAGTGCCAAACCCACTCCAACGAATCAAGTGTTTGGTTTGAAAATTAAATATAAAACCTGTAGTTTTGAACGCATTGAATGCGCTTGCGCCCTTGCAGCTGGTGGTTAATTATTGCATAGCACCGTGCTCTACATATCTGGAGAACCGCAAAACTAACAACTCTCGCTCACCCACTCGAAGTCGTATCATGAAGTGTGATCCACTGCACCCCCGACGAGCATAATTAATTTCAGTCTGGGAGCACAGATCTTTGTCATTCCGTTTCTCCTTGTCGGGTACATACATATAGGCCTATGAGGCATCGGGAGTGCTCGGCATGCTCGTCGAACGCAACGGCCTCTCGTGTAGATATCTCGGTGCAGCAGCGACTGATAAGGCTGATGGAGCATGCGATGTGGGTTCAGTGGGGCTGGGCATTACCGTGCAGGATGTTAGTGATATGGCCAGAGGCAATCATAGAGATAATTTTATCGTTTCTATATTTATGAACTTTTGAAAAAATATGTTATTTTGTTCTTCAAATGAAATGTCATTTATATTGATTGGAGGGTAGTTTGGATGCAAATCTGCTCCCGACATGCACAAATCTGACTGCTGCAGTGAACCTTTTCCCGTAGCGTTTTTTAGCCGTTGTTTCTGGATGTTTCTGCCTCCCGGTCTGACTGATTGTATACATATGGACTAATCGGGATCCCAGACTGATCGGACCTCGTCTGAATGGTCTGACCGGCCTATGTTTTTAACGGTTAGTTTATGTGCATTAAATTATACAGAAAATAGTTGTTGGAACTGTAGGCCGGACTGACCGGTGGTATACCTACGGTCAGTCCGGGCTTACTAATTTTTTTTAGGAAAACGTGTCCAATGGCTAGTGTGGTGTGTAGGGCTATAAATACCCTTCCACCAGCAGCAATGGCTTGTTGTTGAAACCTCATTGAATACACTTCCCTGCCTTTTCTCCTACACCTTGTGAGCTAAAAGTTCATCTTCTAAAAGTTGTTAAGTGCATTCAAGTGCATGACATTTGTGTTTTATCTCTGTGACACTTGAGCATCATCAAGCGAATCGTCGTCGATTTATTACTCTTGGAGGCTGCACCTCCTAGATGGTTTGAAGGAGTTGCATCGATGATCTTCTCAAGAAGCTTGTGAGAATACTCGGTTGATTGTGAAGGTTGGAGCTTGTCTATCCAAAGCGGAGAAGAGCCACCACTAGTGATTGAGGTGTGTGCTTTTGTGGAGCCAACTCGATTCATTCAAACTTCCTCAACGTGGATTAAAGTAGACCGGCAAATCTCCGAGACTGGGAAACATTGTTTGACTTCATTTTGTGGTTTATCTTTATTGCTCAATTCCGAGTGAATGAATAGTTTAGCATAGGAGATGTAGACGCTGGGAAATGTGCGACGACGACGTTCTATGGATATCTCACTCTATATATACACTAGTAGACTTGAGAATTGAGATAGGCTCCTGTTTACTTGCGGCTGTTCGTTTATTTATGCAATTAGACGATGCTTGAGTGTAGTCCGCCGCATGATTATTGCTGTTGCAGGAAGTGACCGGCGGAGACATTTCAGACACAGCAGCCAGCTGCTTCCAGGAGGATCGTACGGTGGCCTACGTCGCGGTTGCTTCGCTCATTTCTCAGTTTATACGGAGCAATGCTACAGATACGACGTTTTTAAACCCACGTGGTGTTGATTCAAACCGAAGACGAATACACGCGAACACAATAGAACTCTAGAACGCGAATGCAAGAACACAAGATTTTTTTTTTGTGTTCCGTTAGAACAACATCAGTTTTTTTTTTCTTTTGCTCTATTACGCTTATTCACAAAATCTGATTACAAGGTGACATTTTATTGAGAGTAAACGATTATTCGTATTCGAAAAAGGTTCTACCTATCCTGAAGGGATACTATACAAACTCTAGAATCCATAATTAATATTAACTAAATACTGTAGAACTACGTACAATTTATATGTATCATATGCACAAAGATTACTAACATATGATGGGCGCTCGGAGGAGACGTGGGTGGCGCAGACAGCGGCGCAGGAGGAGGATGGGGGCGGCTGGCACGGGCGGCGCGGGAGGGGGCGGCTGACCGCCCAGCCGGGGTGGCGCAGCGGGCGGCCGTTTCGTTGTACACGCGTACGGATTTTCATGGTGCCCAAAGCATTTCCGTTATAGATAAACACGGAGAGCCAGCTGAGCTTAATATGCCCAACTAGCAAGTTGTGTATTTTCCCTTCGAGGAAGGAAGGCAACCAGATAAATTTCCAAATTCAACTAAACCCGGCTAGCACAAGGTTCATCACAAGTAATTACATCGATCATCACAAGTTCATTGCTTGAACATGACACACAATAATCAACTCGATCCAGAGTTACTACAGAGTCAGAGGCCACCGTACTAAGAACAGGTGAGTAGTAATACATTTAACAACTTGCATAGATCGACATAGTAACCACCATACTAATTAACAGTTAGTGGTGAATCAGGTTGGGCCTTGTTGAGATTATTGTGCTTAGACAATAAACACAGTGGTAGCAGAGTTTGAGGTAAAAACTATGAGTGCCAACCTACCGAATCATTGTTCACTCACCTGTTAAGGGCCAATTCGATCAATACTTGATTAGGGTCAATAGAGATTCCAGAACTTTAATCCTATGGGGTTAAAGATGTGGTTAGGGTCAGGGTTCACAATTTCGATGAAATTTCGCCGAAATGTCCGAAATTTCGTTCATTTCGTCCCCATCCGAAATAAATTCAATTCGTTCAAATTTTTTCGGTTGATTTGAATTTGAAGGGAATTTGAAGGGTTAAAAGGAGTAAATACTAGTTTAAAAGCAGTAAGATGAAGCTGGCCTGGTGGCAAGGCCCACTCTTTGGTTCCCTAGAGACCAGGGATCGATGCGAGGCATTATTTTTTGCAATTATTTTAAATTTTAAATTCAAATTTGATTCAAATCAGTTTGAAAACCCACCGAAATTTCAGACCGAAATTTCGAAATTTCGGGGATTTCGGCTATTTCGCCCACCAACGAAAGTTTTTCGAAAACGAAATTCTGAACCCTGGTTAGGGTTCAAGTAGCAATAAAATATACAATACTTCACTGCTTAGTATCAGTTTTAAAGGCTAGCCATGGCTCAGTTTTGTCCCAAATGAAGCTATACAGCAGCTCGTAGAGTAAGAGACTCGGAGATAAAGAAGTCATGCATGTGCGAAGTACGTGCCAATCTTTTTAGACAATCAAAGGGTACAACCATCAAACAGATTTTAGCTAATAAATTGGAGATTGTATGGCTATGGAAGTAGTGATAAATAATTGCACAACCTTTGTGTTACTTGATGTATAAGAGGATACTATGAAAGAGTACTAGGGAGCTCTGTAGTCAACTCTCCTCTCCAATATATAGATGCAACTAGAGCTAACTCTCCTTTCCAACATATTGAAGCAACTCTCCTACTTGTGTAGGAGATGGTGCGTGAGATCGACGACCATGTCGTGCATGGTGTGTGAGATCGACGAGCTTTATACACTTGTTGATCAAGCAGATACACGAAATATAGAGAAATAGTAAATAACGATATAGCGTTCAAAGTCAAAGCAACGGGATAAGCCATCACCATCGGATTGTTTGGTCATAGCCGTTCATCTCAACTCCCATCCCATCCTGGTCAACTCAAATCTTATCAACATACAAACTATACCTTGAATTTTCCCTTGAAACTGGTTGAAACTCTATGAAACTTTGAAGTTTTCTTTTGAAAACTTGAAATTCTTCTGAAATTCATTTTTAATCAAGTTTCCAATTTGAAACCGGGCGAAACTTGTAGTTTCATATTTGAAACCCATCGAAAATTGTTGAAACACACTGAAACCTTATGGGAACTCGTTTGAAACTCTTTTGAAACCTGAGAAATGTGCTCTGAAACTTTGATGTTTGTAATTTGAAACTTGATTGAAATTCTTTTGAAACTCGTTTATAATCAAATTTCATGTTTGAAACTAAATGAAACTTATTGTGAAACTTATGATTTTCCTGTGAAACTGGTTGAAACTTTGAAGTTTGTCTTTTGAAACTCAGTCAAAATTCTTGTGAAACTCATTTTCAATCAAGTTTCGAGTTTGAAACTGGACGAAACTTCTAGTTTCATATTTGAAACCCATTGGAATTTGTTGAAACACACTGAAACCTTATGGAAACCCGTTTATAACTTCTTGAATCATGTTGAAATTTTTTAAAACTTTTTTATCTAAAACTTGTTGAAACTTGAGTTCTAAAATCTGAAACTTGTTGAAACTTCTTGAAACATGTTAAAACTTGCGGAAACTTCTTGAAACTCTTTTTGTCTAAAACTTGTTGAAACTTGAGTTTCAAATTCTTAAACTTGTCGAAACTTGAGCTTGAAACTTTTATGAAATCTTCTAAAAACTTCTAGAAATACAAGAAACTCACTAAAACCTGAAACTTTTAAAATGGTTTCACAAGACTTTTTGAAACGTCATGAAACCTTTGTTTGCATATAACCAATTTGCAGACATTGGGAAGAACAAAATACAGAAACTTACATAAATATGAAATTTGTTGAAATTTGGGCTTGAAACTTTCTTAGAATCTTCTAGAAACTTCTAGAAATCAGAAATGCATTGAAACCTAGTTGAAACTTCAAATTCGAAATATGAAACTTTTAAGTAACTGAAACTTCATGAAACTGCTATACTATTAGAAATACATTCCAACAGTATAACGTGGGCTAGCAGCGGAGGCACCGGTAAATATGCTGCGAACATGTGCCATGGAATTCTTCCGAGCTCGGTGCGTAGCTCCTTGCTAGCTAACAACACTCTAATTAACAGTACTTACAGCAGATTTGATGGAGTAAATGAAAGTCACTTGCTTTTCATGTTCTGATTCTAGGCTAGCCATTGCTTGTGCAGTTGTGTGCTCGATTGTTTCTGCAAGAAATGAAATGAGAGATATTGCATTACCTAACACATACGACTAATTATCAAAGTTGCAGCCGATGATTGCTACTATGTAGGGGGAGGCACCACCCACCACCCATGTATTAGGTGATCACAGGCAAGCACATGAGCATGCATTCTACCTGCATATTGAGAATGAAGCACTGAAGCACAACATAGGGCAAGTTGTTTTCCTCTTCAAGATCGCCAGGATAGCAGCCCAGTAAATATCCAGTCAAATAAACCGCACTGGCACAAGGTTCATCACAAGTAAACATCAAGCTCACACCTTGAGCACAACACAATCAAACTCCAGTCAATGAGTCATCACATGCAGATACAACCATAGGTTCAGATTATTAAGTACTGATGCATTCAACAACTTGCATAGGCCTAGTAACCAACATACTAAGGTCAGATAAATACTGACGAACTTAACAGCTTTACCAAAATACTACGGTCAGATAAGTAGCGATGGATTTAACAGCTTGCATAGTAAACAAACAATCCACCATACCAAGGACAGATAATTAGTGATGCGTCGAACAACTTGCAAAACAAGTCCTCAAAAAACAGCCTGCACAGTAACAACCTCACTTCAGTCCCGAGGGAAGAGCCATGCCGCAAGACGCATCTCATCGCGCTTCCAAGAGACCATCGGCAGAGGGGAGGAGACCTCGCGGTCTATCATGTCGTAGCCACCGACGGATGTGTTCTCATCCTCGTACCCATAGTCACTGAAATTCTCCTCATCGTCATCCAAGAAGAAGATGCGATCTCCCGGCATCCCATACCGAGACACGGACACAACCCGGGAGCACCTTCGCCCTAGAAAAAGCACCTGGTCGTCCCCCAAGGTCGTCACATTGACCCACTGTGACCGCTTGAAATCAGCCTGGAACACCTCAAACTCGCTCCGTCCAGCCACAATCGTGTCGCATATCCGTCTGCAGCAAACGTTCCTGCGCACCATCAGCAACGCACCACGAGATTCAACCAGGTAGAGCTTCTTCTTGTCTGGGAACATGGTATACCAGGGATCGCCCTTGATGACCGGCCCAATCCGAGAAACCTGTGGATCGCCGGTAATTGGGTCCTGGCTGATGTCGACAACAAGGAGGTTCTCGTCTTCGGCTAGGGCATAGAGCTTGCCCTGGTAGAATGCCATGTCATCAAACCCCTTACACTTGTCATACGCGCGTACCGACCAAGAGGAGGCCCCTGGCTGGCACACTAGAATCTGAGACATGTGATGAAGGCCGACGAATGCAGCGACGAGGTTTGGCGAGCACAGGAATAGCTTGCTTATGGACAGCTTCTCTGAGTCCTTCATATGCAACCATGTGGCGTCATAGACGAGTACATGTTTCAGATCCGCATGCGGGGGACGGAGACGGACGCGGGACAGAGCAGGGAGCGTCACGGTGGCCCTGGCGAAGGGGTCCACCAGGAAGCATCCCTCCTCACGCGGGAAGACGAGCCAGCTGCCGCAGGCGCTCTTGTACCCGGCGCAGCCGAAGCCGGGGAAGCGGAACGGCTCGCTGTGGGGGAGGCTGTAGAAGGTGCCGTCCGGGAGCGCGAGCAGCGGCAGCGGCGGGGGCAGGGGGAGCTGACGCGCGGCGGCGCGCCATTGTGGGCACACCGCGGCGAAGCGGGCGCGGTCGGCGTGCGCGGGGAGGAGGCGGAGCACCAGGCCGGCCAGCTCCAGCGGGATAGCCGACCACGACGGCGCCGCGCGCGGCGTCGCCTCCGCCATCGGCCGAGCCGATCTTGCAAAGAACAACAAGAGAAGACAACAGCATCGGCATGTGTTAGTAGAGTCATCAGAATAAAACGCATCAAGAAACCGAAACAACGTACACGCAGAGGAGGGCGGGCGCGCGCGCGCGCGCGTGCCCAGGCAATACGTCGAACACCTCGCGTGCGCTGCCACCGCACGCGGCGAGGGCAAGAAGAGCAGCGTTGAGAGGAAAGCAGCAAGCGTAAGAGGAGAAGGGAGAGGTGGGTACCAGAGAACGCCGCGGTGGAGGCCTGGAGGGTCGATTTGGCGATCGTGAGAGTGGAGAGGCGAAATCGTACGGCTCCTGCTGCTGCTCCTGGGGTGGGAGTGGGAGTTGGCGAGACGAGCGAGGCAGCCGAAGCCGAGATGGCGAGTAGAACTGGAGCGTGTGATACAGAGGGACTTGAGCTCATCTTGCTATGCCCAGCGTGGAAATACATGTGCTCTGAGATTCGTGCGGTTCAGGGAGAGAGATGAGGAATTTTTGGCAAATATAGCAGGTTTTGAAACCGTATTTGCATAAATGATCACGGCGCACACGTATCTATAGAAATGGCATCGTTGACGCACGGTCACCGTGCGCCAACGGCTCCCGCGCCGCCACGTAGCGTTGGCGCACGACCACCATGCGCCAACGCCGGAGCCGCCGCCATGTGGCCCGCCAGCCCGCCCCTCGCCGCCACGTCGCACCACTGGCGCACGGTGGCCATGCGCTAGCCGTCGTGCGCCAGCCATTTAGCCATTTTAGTTAATTAAGTTAGGGTTAATTAGTTAGGTTATGTTAGTTAGATTAGGCTGAAATTTGGAGGAATTTTAAAATATACCAAATGAGTTCAAAAAATTATGAATTTTTTTGTAGAGTCTCCTGACACCGTGTACTTACTTGTGTAAATTTTTCATAATTTTATTTGTTCATAATTTTCATCGTTATTTCGTATAAGTGTCATATTTGTACGAATTTGCAAATATAGAAAATGATCTCAAAAAAATTATGAATTTTATTTTGAAGACTCCTCACATAGTGGACTTGATTGTGTAATGTTTTGGTAATTTTATATGTGTTTTGGTATTATCTCAAAAATTTAGGATTTATGTCGCGAAAATTTCGATTTTAAGTTTCAGAAATTAGGGTTTCAACAGTCACGAAATCATGACACATATAGAAACCTAATTTCCAAAACCTAAAATCAAAATTTTCACGACCTAAATCTTAAATTTTCGAGACAACACCAGAACACATATAAAATTGCCGAAACATTACACAATCAAGTCCACTGCGTGAGGAGCCTTCAAAATAAAATTCATAATTTTTTGAGTTCATTTTCTATATTTATAAATTCGTACAAACATGACCTTTATACGAAATAGCGATAAAAATTCTGAACGAATAAAATTATAAAAAATTTACACAAGCAAGTACACTGTGTGAGGAGGCTCCATAAAAAAATTCATAATTTTTGGACTCATTTGCTATATTTTAAAATTCATCCAAATTTCAGCCTAACCTAACTAACCTAACCTAACTAATTAACCCTAACTTAATTAACTAAAATGGCTAAATGGTTGGTGCATGGCCACCGTGCGCCAGCGGTGCGACGTGGCGGCGAGGGGCGGGCTGGCCACGTGGCCACGCTGGCGGCGCTGTTCGCGCTAGACACATGGTCGTGCGCGCCAGCCACGTGGCGGCGGAGCCACGCCATGTGGCGGCGCAGGTGCCAATTTCTGCAAATACGTGCGCGCCGTGGTCATTTATGCAAATACGGTTTCAAAACCGACTGCTACCAAAAATTCGAGAGAGAAGGGCATACGTATGTATATACTTTTAAAAAATAAATCACGTATTTTATTTTGAGATAAGAGCACATTTTGGAGGAAAGATGTGATGCATGTTTGGATTTAAAATATTTTGAGGAAGCAAAATAAAAAAAATATTTTATTCGTATAAAATTATTTGTTTGTATGAAATTGTTAGGAAAAAATTATTTTGTTTGTACAATTTTTTCGTACAAGATTATTTTGTTTGTACAAATTTGTTCATACAAGCATTTTGTTTGTATAAAATTTGAATGTAAAAGTTTATTTTGTTTCTACAAATTCGGTACATATCCTCGGTTCATTTTTCGTCAAATCTAAACATTTGGTCGGTTCAATTTTGTAACATTTTTTTCTTCTTTTTTCGGATGGATTTTGAATATTTTCTGGTTCATATTTTCGATTCTTTTTGGCGAACAGATTTTGAATATTTTCCAACAAAAAATTTGAAAAATCAGGAATACAAATGCAAGATTTACCTAGAATCATCTCAACACAATCCATGATCATGTTCATGTTCATGTTCCTATCTTCACAAAATCGCAAGAAAATTCATGTTCCTGGAATCATCTCAACACATTCGAAGATTAAAAAACCTAGAACCATCTCAACACATTCGAAGATTAAAAAACCTCATCTCCTTCCTCTGCCCCTGTTGCAAGCTCATCACCCATGGCCGACACGAGACAGGGCACATCGTTCATGTCCATGATCATGTTCATGACGCAAATCAAGAAATAAATTTTGGTACAAGAAATTGCAAGAGAAGAATTGAGGAAAATCACACGAGAATGGGAATATGAAAAAGGAATCGGAGGCGGCACACGGTTTGGGCTTCGGCGTGGGGAAGGAGGATGGCAACGAAGGCGACAACATTGAGGTCGAATGGGAAGACGGCGACGGCGGCGTGCCCAGGGATAGCCGGATCCCACGATGCCAAGCTCGGGGATGGCCGGAACGATAGCAGGGCGCCCGGGGAAAGGTCGGATCCCGCGGTGCCAAACCCGAGGACAGCTGGAGAGTAAGACGACGACGGCGGACAGATCCGACTGCGCCTTGGCTGGGGACGTGGTGGCTCAAGCTTGGGGTCATCGTTGTTGTTTGCGGGGTCAGGGTGGCAAGTGAAGATGGAGGAATGGAGAGAGTGGGGGGATATTGAGGAGAGAGAGAGAAACCATATGTTGTGGGATGTGTAGTACACAATACGTACTTAGGGGGCACAAATCTTGATGAACATTTTGGACCATTGGATTGTGCTGGTAGGTGCAAGCACACAGGGACGGAGCCAGAAAATTTTTACCCAATGGGCCATATAGTGATATCTAAATATCGATGGATGTTAAGTAAAAATATTTTGTTATTCTAGATGAGCAAATTAAGAACAATATAAAGGGTTTCATCGATCATGGGGACACGGGCTCCCTCTAGTTCCTACCTCCATCCATGCAAGCACAGGTAGAATAATGACTGCACTCATGCCCAACTTCTCCAACATATATGTCCGGCTTATTTTTCTTTTCTTAGTGTTTTTTTTTCTTTCTTTCCGTTTCTTTTTTTTGTAGGGACCAAATACCATAGTTGTTTTTTAAGGAGGAGAATGGCACTTCTTAAGTTCTTATTAATCGTCAGTCCATCGCTTGTAATAGCACATTAACAAAGTGTTCTGTTACCATGGTACACAACAAGTGTTCTGTTACCATGGTACGCGACTTGTTATTTCCTCTACTTGATATCTCAACACAATTAGGCTCCACTTGAAACATAGAAATTAATATCCCTTTCATTATTTCATATGAGATCCCGAAAAATTTCCTGAGTTCCAAACGGACCCTTTGCTGCATCACTAATCACTCACTATATGGGGTTTTTCCTTAATGCAAAGATGCACAATTCTACTACGTATTCTCGTAAAGAAAATTACATGGGTTTTAAAAAAAGACGACAATGAGGAGTGAGCGTTGCTCACTTGGTCAGCTCGATGTTAGGCGAGTGATTGGTCGGGAGTTCGACTCCCAGGCCTCACAAGCGCTATGCTCGGGCACAGTGAGGTGAGGATTGTGCTGGAGCACAGTGGCTTAGGGGAGCTTTAGGCTCCTAGCCGGTCACGGTTCAAATGCTGCTCTTGTGGACGGCTCGCAGGGTAGGGTGCTTCTTTTTCTTTAATGCAGTCCGGATGGGGAAAATCCCGATCCTCTAAAAAAATAAAAAAAAAGATGTCAATACTTAGGAGGAACTAGGTATTTTTTTAATTAAAAAGAAAATAAACACCTAAATTCGTGTCGAAGAGAACTTAAACCTGGGTGGTGGAGGTGTACACCCACACCATCCCACCAACTGAGCTAGGCTCAGTTCCTCAATTACATGGGTTTTGAGTGGTCAAGAACGCCGCACCACTCAACTGCACCGAATAAAGAATCACACAGAACTTCATCAAAAGCATCTGACCGGGGACGACAACGGGGATTGTCTATTTGAAATTTTATTAAGTATAAGTCACATGTTTTATCCATTGGATTAATATCCAATCATATGACACATCAATCTCTACACAAATCCAATGGTCACAACAATTATTTGACTTAAACTTAAGAAAATATCAGACGACTTAGAAATAGCAAATCCGTTTATTCAAATATATTGTTTAAAATGTACGGTTTGGTTACCGCACAAAACTTCATCAAAAGCACCTGACCGGAGACGACGACGTGGAAAGTAAGCAGCAAGGGGAGTTGTGCTGCATTCACAACCAAACTAAGATTCAAGAAAACAGTCGTGTGTGTGTTTGTGTGTGTGTGTGTATATATATATATATATAGGAAACGTATCTAGTGCTAATAGGTATTTTGGTGCTAAAGTGCTAATGGCAACCTTGGGCGTTGGATCTAGATTGAACAACCCAGATTTGGATATGCTAATGCCACCTCCAATCCACTTAAACTTTTTTCACTAAACCCCTTGTCGGTGTTTTAGAATCGATATTTGGATTCTCACTATTTATTGAATCTTCGACGGGTAGATCCAGAATCGTGATGGATCTGCAAAGGGGCTAGTCGTAGAAAGACTTACGACCAGACGTAGTCGTAACGATTATACCATAGTCGTAGGATATCTTACGACTAAGGGGTAGTCGTAACGATTATCCCCTAGTCGTAGAAAAGCTTACGACTAGGGGGTAGTCGTAGGGTAACCTACGACTTCTTGACTCGTCCTTCCCTGATAATATTCAAAGGGTATGCTTTGTGACGTCGTATTTCCTGATTAATAAGTGAGGATTATTTAGATCCTCGTCACCCCTGCATCCCCTTCATTTCACGCCGCCAATCCTCCTCTATCCCATTGCTCGCCTTCCTCACCCGGCCAAACCATTTGACGTCCTCAATCCTCTTCAAACCCCATTGCCTTCCTGACCCGACTGAACCAACGCCGCCTGCCCTTCCTGGCCCCTAGCGCCGCCCTCCAGCAGCCTCCCGAAAAGTCCTCCCTGGCCCCTGGTGCCGCCTTCCAGCCCCCTCCTGGAAGGCCCTCCCTAGCCCCTAGCGCCGCCCTCCTTCCCTCTCCTGGCTGCGGCGCCGCGTCTCCACCCCGACGCGCCCGAGCCCTTGGCGCTGCCCTCCAGCACCCTCCCGGCTGTGGCGCCACCCTCCTTCCTCCTCTCGGCTACGGCGCTGAGCTCCTTCGCCCTCCCGGCTGCAGCGCCACCAATCCACCCTAACGCACTCTCGGGCCCTCGGCGGCGGGGGCCACCTGCGTCGAGGAGCCGCAAACTAGCTTGGCACCGGCTGTGGCGCCGCCCTCCTTCCCCCTCCCGGCTGTGGCGCCACCAAGCCACCGTCGAGTGCCAGATTGAGGAATGCGTTGTTTTTTTTTCAAATTTTGTAATACAACATTTGAGGAATTTGATACTGAGTGTTTGAGGAATTGACAAATTGTGTAAACGTGGTTTGAATTGAAGCATCAAATTGTGTAAATGTTTTGGTGCACTCGTATCTCAGATTGATGAAATGAAGTTTGTTTGCAAAATGAAGAGAAGTTCTAATATGCCAAACCAAGACAAGAGTGGTTTAGAAATCTGAAAGAAATCTGGCAAATGGACCATTGTGTGCTATGTTGTGCTTGTTGTGCTTGTAAGCATGGCTGAAGCATTGTTGAGTTTAGAAATATGAAAGAAATCTGGCAGATGGAGCATTGTGTGCTATGTTGTGCTTGTTGTGCTTGTAAGCATGGCTGAAACATTGTTGTGTTTAGAAATCTGGCAACTTAGGCATGGCTGCCAAGGATCATGCTAAATTTTAACCATTGTGTGCTATGTTGTGCTTGTAACAGATATAAATAAGGATCATGCTAAGTGAATGGATGAATGCAAGTACAATGACAGATTAATACTAAGAGTAGGACTCCATACATGGCACCATAATATAATAGGAGGTTCATTTCTAAAAAAACAAACACTTCTTCCAAATTTATTGAACCTACAAATCTTCCTGAATGTTTGTAGGCTAATGATATGTTCACAACTAGGCATCCAATGCAGGATTTGCGAATTGGAACATCAAAGTACATCTTATATTATAGTATTTGTCACAAAGCACATTGAAGACAATTACAGGATCCGTAGAAATTTTAACTGTACAATGATGATCTTGTAGAGACAAATTGAGGTCTTTCAAGCATCACACCGACAACAGCGGCATCCAATAATGCATGGACCAAACTATTCGTATAACAGAGCATGGTAATAGTATAATACAAGAACCGTAGACACTAGCATAATCAAATGCATGGACCAATTCTTGCAACAATAGAACTAGCATAATCAAATGCAGGCGTTCAATGCTGCAAGGACAGCATAAACTGGATAACAAGAAATTCAACTTGATTTCCTGCCTCACTGCATTGACAAGGAGCTGATTGAACTTCCATGGGAGGTAACGCATCTGGACGCCCGGAACATTGCGCAGGTAATAGCGGATGAAGACGTTTCTCCCGATCAACACAAAGAACACCAACCTGTTCGTTGAGCCGATGGAGCCCTGGGTGGCGGCCTGTGATGTCCCGATCCAGTGAGGATCATAGATCACAAACGTCAATAGGTTGGAGTAGCAGTTTAGGTAAATCGATAAGCAGGAGATGAGAAAACAGAGAAGGGGGATGAGGAAAACTGAGTTCATATCATTTCTCAATGTTTTTGTCTGTATCGCTACAGCTCTTCTTTTAACCCCAAATTATAGTCTCGGTTGTGGACCCGATTTCAACCACTCTTAACAGAATACTAACAACCCGAACACGCACGCTTACAGCTGGGCCACATGCCCGCACTTTGGTCATGCTTGACATGCCTTCTTGCCGTGGCCGCCTACACCTTCTTCTACGTAGATGGTGGAGGCGCGACACCTCCCGCCACTGAAGACGACACTGGTTGCCATATGTTTGCCAATGGAAAGCGTTGCTTCAAAACATAGTAGTCCTCCCAAGTAGCAGAGTCGGCTGGAATGGTCGACCACTTGACCAGGATTTGTGGCATCGCCGAATTACCTTTTTTGATTAGGCGACGATCCAGTATGGCCTCCGGCTGGGGAACTCCATCAGTGAGATCAATTGGTTTCGGCAGTGTTGAAAACACTGGTGCATAACTCGGAGTAAAAGGTTTCAATTGGGAAACATGAAAGACCGGATAAACCATGGAATCAGAGGGTAAGTCTAACTTGTATGCGACTGCGCCAATCCGTGCAAGCACGAAAAATAGACCAAAATACTTAAAAGCCAATTTAGGATATGTGCGATTAACCACTGAATGTTGAGCATAAGGTTGTAACTTGAGCAGCACCTGATCACCAACTTGAAATTGTCGTTCGGAGCGATGTTTGTCAGCTTGAGTTTTCATGCGATGTTGGGCTTTTGTCAATTGTTGGCGTAGCATCTCAGTATAAGTCTGTTTGTCCTAAAGCGAGTCATTCACATCCGCACTAATGTAAGAGACAATATTGGGTAGAGCACCAAATTGGGTTCCACCTGATAGAGAGCTTTGAATGGAGAACATCCTAGTACCGAATGGCATGAAGAATTGTACCAGAATTCGGCCATAGCAAGCCATTTCTTCCACTGACGAGGACAATCATGCACGGCACAACGGAGATACATCTCCAAACATTGGTTGACGCGCTCACTTTGACCATCCGTCTGCCAGTAGTACGCCGTGCTGTAACTCAATCGAGTGCCAACAGCTGCAAATAGCTCCTTCCAAAATATGTACTGGTGAAGATTTTATCACGGAACAAGGAACTCCATGCAATCTGACCACTTGGTCAAGAAATGCTCGGGCCACTTGTACTGCAGTAAAAGGATGTTTGAGAGGTATAAAATGGCTATATTTAGTGAGACGATCAACAATGACCATGATCACGTCATAACCATCGGATTTGGGAAGGCCCTATATGAAATCCATTGTAAGGTCTTGCGAGGAACCTGCAGGAACAGGTAATAGCTGTAAAAAACCAGTCGGTTTCTCGATTCGTGTTTCGCTCACGGTGCATTGAACATTGCTTGATGAAATTCTCTAATGCTAGTTTGAAACCTGACCAATAAAACAATTTCTTAATGCGATTATAGGTAGCCTGAATGCCCGAATGTCCTCCCACTGTGCTATCATGCAAAGCACTGATAAGTTTGGTTTGCAAAGCGGTATTAGAACCAATCCATACTCTATTTTTGTACCGAATCAATCCTTGTTCCAAGGAAAACCTTTGATGATCATGCCGGATTGAAGACTTCGACAAATAATGCTGCGAGTTAGCAATGCGGAATTTAAACCAAGGCCGATCACTTGGACATGGCTTTATGTTGTAGGTCGGACGCTAAGTCCATTTCATAATAAATTGAAGACAAGTATGTGACTTGTTTGTACCTTGTATGGTTATTCTAAAGTTGTCCCTAGTCGGAGATAGGTTGATGGATTAGCACATGTATCGGTTGATGACCATGTTTCATGTGTCATAGACATGGAGATGTCAAACCAATAATGTGGACACATGTTTAGAACATGGGGTTGAAGAGCTTAATAAATGTACGCTTGTCCTTAGACTCGATTGTCGAGACAATGCATCCTATCAAACGCTACTCCGTGAATCGGGTAGTTATAAAGGTAGCCCATTTTCAATATTTGCCCTCTCTCGATATCTCGGGCCCTCGAGTTATCCGAAATGCATGGAATTTAAAGTTAACCTAGTAAGGGATTCCGATCGGATCGAGAAAGAGTGGTTTGAGACATGGCTTTGTACATAACGTGTGTAGGTCGGACGTTAATGCCAGAGGCCGCTACCAACTATTCAAGTATGTGACCGTCCAAGTGACACAAACGGATTGATTTTATGATATGTTAAGATGAGAAAAGGTCCCCTCGCAAATAAGCTCGCCACCTATCAATGGCCATCATTACGCATCGCTAAAAATTCCTTCTCATAAATCGACAACCTTTGATTGTGCACCCCTGAGAAAAGGCCTTGCTCATATATGCAATTGAATGCCCTTGTTGCATAAGGATCGATGCCCTTGTTGCTATCGCGCCCGGTGTCACATGCATCCGTTTCAACCACGAACGATAAATGAAAATCCGACAAAGCTAAGACTGGAGTACTGACCATTGCTTGTTTCAGTTGTTCAAAAGCTTGAGAGGCGATAGATGTCCACTCAAATCCAGTCTTCTTCAATAGATTAGTGAGTGGCTTGGCAATCACACCATAATTGCGCACAAACTTGCGATAGTAACCTGTGAGATCCAAGAATCCTCGGTGCTTAGTGACCGTGGTTGGTCGCGGCCAGTGTTTCATCACGTCTGTCTTGTCTGGATCAGTGGCAACTCCTTCTTGGGAAATGATGTGCTCCAAATAATCAATGCGTTGTCAGGCAAATGAGCATTTGGACTGCTTAGCATATAAAGTGTTGCTGCGGAGTGTGTCAAGAATCAATTGCAAATGTCTCAGGTGCTCTTGGAAATCACAGCTATAAACCAAAATGTCATCCAAAAAGACAATCACAAACTTACGGATATATGGTGCAAATACCGAATTCATCAAGCATTGAAAAGTTGCCGGGGCATTGGAGAGACCAAATGGCATTACTTTGAATTGGAAATGCCTATGGTGAGTTTTGAACGCTATCTTTTCCTCATCATCAGGACGCATGCGAATCTGGTGATAATCGGCACGCAAATCCAACTTGGAAAAGAACTTTGTGCCAGCAAGTTCATCCAGAAGCTCGTCAATCACAGGAAGGGGAAACTTGTTCTTCACTGTAAGAGTATTCAGACGACGATAAATCAATATAAAATTGCCAGCCACCGTCCTTTTTCTTGACTAACAATACCGGAGAGGCGTACAGACTCATGCTTGGTTGTATGAGACCAGCTTCAAGCATCTCGGTTACTTAGCGCTCAATTTCGTCCTTTTGAAGTGGTGAGTAGAGATATGGTCGGGAATTGATGGGATTTGCACCAGAGTGCAACGTGATAGCATGATCGTACTGGTGATGTGGTAGCAGTGTCTTGGGCCCATCAAAGACATCACAGTATATGTCGAGCAAACGCTGAACTACTACAGGCATTTTCTCTGAATTGTCGTCGTGTGTCTTGCCCGACTGAGTTTCCAGAATAGCAAACGCCTAAACATCATTGCCCTTGTACCATTTGTGTAATTGTTCCACTGATATTTCAGACAATTCATGCTTGTAATGAGATCGGACTCCTTGTAAACAGACGCGATGGCCTTCATAGTCAAAAGCAATTGTTTTGTTAGTCCAGTGACAATCCATGGGACTAAATTTCTCCAACCAATCCATTCCGAGTATAGCGTCATAGGCACCCAATTCTAAGATGCGCATATCGGTGCGGAAAGTCACTCCTTGTATCCACCAATTCAAGTTGGGCACTTGATGTGAACAATTCATCATTTCCCCATTTGCTACTCGGACAGATACATCAGAAATAGGTTCGGTTCGACCGTGAGCACGATCGACAAAATGCTGATTGAAAAAACTGTGAGTACTACCCGAATCAACCAAGAGGAGCATTACCTGATTCCCCATTAATGCCCGGAGTATCACTGTCTTGGCTTCATCAATTCCTGATACTGCATGAACTGAAATACTGAAACACTCCTGCTGAACTTCTGGTTGGGTGGTTACTTCAGCTCCATCCAGAATGTGAAGAGTGTCATCTGAAAGAATCTCACCAAACTCCCCCATTTCAATTGTCAATAATTGAGCAGGTTTCTTACAAGTGTGTTCTTTACTGTACTTGTCACCACACTTGAAGCATAACCCATTGGAACGCCTGTAGTCCCTCAATTGGCGTTCACGCCATAATTCCTCCCCTAACGGACGTTTTGAACCCTCTACACGTCCAGCTTGGTTTGGTGGAACTGAAGACACAACGGTCGGTGGATGATACTGCCTTGCCGTAGAGTTAGCTCGGGATCTTGGTCGAGAAACCTCCAGTTCTTCCTCTTGAATTCGTGCCAGTATTGCGGCTCTCGTCACGCTTGTGGGAGCTTGCAGACGCACGGCGCCCCGGATTTCATCCCGCAACCCAATCATGAACTGAGTGACAAAAAATTTGGTGTTCAGATTCGTATCCAATGCCAACAAATGGTACATGCATGCTTCGAAAGTCATACGATATTCAGCTACTGTTCCCGTCTGTTTGAGCAGCAACAATCTATTCATCTGTGCTTCATACTCATCCACCCAAATTCTTCATCGCTTGACAAAACATATCCCACCCGGCTAGAACATGTTGTCTCTTGAATGCTTGAAGCCAAAGGGCAGCGTGTCCTTCCATGTATAGTGTTGCAATAGAGACCCATTGTATCATGGGCACTCGGTACATCTCGAAATAGGTGCGGCAACGATCCAGCCATAGCATGGGATGCTCTCCTTGAAACTTCAAAAAATCATGTCTGGGTGGCTTGACAAATCGCTCTTCCTCTGTGCCGTAGTTGGAGCAGGCATCATGTGGTATGTGGGGTTTGGCGCTAGGGGTTGGGCGAGCAGTGGTGGGCGAGGATTCACCAAAGACTCAGTAGTAGTCACCGTGGGCATCAGTTCGCTGATGGCGATCGAGGAAGCGCGGAGGGGCGGAGGTGGTGGATATGGCGCCCAATTCCACTCGCATCGCTTTCTTGACATCGCCCATCGCCTCCTGAGTTATCTCCACCTGATGTCCCAGTTGCTTCATGTCTTGCCCAAGTCTTTCAATCAGCGTTGCTTGCTGATCGAAACACGCTAGGATCTCCGATAACTTTCCATCCATTTGCTTCGCCTGATCATCCATGGCCGTAAGCAACTAATGTGTTTGGACGTTGGGCTTTTGTGGCACCATCGTGAACCCCTTTGTCTTCTCCGATCAACCTCAGGTGGGTATTACGGTCTTTTAGCAAGCACCAACCCTTCCTTCGGAATCACGGTCGCGCGACGGAAGAAGGAAACCTAGGACCTGTGGCTCTGATACCAAGTTGTTATGTCCCGATCCAGTGAGGATCAGAGATCACAAACGTCGATAGGTTGGAGTAGCAGTTTGGGTAAATCAATAAGCAGGAGATGAGAAAACGGAGAAGGGGGATGAGGAAAACTGAGTTCATATCATTTCTCAATGTTTTTGTCGGTATCGCTACAACTCTTCTTTTAACCCCAAATTACGCCTCTGGTTGTGGACCCGATTTCAACCACTCTTAACAGAATCCTAACAACCCGAACACGCACGCTTACAGCTGGGCCACATGCTCGCACTTTGGTCATGCTTGACATGCCTTCTTGTCGTGGCCGCCTACACCTTCTTCTACGCAGTTGGTGGAGGCGCGACACGGCCTCGACGGTGGCGGCGACGCAAGGCTGGTCCCCTAGATGCGATGGCGGCGCGGGTCGGGGAGGCACTCGACGGTGGAGGTGACGGCAGCTGGGAGGGCGCTGGACGGCGACGGCGCCAGGGGCCAAGGAGGTGACAGCAGCCGAGAGAGAGCGGCGCGCCAGGCCGGCGCTTTGGTTTGGCGAGGAGGCTTTGGTTTGAAGGTGACGCGTTAAGGGGTGGTGTTTTGAAAACGTTTGGAAGGTGTACGTTTAGAAGTTAAGTGGGAAGGTAGGTGTTTAGTGATCAAACGATTACAAAGGGGATGCATTAGGGGTTTAGTGAAAAAGTTTATATGGATTGAAGGTAGGATTAGCATCTAAATGCAAAGTCTTTAGCTTTTTCATCTTGATTAACAAATCTAGATCCAACGCCTAAGGTTGCCATTAGCACTTTAGCACCAAAATACCCATTATATACTATATATATATTTCGACATATATGGCATGCAAAGTCTTCAGCTTTTTCATCTTAATTTCGAACAAAGTCTTTCATTTTTTTAGCTTGCCATTGCCTAGGACATTAGGCTATGTGCATCCTAGACGCAAGATCGAGAGAGACTTTTTCTTCCATTATATAAAAATTGGATAGGACATAGGTCTCAGCTTCCCTGCTAGTGCTTTGACCTTTAACATCACCATCCAGCGCTCAATCTCTCTTCCACAAATTTGTGAAACCGTCATTACAAATAAACACAAACTTATGAACCGTGCAGGTACAGATTTTCAGGTCCGAATTACACGCTCGACTTTTCAGGGAAGAAAAGTTCAGTCTTTTTATATAGTATCAAACTGGACTCTAATGATCTTCAAAGTGGAGATGAGTTAACCACGTAGCGATCAAGCAAATCCTTGGTGCTAGTTGATAGTCACCGCGAGTGTGGATTCAATCACCGATCGGGAGAGAAGTTGGTGATCGATCTCCATTACCACCATACGATGATTGCCTGATCGACAATGTGGGTGAGGAAAGCGCCAATCTAGCTGACGCGTGTCCAACAAATTAATCAGATGTAGGTGAAGTTTGGAACTCGTCGAGTTCTTGTCAGTTGTCACTGTCAGTGATCAAATTTTACAATTAATGTCGCTATCATCTATGTACGGCCTACGTACGGGAGTGGCTCTTGCATCTCTCATGTAATGATAATTAATTTGACGTTCTTGATCTCCCGATTAATGAATTGTCATATTTATAATGAATTGTCATATTTATATGGAAAATATCAATTTGACCATTGAACTATAGCTGTCCAGACACTTACCATCGACCTAAAAATCGCTCTTTGACCCTATCACCTTGCAAAACCAGTGCACTTAACCCCTAGAACTGTTTTACTAAGTGGTTTTGCTTGCGTGGCAATGGGTTCAACCGATTTTGCCACATGGGCGGCTAAGCTAGTGACATGACGATGACGCAGCGATTACTGAGCAAATAAAAGTGATTACCTTTCTTCCTCCTCTCCTCTTCTTCCCCTCCCCTCCCTCTCTTCAATCTCAAAGGCAGCGCAGGGTGGAGGTGGAGCAAAGGAGCAGGCGCGGGCCGAGGCGATGCGAGGTGGAGGTGGAGCTTGTCCCTCGCTGCTGTCGTCCTTCCCCACCTTCTTCCTATGCTCCGACGCCGTCTCTCTCCCGCCAACAACAGTGAAAGATAGAGAAACATAGGAAGAGGGGAGACGGCGATCATCAGCGCCCGAGCGACAACAACGGCGAGTGCAAGCAATGTTCTAGGATGTGACAAACCCATTTTTGGTGGTATTTGTGGACAAGGAGGGCTACAACGGCCGGAACAGAGTGGAGAAGAACGACGACCGCGGGGAAGATGGACTTGCTAGTGGTGAAACCCGGCGGTCTTTGACCAGCTAGGGGGAGCATGAGCATGGCGCAGACGTAGGGAAGCTTTAGGTGGCAATGGCTTGGTCTAGGGTGGCGCGAGCGAGGCTGGCGGCGAGGAGGAGGACGGTGGCGGCATTACACAGTGAAGGGGAAGTAAGGTGGAGGTGGGGGATAGCTTCAGATCGACGACGCGAACCTCGTGACGCAGTCGACTTGGCGAGTATATGATGGAGGCAGCGAATCATCCAAGATGATGGTTAGCATGCTGGGCTGCACCGCGACGTGCGCCGCCTGCTCGGGAGTGAGGCGTGCCATGAAACCCTTGGTGGCGTGTGTGTAGGAGTAGATCAGGGGTAGCCGCATGTAGCGCAGGTGGGGAGGGAGGAGGAGGCGGTCGAGGAGCTCCTTGCCATCGCCGCTGCGCGTGGCGGAAAGCGCCAGGTTTGCGGGCGCGAGGTGGATGAGGAGGAGGACAGCAAGATGTGCGAGGAGGAGGCAAAGCTAGCTCGTGCGCGGCGACAAGGAGGGGAAGAGGAGGAGGCGCATTCCGAGCAGGTGGGTGAAGGCGTTGGTCGCGAGAGACTAGGTGAGGAAAAAGAAGAGGGTAGAAGGCGGCGTAGGGGAGAGAGACTAAGGAAGAAGAAGGGGGTAGAAGCTGACATGTAGGCCTCATAATATTATAACTTTGATTTGCTGAGTCATCGCCACGTCGCAGCCACGTAGATGTCACGGTGGTGAAACCGGGTTGACCGGGTGCCACGTAAGAAAAACCACCAAGCAAAATAGCCCTAAGGTTAAGTGCACTGGTTTTGCAAAGTAAGGGGGTCAAAGGACTGGTTTTTTAGGTCAGGGGTTAAATGTCCGGATAACGATACTTTAGAGGTCAAATGGACATTTTCCTATTTATATCGGTTTTGATGAAAGCCAGACATGATAACTAGTGGTGGAATTGATACAATTTGATTTAATATAATTCTATTTATAATTTGGAAGTATTTTAGAATCAAGTTAATTGGTCGAGTCAAAGTGAAATCTAATTTCATTCGAAATTAACCTATTTTAATGTTTAACCAATTAGCAAGTGTAATTAGAGCAATTTTGAACCGAACCATCGTGCTTTGTTCACCCCTAATGATCACCAACAATGCTTTTCTTTTTTTAGATGAACAATGCTTATGTTAGTGTTGCAGCGTGTGTATATATGACACGTAGCCACAGGAGCAGCAGTGCACGCATGCATGCAGATGCAATGACGTAGAAACACATGGCATTGGGCCCACTACACAGCCAGCCCATCATCCCATCTCTGCTCCAGCCATCTCCGTAATTTTGGGCCAAATCTGAACGACGTACTAAAACAAAAGGCCCATAATCCACACGGGAAGAAAGAAACGGAAGCCCTCCACTCCTCGGCCGGCCGTCGCCGCCGGAGTCGCCCGCCGCGCCGGCTGCCGATCGCGCCGCTGCTCTTCGACCGCCTCTTCCGCGCTCGGTCGTTGGTGTCTGGGAGATGGGCGACTGGTGAGGCCCAGGATGGCGCCGGGCACGGCTCGACCACCTTGGCGGCGGCCGCAGGTGGCAGCAATCCAGCGCCGCGGCGAGAGCTGAGGCTGGGCCTGACCCCCTCCGCTCTTCTTCCTCCTCTTCCGATTCATTTCCAAGCATAGCAGCGAGACAGGGAGATACTGAGGTATAATTCTTCGCTGTTCTACGTTCTCTTTGGTAGTTAATTAGTTAATAGCTTGCTTTTGATTTTTGATTGAATATTACTTCAAAAATGCTCACTAGACTGCCCTGGATTCGATTTCATGTGTTCATTAATCGAATTTAAGATTCTAGCGCTAGGAAATGGCAACTGTCTAAGAAATTATGGATTCATGGTTCGTTAGGAACACGGAACAGAATTAGCAGCATGGACACTTCATACAAGTTCCAGCGGTTTGGTGCTTTGTTTCTTTACTGTTGTTATTCCGGAACTCAAACGTTCTTTCGAAAAGGTACAGCGCACAGCTTTTGTAGCAAACCCAAAGACATAATTTACAGTCACACACTACTCTACTACTAGTCTTACGCCCTTATTGTTTAAGGATTCATGCAAATTAATTTTTGCATGGGCAAAGAAGCTTCTGCTTTTCCTGCCTAAAACCATGGGGAATTGGGGATCATAGGAATATTATTCCAGATGTTCTCCAGGGGACTATGCTTCAACTAAGATGCTTCGGCAAAGTTTTATGTGGTAACATTTTATCCAGGAAATGATAGTCACATTATTCAAAATCCATCTCACGATATTGCCAATCATTCATATTTCATCAAAACATCACAAATGATACAAATATGGCGTTCGTTCTAATACCATGAATGTCAAATCATCATTAGAATGTAGAAGACAACCAAATAAATCAAAGGCATTATGAGGATGTAGAAAGTGTGAAAATGGTTGATGAACTTAACAAACGCTAAACCGCATCCACATCACATTTGTTAGACATGGAGGAGCTTAACTCTGTTCTCACCCCTGTAGCTACGTATTCATCATATGGTGGTAATGGAGATCTCCATGTAACCTCGAACTTCATTCCCGGAGGAATTGCCATATAACCTGAACTTAATATATCATGAACGGTTAATTCTGGCAGCTTTCCATGGATAACATGTCTTTTGCTTTTCCTCAAAATGCCCCAATTCAGGCTTGAACTTTTAGCACGCCCCGAAGCACATCTCAATGCATGAGACCAGAACTGAAAGTTCATATTAGCTCTTAGCTCATGACCAAATGTATGAGCACCGTTGAAACATCCCCTGAACATCTTTGCTATCTCCATTGCTATGGCTACCAATTTAGGATGCTCTTCTGCATTTGTGCTTCCAAAGGACCGTACTTTAAAGAAGTACCAGTATGCCTCCTTGGAAATACGCTTAAGCCTCAAGGAATCTACCGTTCCTAACTGTGTTACCTCCTCAATTGCACTAGTCAGTATGATCTTACTCCCTGCTGCCATAGAGTTACATGCATATAAGTAGAACCTTCTCCATGTATCCTTATCGATATCAGAAGTAATTTCAATCACCACTAAAGATTTATGTGATCTAAAATTTTGCTTTTCCATCACCAAAGTCACTCCTCCTGTGGTTAATTCTCCACTTTCTAAATCATTACTATCTAAGTTCACAATAAAAGAGAAGTGATTCTTCACCCTCTCATCACTACAAACGTTCTCCACAAGAGTTCTCTTTCCTACCCAAGGTTTACCGATGATCGGTAGAATGTCCACTTTTGTAGTACTGTACGTGGGCTTTGGTTGGAGCAAGAAGTTGATGATTTGTTGTTTTTCTAAATGTCGACCAAACATACACTTGTCTATATAAAGGTATGCACTAAAAGGTTGCTGAAACCTACGTGGGTATCCCCCCAGAAATGTGTTGAACCCGTGCAAATCTGCAACAATGGCTTCTAAGTTCTCTAGGACAGCTTGTAACCTATTTACATCACTATCACCAAATACTAGTACTCTGGTCTTATTTGCAATCGTGCGCAGGCGTTTCGCTGGATTAGTTAGGGAGTATGTGAAGGTTTGTTGCACCTCATCAGACATATCCTCCTTTATGTTCTGACACTGGAAGTTGTCGAGTTCATAGCAGCCTTGATACATGCCATCGAGGAACTTCTCTAGTTGTACTAGCATCTGCTGGTTTGAGATGTGGCGTACCTCAGCCTCTTCAATAGTTGCATGGACCTTGAGCAGTACTTGTTGGAGCCTTCTTATCTTCTCCTCAACACTTGTCTGCTTTTTGTTTGTGTCAACTAAGTGGAAGATCAATCTGGTAACCAGGCAAGCTAAAATTCTGGGCAGAAACTTGTCCATGTGTGGGAAACTAATTTTGGTTCTGGTTTCTGAAGGGAACTACAGGGTTAGATGCTTGTAGTTTGAAGATGTGCCATACTTCGAAGGCGTAGCACTTAGTTATAGGTTACTGAGCATAGAATTGATCGTAAATGGTTGTGTCTTTCTATGGTTTCATTGGGCAGGTATCTACGTACCAATCTGAGTTTGGACTAACAAAGATAGCTGGCTGAGAAAGCAAGAAGGTATTAAACCAGAATATGTAAACTACAATAACGTGTTTGGACTCTTTTATTTGGACGTAGCTTGTAGCGCCCTTTTTCCTTCTTCCTGGTCAACTCCCCCTCCCGCCGGACCCCGTTTCCCTTCCTCTGCCACCCCGCCCGGTTCTCCCCTCCTTGTCCTCTTCCTCCTAGCCGTCTCCGCCTGTCCCACCTCTCTCTCTCTCTCGCGCACGCCGCCGCACCTCACCTACCTCCCGGCCCCCCTTGCGTGCTCTGTGTCGCCGCCGCACGCATGCCACCTCCTGGCGCCCTCTGGCGCCTACTCCCTGACGCTGTCGCGCTGCGCTTGTGCACGCGCACCGCCTGCACTCGTTTGCTCGGTCTTGTCCCATCCCCTGAGCACCACCCTCTGCTCACCCCTCCTACCTCCCCGACTTGTCGCCTCCATGCGCAGAGAGCGACGTGCCGCCATCATAACCCGGTGCCGCACGCCCGCTCGAACCCCCCTCCTTCCCGGCTTTAAAACCCTGGTGCCCTCCCCTCCCTCTCCTCCACCCCCTTCTTCCCCCAAGCAAGAAACCCGAGAGGAAGAAGACCAAGAAGCAAGGGAGAAGAAGGAGGACGGCCTTACTGCCGCCGCTGCCGCCGCTGAGCGCCGCCGCCGCCCGAGTCCTCCCTCCGCCGCCGCGCCGCCGCGCCCGCCTTCTCCGGCCGCCGCCTCGCTCTTCCCCGAGCCGCCGCCTCCTCTCTCGCCGCGCCGCCGCCGCCCATCTTTCCTCCTCTCGCGCGCCGCGCTCTCTCTGCTGCCCGAGCCGCCGCCTCTTTAGGCCGCCGCTGGGCCGCGCCTATGCCCCGTGGGTTTTGCCACACATGCAGCAGCCCAAGGCCGTGGGCCAGGCCGATTTTTGTTTGTGGGCCGCTGTGTTTTTCTTTTTTTGTTTGATTTTCTTTTCCTTTTTCTTTTTTAATTCAAAAGTGAGGTTTTAAAAATTAGTATCTTCCCATTTTAACTCCAAAAATTGTAAAATAAATTTCTAAAAATTTGTAAAATCAAGATCTTGCTAATGGCATAGGTCTTGTTCAATTTGGAGTTCATTTGTGTATTCTCGAGTATTTATTTTCTCTTGTTGCTTGTTGTTTATTTTTCCGGTACTTCGCCCACGTAGAGTTCGAGGACGCCGGAGATCTCTAGGGTGATCAAGATCAAGACTACCAGGACCCTCTTTCCTTCAATCAAGGCGAGTCAATACTTTGATCATATTGAGCTTACATTTTATGCAAATTATATTGTTTTAAAATAGCAAATTGCATGCTTGAATTCTTTAAACAAATATATGTTAAAGCTTAAGGTAGTTAAATACCCCTTTGATGATTAATTAATAATTATGCCATCCTTGACAATTTGAATTCAATAATCCTTGTCACCTTAGTAACTATATGGTAATACTAGCTATAGGTTGTACTTAAACGACACGCTAGCCTTGCTTAAGTACCGGGACATTAAAAATGTTCCAATCATCATCTCTTCAAACATAAAACATTTTGGGTAGTCATTACGGGTAAATGACTGAGTTGGTTGAGTTGTTGTATTTTACTTCTCAAAAACCCTAAATTGCTATTACCTTATCTGGGTGGATGGTATGACAATGTGTGCTGATGTAGCCCAAGGAATGTCATTTTGTGGATGGTATGTAGAAGAACCGCCCAGATAACCCTAAGGACTTAGTCTTGTCACGACCTCCTGTGTAAAACAAGTACAACCACAAGTCTGCAACAAACTGCGACTTGGCTTAGTAAATTTATCGAATCCTGAAAGTCATCTCACTGGAGGAATAAAGGGCACAAGCTCTGGGTATGTCGGGCTTGATAGGACACCGAGTCAAGGGTGAAGTTCGCCAGTCGCTGAGGTGTAGCCACGCTACGCCAGTCGCTGAGGTGGACATCCCGTGCAACGTATGGGTGTAACCCCATATGGGTGAGACGATGGAAAGATGATATATTTAGAAAGGTTATTGTGACAACCTCTCGACTACACGACTACGGAATCGTGTAGGGCAACGAGTTAATTGTCTCTTGTGAGTAAAGTGTACAATCTCTGCAGAGTTATAAGCTGTTTAAACAGCCGTGCCTACGGTCAAAGACGGACATGGGAACTTAACTTGAGTTAGTTCTATTTCAAAAACTTTGTGGGTGGTATGAAAAATGTGGTGGGCTCTCCTAGCCCTGAGATTGGATTTTCCCTGAGTTTTCAGACTCAGTGTGGGTAATAATGGGGTTAGCCCTAATCCAAATAAACATCAGGTAGAGTTTCCGATGGAGGGAACCTCTGCTGATACAAATATTGCACAATTACTCTCTTTAACAAAATACAATTTGTTAAAATGCTAACTAATAGGAATTTGTAATTATGATAATTGAAAACATTGCTTTAGCAAATAAAAGAACCCGAGCCATCCTTGTAAGCCTTGCATGTATATTATTGCATTGTGTATTGGCTCACGAGCACGGAAGTTGTGCTCATTCTCGCTCTCCCCCAAACCCTTCAGATAACGCCGATGAAGGAGACTATGCATACTACGAGGATCCAGAAGTCAATGGGAAAGGAATTGATGAAGAGTAGATTAGTTCTGTAGTTTAGGTCTCGTCCCAGTCTAGCGGACTCGTTGGTACTTGCGTACAACCGATATTATCCAGGTCCTTGGTTAATGTCAGCCATACACAAGTTGCCCTGCACGCTTGCTCGTGAAGAGATGAGCTCTACCCTTTTGCTTCCGCTATCGTATTCGGTGTTCTGTAATGTAATCAATTTGGCCTGATCAGCCTTTTTTGTAAAACTCGACCCGATGCGGTCTATGTAACTCTGATGGTTGTAATAAATTTGGTACTTTAGTTCACGCCATGTATGAATGATTCAACAATGTACCTGTAAGTGCTATCATCGATCCAGAATAACACAGTGTTTTCATAGAGGATTCGGGATTAGAAAATCCGAGTCCAACATAGCTGAAGATGTCTAGGTGACAACGAAGAGAAACCAGCTAACAAAGGCCGGCCGCTGAGCAGGAGGCCAGTACATGCCCATCTCTAAAACAGTTGGATTTAGCTTAGGTTGGGTGGGAAATGCGTTGGGTCGCAGGCTGCTGCTTAGGAATCAACTAGCCAGTGTATGTAGCAGTGTTTGTGTTGTTTGGTCTGCATTTACTTATTGTGTAATGTGCCCTGCACATGGGGACTGTTTTATTACTTTGTACCAGCTGAATATGGCAATACATACAATGTAAATCTTAGTGCCAACTTTAATATTTTGAAACATATTATCTGTTTCCTTTTATTAATTTCTATCACTAAATTTCTCTCTAAAAGAAAATCCTATCACTAACAGACGACAGAAGCCAGTTCCAATAATGGATGACATGATGAAATTGATTAATCTCTCATGAATTCTCACCATTTTTCAGCATAGGCCTTAAACCCTATAAGTCAATCCCCCTTAGGTCTCTTATGAATCTGTACAACAATTAATTTTGTTTTTGTTGTAATGCTCTTCTGATTTAGATATTCAAGTAGACAAGCAAAAATTTCTCTTGTATTGACCTTCTTTTAGCAAGAAAATTGCATTCCGTTTTTTGGTACCATTTACCTTTTGTTTTTGTGGCAAGACCATTTTGATGGTAGTTGGAGAGACAATGATTAGACAAGGCGGTAGTATTTTAAGGAATGCGTTCCTTACATTTTTTTTTTTTTGAGATGGTTGGTAACTTAGTATGATCAAATTCTTGCATTTCCGGATTTCCCCAGAGAAGAAGATTTTCCTTTTTTGTTTTATGGGATGATAACAAGTCAAAACTGTCTGCACAATAGCAAGTCTGGAAACTTACAATTGCAAGTTTTGTTTAAATCCAAAATCCTTGAGCCAACTTATTAGGAAGCAAAATTCAAAGGACAACAACTTAATGATCACAGATTAAGCTGTAAAATTGCAAACATAAGAGTCCAACATTTATGTACCTTTTATTGGTCAAAACAAAATTACAAAATTATTTTGAGCTAAACAACTTGAGCCGTGAAGACTCAAACTTATGGTCTGACATAACAGTGACCCTATCATGTTATTCTCTACATTGAATTACATAGATAACCAATAGGAGCTTGCACATCTTATTTTTTGTAGACCTGATTGCCATCACCTTCATGTTTGATACAAGTTGCTTTTTTTTTTTAGATAATGGAAGAGAAAATCTCTCCCGGCCTCTGCATCAAAGATGCACACAACCTAATTTATTATTAAGACTAAAGCACCGAAGTAGCCAAAGAGCTTAACAAAACATGAAACCTTACAAGCAAATGATGACTGAAATTTAAACTCAATCAATACAAATCATGTAACTAGACCACCACCCATGAGCACTGAAAATTTGCTTTGCCACAACCTCCAGATGGTCGTTGCCGACCAACATAGACTCCTTCTGGTTCGGTTTCTGCATATTTGCCCAAGCCCTCAGCCAATGTCCAATCAAAAAGATAACCTGCAATTGATTAGTAACCATCTTTGAATTAAAAACCACATCATTCCGGCATAACCAGATAGACCAACATAAGGCACTAGCTCCCACCAAGAGTTGTGACTTTAAAACTTTTGGAATTCCGCTAACCAATGCCCAAACATGTTTGCTATACTCAAAGGGGGTGATAGATTAAACGCACAACCAACAACGCACCAAATAAGACGCGCAAGTGGACAGTCAATAAAAAAGATGTTGAATTGTTTCTTCTTTAATACAGAAACCACACTTCTTGCTTCCCCTCCAATTTCTTTTATGCAAGTTATCTTTAGTTAAAACGACCCCTCTTTTGAGATACCAAAGGAAAATCTGTACCTTTAAGGGATTTTGATTAGCCAAAACAAATTCCTAATAGGGACTCGACAATTGCTAATTAGAGCCCCATAGAAAGATTTGACCGTAAACATACCAGATTTATTTAAATTCCATTTAAAGATGTCCTTTGAGAGCTTAATCAGTAAATTAGCAATTCTCAAAATTAACTCATTCCAAGCATGTAACTTGGGTCCAATAATAGGTCGTCGAAAGGAAATATTCTGGGGTGACAATCTCATAATATTTGCCACAAGATCCTCCTTCCTCCTTACCACATTATAAAGAATAGGATATTGACTTTTAACAGAGAATTACCTAACAGATATCTCCTGTAACCTAGTTTGCTTCCATTTTGAATATGGAAAGACCAAACGAAGAAATTGATCTTTAATGTTCATAAGACCCGACCAAAACTGAGAAGTCCCATGTTTTTTAACCACTTGAGAGAGACTTTTTTTACCCAAATACTTCGTTGTTATCAACGATTGCCAAACGCCTTCTTCATTCAACAGTTTAAATAACCATTTTTCAAGTAAACTTTTATTTTTCGCGTCTAAGTTTGAAATGCCTAAACCGCCATGCTCTTTAGGCGAACAAGCTACACTCCATTTAACCATCAGATTTATCGTTATGATTGTCACTCCGCCAATAGAATCTAGATCGATAAAAGTCTAGACGCTTTAGGACTTGTCTAGGAACTTCAAAAAAAGAAAACATAAACATAGGCAGACTGCTTAGTACCGAGTTAATAAGTACTAACCGCCCCCACCGACATATTCTTTCCTTTCCAACTACTAAGTTTTTCTCAAACCTATCCTCTACCCTTTCCAATCACTATTCCTTAACTTTTTATAGTGGATAGGAATGCCCAAGTACCTGAAAGGAAACGCACCCACTTGACAACCAAACAAATGAGTAAACTGAGATTCAACACTTTAAGTGCACCCAAAACAAAAGATCTCACTCTTATGAAAATTAATCTTCAAACCCGATAAAAGCTCGAAAACACAAAGAATAAGTTTCAGATTTTTTGCTTGTTCCAAATCATTATTCAAAAAGAGGATCGTGTCATCAGCATATTGTAAAATTGACAAACCATCTTTAATCAGGTGAGGAACTATGCCTGATAAAAGGCCTGCTTCTTTAGCACGAGAGATGAAAATGGCAAGCACATCCCCTACAATGTTAAAAAGAATAGGGGACATGGGATCACCTTGCCTAAGACCTTTCTGAGTTTGAAAAAAGGAGCCAAGATCATCATTAACTTTTATTCCAACACTCCCTCTTTTTACTATACTTTCCACCCAAGAGCACCACTTAGCAGAAAAGCCCTTCATCCTTAAAGTTTGAATTAAAAAAGGCTATTTATCCTCGTCATAAGCTTTCTCAAAATCTATTTTGAAAACTATTCCATCCAAATTCTTTTTATGCAATTCATGAATGGTTTCGTGGAGAACAACAACCCCATCAAGAATAAATCTTCCCTGCAAAAAAGCTGACTGGGAAGGTCTAACCACCTTTTGCGCTACCCCCATAAGTCTATTAGTAACAACTTTTGTAAAGATTTTGAAACTAACATTTAAAAGACAAATAGGTCTGTACTGTTGTATTTGTTTAGCGTCCGCTTTTTTGGGAAGCAAAGTAATGATTCCAAAATTCAAGCTATAGAGAGGAAGCAAACCCTTATGAAAATCGTGGAACATAGCTAGCAAATCATATTTAATGATATCTCAAAACACCTGATAGAACTCGGCCGGAAAACCATCCGCCCAGTGCTTTGTTATGGTCCATTTGAAAATAGCTTCCTTCACCTCTTTTTCAAATGAAAGATTCGTAAGTAACTCATTTTCGACCTCAGAAACTTGAGGTATATCATTCACATCAGAATCAACAATAGAAAGGTGATTATTTTCGGAAGATCCAAATAAAACTTTATAATAATTAGTGATATACTCTTTTAATTGTACATCACCCCGAATTAATCCTTCGTCCTGTTCGAGCTGGAAAATTCTATGACGTCTATGCTTCCCATTCGCAATCAAATGATAATATCGCGTATTGCAATCCCCTTCTAACAAAAACTTCGCTTTAGATCTCTGATACCACTTGATCTCTTCTCTCAGAAGCAGCGCCAATCTCTCATTAGCAACCCTTTTAAGCTTAAGCTCATGATCAGATAATCTCATGACCTTAGCTTTTTTGTCAAGCTCATCAATTAATAAATTAAGCTCAATTTTTTCTTTTTTATACGTTCTACTGGTATTTTTAGCCCAACCACGAAGAAAACTTCTGAGAGATCTAATCTTAAGCTGCCAAGTTTGCAAGGTGGAAAGACCCCGAACATCTTTTCGCCACACATCAGCCACCATCTCTCTAAAGCCCTCCCTACCCAACCACCCTAATTCAAATTTAAATAACGGTTGTCGTCTGCTAAAAGAAGCCGCTTGGGTGGTCAAAAGCAACAGCGTGTGATCAGATAAGGATCTTTCAAGCGCATGAACTGTGACCAATGAAAATTTAATCTCCCAATCTAAATTCATTAAAACTCTATCCAACTTTTCAAAGGTTGGATTATCTAAACAATTGGCCCAGGTATATTGCCTAACTGATAAAGCAATCTCTCTTAAATCCAAGTTATCAATCACCGCATTAAACAAAAAAGGCCACCTAAACTGGAAGTTATCGCTATTTTTTTCATCTGAATGCCTGATGATATTAAAATCCCCTCCAATTAAAATTGCAAGCGATTCTTTCCTACAGGCCTGAACAAGTTCAGTGAGAAACTTCTCCTTGAATTGAGGTTGAGCTGCACCGTAAACAGCTATAAGAACCCATTGAAAATCATCCTCTCTGTTCTTTAAATGAAACTTAACATAAAAATCACCAAAGATCGATAGAACACCCGCGGATCCACCCTAAAAGGATGCCCTCGACCGACCTTGTGGGGAGAGAAATGCCATAAAAATTCTGCCCACCACAAAGTCGGTTAAGACAAGCCATCGAAAAGTCTTTTTTGGCAGTTTCTAAAATGGCCACGAAATCTAAATGTTGTTCCTTAACTACTTCACAAATGTACTGATGTTTAGCCAAGTCTCCTGCACCTCTGCTATTCCGTAAAAGACCTTTTATTTTAACTTTAGTTTAATTGGCCTATCATAGAAAGTTTTCTTTTTTGACTTCTTTTTATATGACACTAATGTGAAATTAGATTGGTCATCCTCCAAATTACCATCTAAATCATTGCAACAGCGACTAAAATCAGATGTATCATTGCAATCTAGAGTATCATCTGCTAAGCCTCCTACTTCAACAATTTCCTTATTTTTTTAATCTTGCTAATTCAATAGACTTAAGATTTTGAATTGAACTACCAATCTCAGAACTATCGACTCCTAATGAGATGCCGATGCTAGCCATGTTTTTAACTATTTGCTCATCGGAAAAAGACACAAAAGAAATATTATCACCATACTTACTTGGATTGCTTGAATCAAATTCGAGGTTGCGCACTTTCGCACGCTGCATGGCCTTATGGATCGAGTCAATATCACCGGACGGTTGCTTCTTAATGCGCTCACTTTGCCGAGGCTCCACCGTATCTTCCTTGTGAACCAAAGCCGGCCGAGTAACCCCAACAGAAGAGGAACAACTGAAGTCCATTTTGATGCCATACCCAGATTCCTATACAGAGAAGCTTTTGTGCCGGTCAGTATTGGCTTGTGCAGTGACTTTGCCGAGCTCCAAAGAACCAACTAATTGATCAGTGTCTGAAGATGTCACCGCCATTCCATGCACCTTAGAGGACTGAGCACCCAGGCCGGCCACTAAACCACCCGAATTTAGGGCAACACTCTGCACAGCACTAAGGTCCACCGGCGATGCATGGCTGGCCACTAAACCACCGAATTTGGGGCAACACTCTGCACCGCAGCAAGATCCACCGGCGATGCATCAACATCCGACCCTCCCGACTCACGCAACATTCTCGCCGAGACAAGTTCCTCCGAGCCGCAACACCATCCAACCCTCCGGACTACTACCACCCGACACAAAGAACAACATCCACCACTTGATCTCAAAAACATTGACTTCTTTACCGAGACCACTCTCTTTCCCCGACATTCAAGCCGACACTCCAACCTTTCTAGCATCAATCTCGCCACCTCGTTAATCGCCATCGGTGTAACCCAGATATTATCCACAACCAACAGCCCCAAAGTATTCCCCTGAAAGGAAGACGAAGACTGACCCTTACTGCTCTCAGGAACAAGTTTATTAATATCCGAATTATTCTTCGATCTCTTAGACTCTCTATCCGCCATCTCAACATCTTTGCCCCTATCTCAATTGTCGCCCTCCTCCCGATCAACGCCCTACCGAGCACCTTCACAACCATGCCCACCTCAAGATCTTCAATTTTAAAAAGATGTCGATACAAATTCTCCAACCACAATCTCTACGCTAGCGTGTATGGCATCTACGTCCAGGACACCTACCAGCATGCGAACCACATCCTTCTTACGCACTTGCTCCATGTCCACCCTCAAAGCCAAGCCAATGATCGAGCCTATAGCACAAAGACTCAAAAAATCACGAATCTCCCTGTGCACTCCTAAGACTGAACCCAAACTTTTGTAATTGGTATTTAGGTGTAGGTCTCGAATTCCATTCTTCAAATTGAAGCACCACCTTATGCTCTTTCACATGAACATCTCCAATAGCCACCATATGAAGCAATTCAAGCCTAGACGTAAACTGAACCAAAAATTCCTTTCCCCGAATCTCCACTGAGGTTGCCAATTCATAGGAATTAGCCTTCTCGCTCAAAGAATCACCGGTCTTTGGACAATGCTCACCAATTATCCGAACAAGCCCGGCTTCATCGCTTTTCTTCGTCCGGATATAGGGATATGATAAAACCCCAATCCATCCGCCCCAAAACCACATAAATTGGCAATAGTTCTCGGTTTCAGCGTCAACGGACACTTATTTGCCAAATGATCAGTGCTCTCACAAACATCACATAATAAAACAGTTTTGCAATTAGCAATTCCATGCCCCTTCCCTTTACAGCGAAAACAAACAATGTGAGAAGCATCACCTGCATACTCTTTGCTAACCGGCATATTGCCCATCCAAATACACGACCCGGCTTACATCGCCAAATTCTTCCCATGACCACTAAAAGGAGCTTGATTTTGAAGCTAATTTTGGTGAGAAGTACTGCCGCCAAAAACCACGACCGGAAAACCTCCATGACCATTTGCACTTATCTGTGTAAATGTTACTTCTATAAGGTTGCTGAAACCTACATGGATAGCACCCAAGGAGTGTGTTGAACGTAGGTATATCTGCAGAGATAGCTTCCAAGTTTTCCAAGACCTTTTGCAGCAAGTCAACTTCTTTGTCACCAAGTACTGTAGCCTTTGCATTGTTGGCGATCAAGCGGAGGCGTTTGGCTGGATTGGAGAGGGCAGAAGAGAAGTAAGAGTTCACCTCATGTAGCGCCCCCTTTTTCCTTCTTCCTCGGGTCAACTCCCCCCTCCCTCGCGTGCTCCTTGACGCCGCCGCCTGCCCCGCGCCTACTCCCACTACCCGTGGACTCCCGCACGTGGGCACGCCACCTCCTGGCACCCTCTGCCGCCTACTCCCTGACACCGCTGCGCTGCGCTTGCGCACGCGCACCGCCTGCACTCGTCTGCTCGGTCTTGTCCCATCCCCCGAGTAGCACCCCTCTGCGTTCACCCCCTCCTGCCTCCCCAACTTGTCGCCTCAGTGCGCAGAGAGCACCCTGCTGCCATCATAACCCGGTGCCGCACGCCCGCCCGGACCCCCCTCTCCCCGAGCCTCCCTGCTCCTCCTCCCCGGCTATAAAAGCCCCCAACACTTCGCTTCCTCTTCCCCACCCCTCTTCTCCCCCAAAGCAAGAACCACAGAGGAAGAAGAGCAAGAAAAGAAGAAGAAGAAGAAGTGACCGAAGCCCCTACCTCCTCCGGTCGCCGCCGCCCTCGGTGAGCCTCTCGCCGCCGCGTCCCGACCCTCTCCTCCGCTGCCGCCACCACCGCACCCGCCCTTCTCCGGTTGTCGCCGCCGCCGCACGCCCAAGCCTCTCCTCCTCGCGCCACCGTAGCTCCATCTCCTCTCTCCTGTTTCGACCGGGCCCGAGCGCCCCTCCCCCCTTTTCTCCTCCCGCTAGGGCAGCCGAGGCCCAGCGCCCATGCCCCAGCGTGCACACCGCTCGCCCGAGGCCTTGGGTGGGCCAAAAATTTGTGGGCGCGGTTTTTTCTGCTTGATTGATTTTCATTTCCTTTTCCTTTTAATTCAAAAGGAAGGCTTTAAAATTCATATCTCCTCATTTCAACTCCAAAATTGTGATTTAAATTTCTAAAATTTTGTGAATTCAAGATCTTGCTAATGGCATAGGTCTTGTTTAATTTGAAGTTCATTTGCTATTTTGTTTGTATTTGTTTGCTATTGTTGCTTGTTGTTGTTTTTTCGGTACTTCGCCCGCGTAGAGTTCGAAGACGCCGGAGACCTCCAAGTTGATCAAGAACAAGACTACCCGAACTCTCTTCCCTACAATCAAGGCGAGTCAATACTTTGATCATATTGAGCCTACATTTTATGCAAATTATATTCTTTTAAAATAGCAAATTGCATGATTTAATTCTTTAAACAAATATATGTTAAAGCTTAAGGTAGTTAAATACCCCTTGGATGATTGATTAATTATTATATCATCCTTGACTAATTGAATCCAATAATCCTTGTCACCCTAGTAACTATATGGTAATACTAGCTATAGGTTGTACTTAAGCGACATGCTAGCCTTGCTTAAGTATTGGGACATTAAACTGTCCCAATCATCATCTCTTCAAACATAAAATGATTTGGGCAGTCATTGCGGGTAAATGACTGAGATGGTTGAGTTGTTGTATTTTACTTCTCAAAAACGCTAAATTGCTATTACCCTATCTGGGTGGATGGAGAGGTGGATGGTATAACATTGAGTGCTAATGTAGCCCAAGGAATGTTATTTTGTGGATGGTATGTGGAAGAACCTCCCAAATAATCCTAAGCACTTAATTTTGTCACGACCTCCCGTGTAAAACAAGTACAACCACAAGTCTGCGACAAACCACGACTTGGCTTAGTAAATTTATCAAATCCTGAAAGTCATCTCACTTGTGGAGTAATGGCATGCGCAAGCTTGCGGTACATCCAGCTTGACGGAGACACCGATACAAGGTGAAGTTGCCAACGTCGTGGGTAGTTCAACTATGACAGGCGCTGCGGGTACAACATCCCTCGCGAACGTATGGGCGTAACCCCATATGGGTGAGACGATGGAAAGGGCGAGACATTTAGAAAGGTTATTGTGACAACCTCTTGGCTACACGACTAAGGAATCGTGTAGGGCAACGAGTTACTTGTCTCTTGTGGGTAAAGTGTACAATCTCTGCAGAGTTATAAACTATTTAAACAAATGTGCCTACGGTCAAAGCGGACATGGGAACTTAACTTGAGTTAGTTCTATTTCAAAACTTTGTGGGTGGTATGAAATGTGGTGGGCTCTCCTAGCCCTGAGATTGGTTTTTCCCTGAGTTTCAGACTCACATGTTATTAATTGGAGGTAGCTCCAATCAAAATAAGCATAAGGTAGAGTTTCCGATGGAGGGAACCTCTGCTGATACAAATATTACACAATTACTCTCTTTAACAAAATGAAATTTGTAAAACTGCTAAGTGATAGGAATTTATAATTATGATAATTGAAAATATTGCTTTCGCAAATAAAAGAACCCGAGCCATTCTTGTTAAGCCTTGCATGTATATTATTGCATTGTGTATTGGCTCACGAGCACGGAAGTTGTGCTCATTCTCGCTCTCTCCCAAACCCTTCAGATAATGTTGATGAAGGAGACTATGCATACTACGAGGATCCAGAAGTCAATGGGCAAGGAAACGACGAAGAGTAGACTAGCTCAGAGTCAGGTCTCGCCCCGCCTAGCGGACTGTCGGCACTTGTGCACCACTGATATTATCCAGGTCCTTGGTTAATATCATGCATACGTGTTGCCCTAATCGCTGCCTATGAAGAGATGAGCTCTACCCCTTTGCTTCCAATCGTAGTTTACGTTGCTTTTATGTAATGTAATCAATTTGGCCTGATCGGCCTCTTTTGTAAAACTCGACCCGACGTGGTCTATGTCACTCTGATGGTTGTAATAAATTCAATACTTTAGTTCACGCCATGTATGAATGATTCAGCAATGTACCTGTGAGTGCTATCTACTGGTCCAGGGAATAACACAGTGTTTTCACAGAGGATTCGGGATTAGAAAATCCAGATCCAACACCTCATCAGCCATGTCATCTTGTACTTCGTGTCGACACTGGAAGGTGTCGAGCATGTAGTAGCCTCGATACATTCCTTCGAGGAACCTCTTGAGTTGTAGAAGGATGGCTATCAAGCGGAGGCGTTTGGCTGGATTGGAGAGGGAAGAATCGAAGTAAGAGTTCACCTCATCAGCCATGTCATCTTGTACTTCGTGTCGACACTGGAAGGTAGTAGCCTCGATACATTCCTTCGAGTATGTTGAGGAGAAGCTAAGAAGACTCGAACATGTACTGCTCAAGATCCATGCAACTGTGGATGAGGCGAAGGGGCGGCACATCACGAACCAAGGGATGCTTCTACAACTCAAGTGGGAGATCAGCCGAGTAACAAGGTCGCTAACTACTGTGGATACAATCATATCCATGTTTTTGGGAATGCTCACTGTTTTGAAGGAAATGGTGTGGATCGGTATGGGCGAAAAAGAATTGGGTGTTTGTGGTTTTGATCTAATTAAGCTGTACCTAATTACTGACACTTATAAGCTTATACCGTAGAGTTGATTTCCTATTGAGAATGGGTGTGTTTTTAGTAACTTTAATGTACTACTTTGGCATATGCGTGCCCAAATTAATTTGTGTGCTTTAACCAAGTTAGTTGGCTGAGACATCAAGAGGGTGCCCAACCTGAGGAAGTAAAATGGTTTTCTTGATTTAGCTAAAACTGGCCAATCGGTATGTTTCTTGTTGCCTGTATTATTGTTCTATCTGGGTAATTTTAAATGGTGTAAGGAAAATTTTGTTCAAAAATAGCTCACTCAATTATGCTGGCCACTGAAAAGTTTTCAATTATACAATTGCACTGATCCGAGAACTAAGGGTGTGGGACAAGAACTAGGTTGTAATTTTCTAGGTTGATACTTTACTTATATTTGTTGATGTTTTCGGAACAAGGACTGTAATGCTCAAATATTATGTTTCTAAAAAGTAATGCTAAAATATTTCTGCAAAGCATCGGGGATGTAAACAAAATTGATTAGTACTCTAGGGCCACCGTTACTTTGGCAATGACTATAGGAATATCAACGGTAAAAATACTAAAATGTCTTACTGACGGTGTGCTCTGTCCTGTGTTTACTGCTGAGCTTCATAACTGAATATTTTTTTTGTGCCATTGATTTTAGGTGAAGAGACTGGATTTTGATTTCTGATAGAAGTACTATGGGTTTGAGATGTTGTCCTGCTTGATGATAGCAGCTGGGTGTTGGAGGATACTAGTTTTGCTGGATGTGTTCCTTCGGCTTTGTTTATCGGCATCTTGTCTGTAAAACTGATAAGCAGTCTGTTTCAGGTTCCTTCTTATTGCTTCTCTGGTGGTGTAATGAACTTCTGTAACACTTTCTAAGCCTACGTAGTAAGCTGATCAGAAGGAAGGAAAGTTTAATGTATCAGAAGGAAGGAAAGTTTAATGTATCTTACTGTAATGCGGTTAGTATATAGTTATATGCAAATATGGAACTGCAGTGTAAAGCTATCTGGTTTGGAGTGGAGGAGGATTTTTTTTTCAAGGAAGTGCAAAAGCTTGGCACATCATTTCATTAAGACGAAAAGAATACAGAAACGACCAAGAGAGTAACAGAGATTAGAATAAACAACAAACAACAACAAAGAGGCCTGAGACCTCACAAAAACAGCAGCACAAGATGTAGAACAGATGTACGATCCTCCCAAAAAACAGCAGCACAAGATGTAGAACAGATGTACGATCGAAAAGACACCATGCTGACACCATGCGCCAAATGCGGTGCTCGCTAAGAGTGCATAGAAGCAGCTGATCGATAGTAGTGGTTTTATTATTAAAAATCCTTTGGTTGCGCTCCTTCTAGATCATCTAACAGACAAGTATTATGCACGAATCCAAGTCATTCCTGCATTGTTTAGGTACGTGGCCTTTGGCGGCAATCCAATGATCTTGGAGAAAGGGTGACCTATGGGAACCGCACAAAGCATTCCGACCTGAATTAAGAAACGTGCTCAAACTTGTGCCGCCACCGCACAACCAACTAGAAGGTGATCGATGGTCTCTCGCACGCGCTCACGTAAGACGCAAACTCCTTGGTTTGGCAATCCTTGATGCCGAGGCGATCACCGCCAAACAACATCGACGGATCGCTAGCCAAATGAAGATTTTACATCTTAGGGAGCCCGAATCTCCAAATGGCTTCGTGCATGGGAACCGAATCGAGCCCATGAAGAAAGCCCGTAAGCCGACTTAGAAGAGTAGCAACCCGAGCTTTCCCATTGCCGTAAAACCGAGTCGACCTCTCCCCGAGTTAACTCCAAAGGTTGCAAGGTATCCCATAGCCTCGGGAATTCTGAAATGATACCAAGTTGTGGCTGCCCAAAATGTCCAAAATCTGCATTATTTGCAAGCGCCTTGGCTACCGTTCGACTCCTACGAATTGGTCGCTTCACCAACTTGGCAATAGGAGGCGCTAGGCAATGAATGGATCGACCGTCCGGCCATCGGTCCTCCCAAAACAAGCAATTCTCACCATTCCCTACTCTGACCGAAATTGAAGCATGGAACATGTTTTCCTCCACTCGGTTGTATTGGGCGTGAAGTCTCCCCCAAGGCCTCGCTGACCAACATCGCTGCAGCCATTGCCATCGTATGCGCAGGGCCCGTCCAAGGATAATCAAGTTGGGCAAGCCTAGCCCCGCCCAAGATGAAGAGGATGACAAACTCAAAACCATGCCACTAAACAATACCCACCCGCAACATTATGAGATCCTTTCCAAAGAAATGCTCGACGTCTCTGATCAATTTCTTTGATGACCGAGAGCTGAGGATCGAGGGCCATAAAAGTGTACACCGGCATGTCAGACAACACTACCTGAACCATCACAAGCCACCCCCCTCGAGAAAGGAAACCAGCTTGCCAAGCTTGAAGACGGTTAGCGACCTTGTCAACGAGCGGTTGGAAATCTGCATGGGACGGTTTCCGCAAAGTGAGGGGCAGGCCAAGGTATTAGCATGGAAAAGCAGCTGTGTTACAATGTAAACTTCATCATTTGGAACATAAGGGATTAAATATGAGAGCCAAGAGGAATGTAATCGAGATTATGTAATCGCTTCACAAGCGCCGCCGCATGTATTCACGAAACAAAACTAAGTGTAATTGACGCCTCTTGTATTAGAAACCTCGGGCATTCCTTTGATGGGTTTTTTTACCTTCCGTCGTCCCACTAGAGGACGGATCTCGTTAGCTTGGAACTCAAGTAGAGTTACTTGTTCTACTTGAGCACAAGAAACCACTCCATAACAAAGAAAGGTCATTCTACCTTGCGGTTCGTGTACCTAGCTCTCTGTTGTTTATGGCCCTCGGAAGACAACGACAAAACAACATTTCTTTAGGAGATCCGTGATATCTAGGGTTCCATTTCTGGTCCTTGGATGATACTCGGAGATTTCAACCTCATCCTGCAAGCCAGCGACAAGAACAACACCCGCTTAAATAGAAGACTAATGGGTAGATTTCGCAGAGTGCTTGGTGACCTAGAGCTCAAAGAAATTCACCTAAATGGCAGATCTTTCACTTGGACAAACGCCAGGGAGAGACCAACCCTAGAGCAAATCGATAGGGTAGTGTTCGCTTCTACGAATTGGGAGTCGTTATTCCGGACTCCTTCCTTCTGAGGAGGAATTTGGACTAGAAGAATTTTCATAACTTTTTCCTTTTGGGATTGATTGTAATCATAAGCAAATGTTATCAGAAAAAATGGTGGATTAATTCTAGCAACTTCACACAAATAACATGATTAACCCCTTTTCTTTTTCCCCATAAATGATTATGAATGCTGATTGAAAATAAGACTAGTACACCTAAAACATCTTGCACAAGTGCCTTCGCTATGTATTTTCATTTGACAGCATGCCGACTTGCTGGATGATTGTGGGGTGAAATGTAGCACCGGGTCCAAAACTTTTTCAACACATGTGACCAAAACTGAATTTCAAGATTACCTCTCAAAGACTTACACAATGCTTTCGCGCACACAAGCACCTAATGATACTCGGAACATCTTCGCTAACCTCATTGCTATCATCACCAATTTAGGTGTTCATCCGATTTGCTTCCAAAGGCGAGCACACTAAAAGTACTTGTATGCCTCTTTAGAAAGATACATAAGCTCGATGAGATTTGTTGTGCCTTAATTGGCACAATCATCTGTTGGATCGTGACTATAATCTTGCTCCTCTGCCAAACATCTACTTGCATAGAAATAGAACCTTCTCCATGCATCTTTGTCCACATTTGAAGTAAATTCAACAACAATGAAACATTTCTTCATCGAAGAACTCTTATCCTTCATCCCCAAAATCATCCTTTGAGCTTCTGATATCCCAATTTCAAGGTCATGCTCTTTTAACTCGATGATAAAAGCAAAGTAATTTCGCACCCTCTCGTCATTGCAAACATTTTCCACAACTGTTCTCTTCTCGGTTTGAGGATGGCCGATGACTAGAAGGAGACCAACCTTTACAGTATTACTAGATGACTCAAGCTGTATTAAGAAATTGATGATTTGTTGTTTTTCAACCTGTCGGTGCTCACCTAAATAGGAAATGCGGCGGCTCATGCGAAACAAAACTGAAATAGAGTGAGGAGATTGCTTCAAGGAGTTCTGGACATGAATTGACACGGGGGCTTAAACTCAGAGCGCGGGGCTTCGAGCAAACCACAACAACAAGAGCGAGAGAGGGAGAGTTGGGTGCATGCGGTGCTCACCTAAATAGGCGTGCTCACCTAAATAGGTGAAGGCGGCACACGGTTCGATGAGGAGTACAAGTGGGATTCGCGGCGGCGTACGCGGTCGACCGCGCACGGGACTCCGATGAACCGGTGGTGCTTCGAATAAAAGGAAGGGAGCATGGCATAGAACGTCGCGAGGCGAACTTAACGGAGTGGACGATGTCGCCGGAGAATCAACGACAGCAGCGGAACGCGAGGAGGAAGGTGGTTCGGCCGTCGGCAGGAGAAGCTTTGACAGCGGCGCTAGAGGCGGTGGTGCGAGCTCCAACCGGTGGCGGCGAAACGAGGGTGAGAGAGAGAGAGAGAGAGTTGAGGGGAAAATAAGAGGACGAGGGCTCCCTGGTGCTCCATTTGTAGAGGAAAAAGGAGGACCAGTGATAAGATGGAGTGGCAGGATCCGCAGCGGCGCGACAGAGACGATGGCATCTAATACGCATGGCGCGGCGGAGACAATGGCATTAAATGTGCACATCGTGGCAGAGATGATGGCATTTAATGTGCACAGCGCGACGGAGACAATGACATTTAATGCGCACATCGCTGAGAAAAAAGAGGAAGGAAAGAGAAGGTGAGTAGAGGGCTAACAGGTGGGGCTGGTCGAAACCAAGAGGGCGGTCGAAACCGAGCGGCTGGTCGAAACAGAGAGGCTAGTCGAGACCGAGAGGCTGGTCGAGACCGAAAGACTGGTCTAAACCGAGAGGATGGTCTAAACCGAGAGAATGGTCTAAACTGAGAGGGTGGTCTAAACCAAGGGGATGGTCTAAACCGAGAGGATGGTCTAAACCAAGAGAGTGGTCTAAACCAAGGGGATGGTCTAAATCGAGAGGAAACAGAGAGGGTGGTCTAAACCGAGAGGATGGTCTAAGCTGAGAGGAAATAGAGTGGGTGGTCTAAACCGAGAGGAAATAGAGAGGGTGGAGCGGCCGACGACGAGAGGAGGAGGAACGGGCCGACGGGAATTCGGAACAAACAGAGAAATAGGATTTTAAATACCAGAGAACTCCAATAAACTCAAAATAAACCAAATTTTGAATAAGTTGAAGTTTGATTAATTCATATTAAATCACTTTCAAATTTCAAAAAATAATCCAAGTTAAGCTTTGGCAATTCAATAGAACCAAATGGTTATTTTTACTTTCGAAAATTTTCAAAAAGCCCTGAAAATTGGGATGTTACACCTGCAGGTGTCCATATCAAGGTATGCACTATAAGGTTGCCAAAACCTACGTGGGTAACATCCCAGAAGTGCGTTGCATGCAAGCAAATCCCCAGTGGTCGCATGTCACAGACGGTTCTATTTTAAAAATAGTCTGTGTTAAGTATCACTGACGATTCCATAATAGAATCGTTTGTGATATGCGACCATATCATAGACGGTTATATTTTAAAATATGTCAACCTCGTGTGGTATTCGCGGCACAGTGGAGCGATTGGTTTTCTAAGACAATGCATTTCGCGTGTCTTGCCCGATTCTATTCGGTGTTTTTGAACCTGTTTGCCGAAAGGCTAGTGTGTCAAATTGTGATTCCTTTTACAATCGTTAAACAAATGATCCTCTTTGGCTGAAAGTATAATCGATGTTTATGAGATAATTCTTGACATATTAGTAAAGCATTAGTTTGAGCTCAAAGTCTGATTTGCAGTTGTCATATTTAATTAGTGAAGAATATTGACAAAACTGACGAGGAATTATATCTCAATATTTGCTAAAACTATGCTACAATCGCTAATTTTATGACAATATGCTTTAACTATGATTATTACTGCTAAAATTATATTTCAATATTTGCTAAAATCGCTAATTTTACGACAAGTAGTTCAACACCTATGCAAAGAACTTGGCGTACTCATACCTAATCCTACAGCCATCACTATAGAAGATGACATAGTCGCCCCACCCTTCCGTCACGCCGCAGCCCGTGATCGTGCACCGGTGGCCATCCTTCGGCAGCGCCAACACCCGGCCCTACGGCCCGGCCATCTTCTTCCATGTCGCCTCCCGGACCGCGTTCACAGCGAGGCTCCAGCATCGCTTGCACTCCCAGTTGGTCCTCTTGGCCGTCTTGTACCCACTGCCGGTCGGTTCGCCCTCGACCTGGCTGATGTAGTGCTTCCCAATGTTGCGCGCCTCACCGGTTGTGTAGAGGAGGAGGCCGAGCACATAGGCCATGGCCTTGTGGCCGGCGACGGCCGCTCGGTCGAGGCACACGAGGCCGCGCTGCATGTCCTGGTGTGCGAAGACGAGCGTGAGGCCGATCATGAAGTAGGCCTCCGGGTTGCCGGCGTTGGCCAGGTGGTTGACGACGGCGAGGTAGTGCTCGTTGTCCAGCCACTTCATCGCCTTCTCCCGCTCCAATGCTACGCGCCTCCCCACGGCACGCTCCTTGGATGCCTTGTACATAGCCTTGCAACTACAATATACATACACAATTCAAGATGTCAGAATCTTAATACACAATTACTCCATAAGAGAAAATTAAAAGGCCAAATTAAGGCGTTGTTGCTAGTCAAATTAGTGACATGTTTCTCAAAAAATAATATAAAAACAAGAACATGTATGCATGCATGGATTGGTTGCCACTACAAATAGTAGTATGCATTTTTGTAGGTATATAAATACGACGTGGCTCGTAGGTCGCAAAGGTCACCATGGTCGAGGAGAGCTCGCGGCCACGAGGTTGACGATGTCAATGACGACATCGTGAGGAAGAGCGACGGCGACCGCCGACCTCCTCGCCTTGGTCCTCGCCGTCATGCTCCACGTGCTCACCATGGCGCGCGACGGTACTAGCTAGTTGCGTACGTATCAATACCGTGCGTGCATGTATTAATTGTCGCTCTTCTACGAAGAAGAACTCGCTAATTACCGCTAGATAGGAAGCATCGAACTCGGTGCGCGAGACGAAGAGACGACGCACGGAAGCTGAAGTGGCATTGAACATATCACAAACACTTCCAACCACAAACCGCCTATGATACAAAATTATGATGACGGTTCTTGTTAAGAACCGTTTAGGAATTATCACGACGGTTATATTTAAAACCGCTCGTGAAGTCTGTAATAATCATAGACGGTTCTTGTTAAGAACCATATGGGACACGAGCGGTTCTTATTAAAAACCGTCTGTGATAATTACGTATCACAAACAGTTCTACCCATCGCTAGTAACATAGACAGTCATGATTGTAAAACTGTTTGTGATAATTATAACACTAACGGTTTCTGGGGAACCGTCGGTGATGAGGCGTCCAGTATTGCCTCTTTTGTGGTAGTGGGTTTCCCTTCACTGAGGTGTTGGGAACAAAGCCTTCCGACACAACGGTGAATGCCTCACTGAGACGGTGGTGTCCCCGGGTGAAGTGAGGATAAACATTCGTCGGGCTAGTGCAAGGGTAGGACTAGATGATGTAAAGGCTTCGACACATACTCTAGACTGCCTACCTACGGTAGTGAGCGGTGGCATTGACGGATGCCAAAAAAACTAGAGAGTTCGTGTGCTGTGGGTAAAGTTGTACACCTCTGTAGAGTGTAAATCTATTTAAATAGTCGTGCTCACAGTCATGAGCATGCCTAGTGCGGTCACATTGGGTATAGACTTGATTTTTACAAAAAAAATAGTTTTATTGGAAAAACATGGGAAATGTTTGTGGTTTATATTTGAGTTAACTGTCATATTATGGCTGAAAATAAAATGTTGCTTGCAGCTGAGGAGGGTTGCGAGTTGTTGTTATTATTCATTCAATTACTTACTTACTTACTGTCCTGTATCTATTTAACTATTTTTAAACTTCCGTTGCAAATTACTATGTATGGGTATTACAAATAAAACTGGCTTAAAGCAAAAGAACTTGTAGAGTAGAGCCTCATCCTTTGATAGTCTTGCATTTATATAAACTTTGTGATACACTACAAGTCTTGCTGAGTACGTATTGTACTCAATCTTGCTTATATTGTTGTTTAGAGTTTGAGAACGAGCCAACGCTAGACGACACTTTCTTCGCATATAGAACCAGAGGGTTCGGTGACGGGTCTATCTAGGCTTTTTTTGTTGTCGGTTGCCTGAGGGTTTTGGATGGGCATGCCGCTGGAATTTATTCACTCTCATTACTTTTACCTCCACTACTACTTTTGTTGCTTTGTTGGTACTTGTTTCATTTGGCCAGTTGAGCATTGATGTAATAACTCTAAACGCTTAAGTTCAGTACCACTTTGCTTTACTTTGTATATGTGAATGTATGGATGTGAGTGTCAAATGTTGTGATTGTGTGTACTAGCCACTGATTATGGGACTAGTACGGTACACACATAGGGTCTTCGGGTATTCCACACCCGAGGGTCCGACATCTAGACTGCTTATCAAAAGTAGTGAGCGGTGGTATCGACGGATGCCAAACAAACTAGGGAATTCGTGTGCTGTGGGTAAAGTTGTACCCTCTGCAGAGTGTAAATCTATTTAAATAGCCATGCTCGTGATCACGAGCGTTCTTAGTGCAGACTTAATGGGTATAGTCTTGATTTTCATAAAAGCAACTTTCGTCGAAAAATATGAGAATGGTTTATATTTGAGTTGAGTGTCATGGTTATGGCTAAGAATAAAATGTTGCTCACAGCCGAGGAGGGTTGCGAGTTGTTGATTATTCAGTTACTTGTTGTCTTTCACTACGTATTGATATTACGAACAAAACTTGCTTAATGCTGAAAATAACTTGTATCATAGAACCCTACCTCTTGTTAGCCCTAAATTTATATAAATTTTGTGATACACTACAAGTCTTGCTGAGTACACAATGTACTCAATCTTGCTTAAATTGTTGATTCAGAGTTAGAAGACGATTCCACGCCGGACGACGACTTCTTTACACCTGGAACCGGTGGGTTCGGTGACGGGCCTTATTAGGACTTGTCTCGAGTCGGTTGCCTGCGGGTTTGGATGGGCATGTCGCTGGAAATTATCTAATTTTATCATTTCTATTTCTGCTGCTACTTTTATACTATGCTGATACGTGTTTTTATTTGGCTAGTCGGCCCGTGATGTAAATATTGTAATCGGTTAAGTTAAGTACCATTTTTGCTTTACTTTGTACATGTGAATGTATGGATGTGATATCAATGTTGGAGTTGTGTGTACTAGTCACTGATCATAGGACTAGTACAATACACACACGAGAGCTTCGGGTATTCAAAACCCGGGGTCCGACACACCATGAGTTTGAGGGGTTAGAATAGGAATTCCTTTGTATTTCCTTATATGTCTTGTATTTTCTTATATGTGTATGGTATATTCCCTTGTAATATCCCCTTGTACTCTCTATATATACTGCCCATTGGGGCTCATAAATACACACAATATTCATAAGAGAAGACAACCAAATAAATCATAGGTATTACGAGGATGTAGAAAGTGTAAAAATGGTTGATGAACTCAACAAACGCTAAACCGCATCCGCATCACATTTGTTAAGACTTGGAGGAGCTTAACTCTGTTCTCACACCTGTAGTTACGTAGTCATCATATGGTGGTACTGGAGATCTCCAGGTAACCTCGAACTTCATTCCCGGAGGAATTGCCATATAACCTGAACTCAATATATCATGATAGGTTAATTCTGGCAGCTTTCCATGGATAACATGTCTTTTGCTTTTCCTCAAAATGCCGAAATTCGGGCTTGAACTTCTAGCATGCCCCGAAGCACATCTCAATGCATGAGACCAGAACTCAAAGTTCATATTAGCTCTAAGCTCATGACCAAATGCATGAGCACCGATGAAACATCCCCTTAACATCTTTGCTATCTCCATTGCTATAGCTACCAATTTAGGATGCTCTTCTGCATTTGTGCTTCCAAAGGACAGTACTTTAAAGAAGTACCAGTATGCCTCCTCAGAAATACGCTTAAGCCTCAAGGAATCTACCGTTCCTAACTGTGTTACCTCCTCAATTGCACTAGTCAGTATGATCTTACTCCCTGCTGCCATAGAGTTGCATGCATATAAGTAGAACCTTCTCCATGTATCCTTATCGATATCAGAAGTAATTTCAATCACCACTAAAGATTTACGTGATCTAAAATTTTGCTTTTCCATCACCAATGTCACTCCTTCTGTGGTTAATTCTCCATTTTCTAAATCATTACCATCTAAGTTGACAATAAAAGAGAAGTAATTCTTCACCCTCTCATCACTACAAACGTTCTCCACAAGAGTTCTCTTTCCTACCCAAGGTCCACCGATGATTGGTAGAATGTCCACTTTTGTAGTACTGTACGTGGGTTTTGGTTGGAGCAAGAAGTTGATGATTTGTTGTTTTTCTAAATGTCGACCAAACATACACTTGTCTATATAAAGGTATGCACTAAAAGGTTGCTGAAACCTACGTGGGTAGCACCCCAGAAATGTGTTGAACTCGTGCAAATCTGCAACAATGGCTTCTAAGTTTTCTAGGACATCTTGTAACCTATTTATATCACTATCACCAAATACTAGTACTCTGGTCTTATTTGCAATCATGCGCAGGCGTTTCGCTGGATTAGCTAGGGAGTATGTGAAGGTTGGTTGCACCTCATCAGACATATCCTCCTTTATGTTCTGACACTGGAAGCTGTCGAGTTCATAGCAGCCTTGATACATGCCATCGAGGAACATCTCTAGTTGCACTAGCATCTGCTGGTTTGAGATGTGGCGTACCTCAGCCTCTTCAATAGTCGCATGGACCTTGAGCAGTACTTGTTGGAGCCTTGTTATCTTCTGCTCAACACTTGTCTGCTTTTTGTTTGTGTCAACTAAGTGGAAGATCAATCTGGTAACAAGGCAAGCTACAATTCTGGGCAGAAACTTGTCCATGTGTGGGAAACTAATTTTGGTTCTGGTTTCTGAAGGGAACAACAGGTTAGATGCTTGTAGTTTTAAGATGTGCCATACTTCGAAGGCGTAGCACTTAGTTATAGGTTACGGAGCATAGAATTGATCGTAAATGGTTGTGTCTTTCTATGGTTTCATTGGGCAAGTATCTATCTACCAATCTGAGTTTGGGCCAACAAAGATAGCTGTCTGAGAAAGCAAGAAGGTATTAAATCAGAATCTGTAAACTACAATAACGTGTTTGGAGTTTGGACTCTAATATTTGCACGTAGCTGAAGATGTCTAGGTGACAACGAAGAGAAACCAGCTGACAAAGGCCGGCCGCTGAGCAGGAGGCCAGTACATGCCCATCTCTAAAACAGTTGGATTTAGCTTAGCTTGGGTGTGTGTAACATCCCGTTTTCGGATGTTGATTAGTATCTTCTGTTTGTCTTCTGGGTTTTCAAAACCTATTTCAAATTATGATGTAATTGCAAAATTCTCTAGTTTCTGCCTCATTTCAAAATTCGGGTTTCGATTTTCAGCTTGAATCTTGGTTTCGACCACCTCTCGGTTTCGACCAACCTCCTGGTTTCGACCGCCTCTCGGCTTCGACCAGCCTCCTGGTTTCGGCCGCCTCTCAGACCGCCTCTCGGTTTCAACCAGCCTCTTGGTTTCGACCAGCTTCTTGGTTTCGACTACCATTCGGTTTCGACCAGCCCCGCCTATCAGCCCCCTGCTCACCTTCTCTTTTCTCCCTCTTTTTCCTCAGCGACGTGCGCATTAAATGTCGTCGTCTCCGTCGCGACGTGCGCATTAAATGCCGTCGTCTCTGCCACGACGTGCGCATTAAATGTCGTCGTCTCTGCCGCACCGCCGCAAATCCCGCCGCTCCATCTTGTCCCCCGATCCTCCTCCTTCCTCTATAAATGGAGCACCAGGGAGCCCTCACCCTCCTCTTGCTTTCCCCTCAACTCTCTCCTCCTCTTCTACCCTCATCTTTCATGTCCCAGAGCTCCTTGAAGAAATCCCCTCACTCGATTTTAGTTTTGTTTCATAGGAGCCACCGCATTTCCTCTTGTCCTTCAGTCCTGGCTGACCCCTTCTTCGTCGTCCTCCTTCGCCTTCGACCGGGAGTTTCCCCACCACTGTTCACCGTCCGCCAACCTCCACCGACCCCTCTCTCAGTCTTGCTAAGCTCCCCATGCCCTGTTCCCTCTCATGTGTTATTTCGACCACGTCGAGTAGTCAAATCCTTCTTTTGACCACGCCGAGTAGTCGAGTCCTTCTTTCGACCACGCCGAGTAGTCGAGTCCTTCTTTCGACCACGTCGGGCAGTCTTGTACTTCTTTCAACCACGTCGAGTAGTCGAGTCTTTTTTCCGACCATGTCAGGTAGTCGAGTCCTTCGACCACGCCGAGTAGTCGAGTCCTTCTTTCGACCACGCCGGGTAGTCGAATCCTTCTTTCGACCATGCCGAGTGGTCGAGTCCTTCTTTCGAGCACGCCAGGTAGTCGAGTCCTTCTTTCGACCACGTCAGGTAGTCGAGTCCTTCTTTCGACCATGTCGAGTAGTCGAGTCCTTCTTTCGACCACACCGAGTAGTCGAGTCCTTCTTTCGACCACATTGGGTAGTTGAATCCATCTTTCGACCACGTCGAGTAGTCGAGTCCTTCTTTCGGCCATGCCGAGTAGTCGATTCCTTCTTTCGACCACGCTGAGTAGTCGAGTCCTTCTTTCAACCACGCCAATTAGCCGAGTCCTTCTTTTGACCACGTCGGGTAGTCGAGTCATTCTTTCGACCACGTCGGGTAGTCGAGTCCTTCTTTTGACCACGCCGAGTAGTCGAGTCCTTCTTTCGACCACGCTGAGTAGTCAAATTCCTCTTTCGACCACATTGAGTTGTCGAAACTCTCTTTCGACCACGTTGAGTTGTCGAACCCTTCTTTCGACCGCGTAGTCGAATGAGCAGTACTCGAAACCAAAGCTTCGGAAGCTCCGTTCTCTTCCGTTATAACTCCAAAAATTATGAATGTTGTTTCTAAATTTGTCTAAATCCAAAATCTTGCTTTTGGCTCTAGTCTTATTTAATTTGGAGTTCATTTATTATTTCTTTAGTATTTATTTTGTTCACTTTGCTTGTTTGTTCCTTTTTCCGGTACGTTCGTCCGAGTAGAGTTCGAAGAAGCAGGAGATCTCCTTTTCGACCAAGCTCAAGACCTTGAAGACTCTCTTGCCTTTAGCTCAGGCGAGTCAATACTTTGATCATTTTGAGCCTACATTTTATGCAAAGTATATTCCTTTAAAGTACCAAAAATTGCATACTTTAATTCCTTAAGCAAATGTATGTTAAATCTCAAGGCAGTTAAATACCTATTTGATGATTAATTATTTATTATACCATCCTTTGACAATTGAATCTATTATTCCATGTCATCCTAGTAACTATGTGGTAATTTACTAGCTATAGGTTATACTTAAGCGACATGCTAGTCTTGCTAAAGTACCGAGGCATTGAAATGTCCTAATCATCATCTCTTAAATCATGAAATGGTTTTGGACAGTCATGAGGGGTACATGACTGAAGTATTTGAGATAAACTTGGTTTTACTCCTCAAAACCCTATTAATCTGCTATTACCATATCTGGACGGATGGTATGATGATGGGTGCTGATATAGCATGAGAATGTGTGGTATGTGGTATGAACCGCCCAGATGACATTAAGGGCTTAATCCGGTGATGACCTCCCATTGTAAAACGTGTGCAACCATAAGTCTGCAAAGTGCAACTTGGCTTAGTAAATTTATTGAACCCTGTAAGTCATCTCGCTGGAGGGAATTGAGGTATTGCAAGCGTGGATGCATTCCTGCTTGAATGGGACACCGATGTAAGGTGAAGTTGCCAGCTATGCTAGTTGTTGTGGTGGGGACCAGCTGCGCTAGTCGTTGTGGTGAACATCCCGCAAAACTTATGGGTGCTGCCCATATGGGTGAGATGACGGAAGGGGTGAGATAATTTGAAAAGTTATTGTGATGATCTCTCAACTACATGACCAAGAAATCATGTGGGGCAACGCGTTGATTATCTCTTGTGGGTAAAGTGTACAGTCTCTACAGAGTATAAACTATTTAAACAGTCGTGCCTACGATCAAGGGCAGACATGGGAACTTACTAGAGTTAGTTCTATTTCAAAAACCTTTGTGGATGGGATAAAAACTTGCCGGGTTGATGTAACCCTGACTTTGGTTTGTTCCTAGGTGGTCGTACCCAGTGTTGTCCCTAGGTGGTCATACCCAGTGTTGCTATTGGTGGTCATAGCCACTTTTCAAAATAAGCATAGGTGGAGGTAACCTCTACTGTTATTTAATATTGTAATTATTCTCTTTAATAAAATACAATTTGGTTAAAATGCTAAGTGATAGGATTTGACTTGTATTTGTGAGGACCCCCGAATTACTTCCGTAAGACCGAGACTAAGCACAGTCTTATGGGAATAACTCTGGGCCTCAGGTAAATGGATTCCAACTTAACTCCATCGAAGTGAGAAATCTTAACTGACTAGAGCTCCAATGATCATGTGTGCTACTCCCTTGCGAGCACTGCATGATAACCGGTCCTCCAAACAATTCAAGACCACACTCAATGAGTAAAATGTGAATCCATCGATCAGCAAGTATGAGATCATGTTGGCTCCCAAGATTAGCGACCAACATGCCAAAACTCACATACAACATTGATCACATCCATACAACAATCATACAATGATAGTTCAAAAGACATACAATATAATAGTTAAGTTCTACAACTATTACAAGTGGCCGATCGGCCAAATTCAAATAAGAACATAAAGTAACAGCAGAAGCAAAGTAAATAAACCAAAGGGCCAGCAAGGTATGCCCCATAACCCATCGGCAACTGACTGGAGTTAAATGATAGTACTACTCGCTAGCGTCGCCTAAATCGGCACTAGCGAGCTCATCGGGCTCAAAGTCTTCCTCACCTGAAAGCCAGTAGACAAACTGGCTGAGTACAAAGGTACTCGCAAGTCTTACGCAAATTAAAAATATTTATGCTAGAGGCTATCCAAAGGATGGCATTAGTGGCTTAGTTTTGCAGAAAATGCAACATCTTACATTCCTAGACCATCTAGTTTGCAAAAGCCATTTTTGTAAACCATTGTTTAAGAAAAGAATTTCACAAGACATAAATAATTATATAGATCAAACAATACCAAAGTGGCTGTCCACTTTGATAAACTAAGGTACATGAACATCCCATTCATGCCGAACCAAGTTATAACCATGTCAACTTTTAATTTTAAGTCTAACGATGACTCATCCAAAAACCAAGTGTTGTCTATAACCGTGGACATGGCTATTCAAATAGATTAAACTCTACAGAGGTGTACTACTTTACCCACATGACTCGACTAGCTCGTAAGCCCCTGGATGCCTCCGGTTAATGACACACTTTCTTAGGTATGCAGGCCAGGGTTAATGACACACTTCCTCAGCAAGAAGATCCTATTGAGATAGACAACCCATACGAGATGAATCCCGACTTAGACATAAGCATATAGCAAATGATAAGCGGGCACACACGTTGTGTCGAAGGGGCCAGTGTAAGGTAGTTAGTATGTTGTTTTTACACAACATAAGTAATCGTGGTCATTATTCACAGTATACATTACACTGGGTTCCTAATGAGCATAGGATTTCACGGTCTCTATGTCCTCACACCACCTGCGGTCTAAACCAATAAAACCTTCCCCTTACTTAACCGGACGACACCCATATACTGCATGTGGTAGCACGATCCTTACTTGGACTAAAAGTTCAAAGCTCGGTCCTTAAGGGGTTCGGACAAGACAGCCACATACCCAATCTCGTGCATAAAAGCACCCATACTTACCACCACTTTTCCAGACCTAAAACCATTTAACATAACCAAAGTTTAATCCAACAACTAGATATAACAATCTGGACAAAAGGAAAAGTAAGAGTTGTTATGTGTTTCCCACAATTGACGAGCTAATCCCGTCAATTGATCTAATGCGTTATCTAGACCCGCAATGGCTAAGCATTCAATACAAAACAATCACATCATCTCAAGCATATATCTTAAGCATAGATATCAGGAATTTATCATGGATAACCAGCAAGTATAGGACATAGCTAACTACTCACAACATAATGATATACCGAAAATAGCATGCAAGCAATATAATTGCATTTCAAACTCTAATGTATTAAAACTGGGATCAATATGATGCAAGAAGAAAGTTCAAATGATGCTTGCCTTACTGGAAGCTGAGTTGCTCACTCTCAGAGTCGTAGGAGTCTACATCAACGGCTTCGGGCTCTAGAGAATTTAAAGACATCGATAAACACCGAGAATACCTCAAAATCGAAAGTGCTCCGAAATGCATGATTTTTCTACAGTAGCTAAGTCATAATTTTAGATGAATTTAGGCAAAATAATTATTCCATTTGGATTTAGTATGTGGAAGTTATGGAGGTTTGAAAATCAATTTTCAGGAAAATCCAAATTAATTGGATTCGATCACTGTTTATTTAATTTAATTATTTGGCCAAAATTTGTAGAGCAGCACTAGGTCAAAGGATTATATAGGTGAATAGGGAATAATAATATAAGATCAAAATAGTCGAGTTTACCTCATTTGGAATTTTTATGATTTAGTTATGAATTTCTAAAGTTATCAGCATTTTATAGTGTAAAAATAATTCATTCTTGGGATCACTTTTCTCAAAATATATTTTCTGTGACAGCGGTAAGAGTGAAACCTATTTTAGAAATTAGTTCACTTCAAATGAAAAACATCAAAAGTGGTTTTTACTATTTTTGGAGTTAAAATGAATTACTTATGCATTTTATAAGTTAATTCAAATTTTCAATGTATAAATAAACTGACTTCCAATTTTTTAAGCTTTTATTGCTTTTCTTACCGACAGCTAACCTAGCCGCAGTCAATGATAGTGGGGCCAGTGAATAGCGCATTTTTCATTAAACTCGGATTTAAATTGCGTTATGACCAGTGGGCCCTGCCTGTCAGTGACTTGGTCTCCTGAACCAAGTTCACGGGTGCAAGTGCATAGCGCGCGGCGCTTAAGGGCTTGGGCCCACATGTTAGCCGCACCTACGCTTTCTCTAACTCAATTGCTTTCTGTGCAGGGGCCCACATGCAAGCGGCTTGTTAGTGCAGCTAAGACATCGATTAAATAATAAACAATGATTAGCTATTAAATGACTGGATCAGTGTCCTAATGTTCTTGCTACAGCTCCTGTCCGTGTACGACAACGGGGAGTTCCTCCTGTGTGTTTGCCCAGTGGATCGCCGGCGTTATGCGCCGCGGCGGAGCCGACCAAGGCTAGAGCTAGATGCGCAATAGCAGTGCGCACCTTCTCGGACCAGTGGCGACGCTGGAGGTGGACCGTACCAGTAGCTAGCCGGAGGGGGCGACGCTCCTAACTACGACAGACATGCATGCAGCAATGTGAAGCTCCGCAGCGCATACAAGCGGGTGCCTGAGGTCCTAGGGACTCTAAGTGAGCTACCTGAGCGAAGAAGGTTGCTCGGAGAAACTCCAAGCAGCTGGAGCAGCGTCGGCACCAGAGAAGAAGACTACAGCGGTGTTGTTCAATGTGGAGAGAAGGCCTTGAGCAAAACCAACAGAAGTGAGTGGTCGGAGCAGCTCAAGGACTATCTAAGGATGCTTCAAGAGCAAAGAATCGGACAATGGCTTACCGAAACAAGGTGGGAGGCGAAGAGATAGTTCTTCGGCCGAAATGGAGGAATCTTCAAATCAACACTACCCTGATGTGCATTGTCGAAATAGAGTTAGGGGTTTTGCTCAATGAGCCAAAGCACGTAAAGTGACGTGCTAAAGAGTGGATAATACTCACCAGGCTTGGAGAAAACACGACAATGTTCTTCGGGTGCGTGCTGTGGAACTTGCAATGGCACCAAGTTGGTCCGGGAGCTACAAGCGGAACCAAGGTCCAAGATTAGCAAAAATGGAAAGGGCATCGGAGGTAAAGAAGAGAGGAACCACCCGGGAGGAACTTACCCGAGAATGGAGCACGGATGAGCTTCCCTCTCCTCAGCCGAAAGAGGAGAAGTGAACTGAGTTGAAAGGCACAGAGGGGGTTTTAACCCAGGGAGAAGACAGCAATGGAGGCGGCGTTAGATGTCGAAACTCAGGGAGTGGTTGCCAGGGGCGGTGGATTGACGCTGTCGACTGGCACGAGGAAGGAATCGCCGGCCGCGTGGCAAAGAAGCTTTGTGTTGCCAACGGGAGGAAGGAGAAGGAATTGACATGTGGGCCCGACGTGGCAGAGACTCACATGTGTGCTCGTTGAGCCCAGGGCTAGGTGAGCCCAACATCACTAGGTACGACTACCCAGGAAAAATCCAATCTCAGGGCTAGGTGAGCTCAACATGTTTTTATTCCACCCACAAAAGGTTTTTGAAATAGAACTAACTCCAGTAAGTTCCCATGTCCACCTTTGACCGTAGGCACGGCTGTTCGAACAGTTTATTTCTCTGTAGAGATTGTATGCACTTTACCCATAAGAGATAATCATCTTGATATGTACACATGTTTCCGTAGACATGCGAATCAAGGGATATTACCACAAGGCCTTTACAATGCGTCCCTCAGTATTAGTTACACCCGCTAAGGTTTCACCTGAGAGGAGTTACGCTCCCACTGCGTCAACCCTTACCCAGACCCCCTCTTGCGCCATCAGGATAATTTTCGACGTGCACCCCGACCCTTCGCCGTGAAGGCTTACGGCGTCGCGGGTCATCTACCTGGTGCAAATCATATTGATGGATACAAATTATTTAGCCAAGTCGACACCATTATAGACTTGTGGTTACACTATTTCACATTGGGAGGTCATCACAGGATTTAGTCCTTAGGGTTATCTGAGCGGTACATACCACATTCCACCAATCCAACATTCCACGGGCTACATTAGCACCCACCATCATATCATCCATCATACCAGCCGCCTAGATGTGGTAACACCAAGTTATTAGGGTTTTTGAGAAGCATAAAATAGATCGTCTCAAACATTCCAGTCATTTACCCGCAATGACTGCCCAAATCCATTTTCATGATTGAAAGATGATGATTGGGGTATTTAATCCCCCCGGTACTTAAGCAAGACTAGCATATCGCTTAACTACAACCTATAGCTAATATAGTTACCATATAATTACTAGGGTGACAAGGATTTATGGATTCGATTGTCAAATGATGGTATAATAGTTAATTAATTATCAAATTGGTATTTATCTACCTTAAAATTTAACATACATTTGCATAAAGAATTAAAGCATGCAAGTTTTGCAGAAAAGAGGAGAGAGGATTTCTCTCAATGACAGTGGGGTCCGCATGCATAGTGGCTGGGTTTACCAGCACAGTGCATGGACCAAGTCCACATGCATAGCTCATGGTCCACCAAAGCTTTGACTGCCATTAAAAGGGCTTGGGTCCCACATGTCATTGAGTAGTAGAGAATCAGATTTTATTAGCTTCAATTAATTGCCTTGGGCCCACTTTGCAAAGACTTAGTGCACAATTAAGACCAGCAATTAACTCAACTAATCAGGTCACAACCCTAAAGACATTGATTATGTGGATTAAAGACACTATAGGAGCTATCCAAGGCTCGGGCAAACAGAGGGAGGCCCAGGGTGCATGGGAGTATCGCCGGCGCCAGCGAGCAGAGGCGAGGGGTGGGCGGCAAGTGGGCAAAATGGGACCCCACAAGGGTGGTGGTCCCATTGGTGGCGACGGCGCCGCCGGAGAAGGCCTGGTGCAGCGGCGGTGCGGTTGAAGGCGACGGTGGTGCACGGGTGGCACGAGACGCCGACGGTGGAGTGGCGTAGGGAGAAAAAGGGAGGGGGCACCAGCTAGACTGCGATGCGGTGAACTCATCAGGACCAAGAACGAGGTTGGAGGTGGTTGGAGCAAGGCGAATGGTGGTGTTGAAGCTCGCGGCCGGAGGCGAGGGGGATGGGCGAATTTTGCGGCGTTGGTGGAGCAAAACCAAATCGGCCTAGGGAGAAGCTTCCTTTGCTCCGGGGTGTAGCATCCCATTTTCGGTTGTTGTTTAGTTTTCTCCATTTCCCTTCTTGGTTTTTAAAACCTATTTCAAAATTAGTGTGTAATTTCAAGATTCTCTAGTTTCTTCCTCAGTTCAAAATTCGGGTGGCGAATTTTGGCTGTGAATCTTGGTTTCAGCTCAAATCCTCTCTGTTGGGCCTGGCTGTGGCAACCCGGGATCGGATCCATTCCAAGCTAAGTGATTACGCCCAAAGCGCAACACTTAACGAGAGATAAAAACGATTATGAGTGTCCGGATATGTGTTTCATGTTAGCTCCCAAAGATCAGTGGCTAACATGCACATATCCTAATACAACATTGCAATCACAACCATACACAATGTACAAGAATAATAGAATCAATAACAACATCATTTTAAATAGAACCTTATAGTCCAAGGTTACAAAAGAGGGCCGATCAGCCAAATCTAAATAACACAAATAAATCGCAGCGGAAGATAAACTTAAAAGAAAAAGAGAATAACCGAGTTGGCATGCCCACAACCCACAGAAATAAGGATGCATGTAAGTATCAAAGGAAGGCTACTACACTAGTCAATTTTCGGCATAAAGCAAGTTTTTCATTTAAATAAACGATAAAGATTCAAATTGCCATTTGTAAAACATTTTAGAAATGTTATATAACAGCAGGTACTCCAATTCATAATAAAAAATCAGTAGATACTCCAATTATAACAACACACAAACTTCCTGTTCGTGACATATATTAATTCTCAAACATATCAACACGTGAACTTTCTGTTCATGACAACATACAAGATCTGAACAAACCAACACAATGACATGACATTTTCAACCATAACCCAAACCCAAATTTCTCATAAGCTAACTATGCATGGTTTCACCAAGTGATGTCCATAACCGGGGACACGGCTATTCGAATAGATTTAATTCTCTGCAGAGTTGTACAGCTTTAGCCACACAATATGAATACCTTATAATGTCGCCATGCACTCTTCCGTAGGAGTGTGACTAAGATATCATAACAAGGCCTTTACAATACCATGTCCTAACTATCAAACCACCCGAGGATAAGAACTATGGCAGACTATCTTACGCACTGAACCACGATTCACCCCGTTGTGTAAGTAAGTCCCTTGCGCAGCAATCCGACATACACAAAAGACCCTTAAGAGCAAGTAAGGAGAAACTTAGGGCCTGTTTGGTATGGCTCTGCTCTAAGATTTTGCAGCTCCAACTCCAGCTTCACCCTTGGATCCACTCCTATGAGAAGTTGGAGCAGTCTGAGTTAGTGTTTGGTTAGAAAATTGGCTTCAGCTCCAGAAATGAGAAGGATCATTGTAAAAAGACCGCACTACCCTTGTTTTGTGACTTGTAATCTTTTTTTAATTGCTTAACTTACAACAATTTCATAAGTTGATTTCTGTAATATTGTGTGCTTTTATTTGTTAATTTTTTTTTCCGTGTTATGCCCTGTAATGCCATCTTTTTTGCCCACATTCAAAATTTTTACTTGAAAAAAAAATTAAATACAACATACATAAACATACAAAAAAAACCTCAACAAAGGTTATAATTCAATGAGTATCTTCTCTAAAAAAATCAGTAAGTATCATAACAAAAGTTCATAAGAGAGGCAGGAGATGTCGTTCATAATTCTCCTCATCTTTATTAATCAAAGCTACTGTTTCAAGTCCAAAAACCACTACATCAAACGACAACAATGAAAAGAATAAAACAACTAAGGGTAGCTCGCCCAATTCAGCCTCTACAATTATGTCACCTATAAATGATTCATTAATGTCTCTATAGAAGCTGTACGATCAGCACCAATTTCATAGGACCGAATCAAGAAATTCTGCCTAAACACCAGCCCATCTTGGATGATCCTACCAAAGCCAAATGTGCCAACAAGCATGTTAGGATTCTTCGGCTTCCAGTCAAGCAGTGTCCTCTGCTTCTCTGCAGCGAGGAAGATGGTCGCGATAGCTGCAAGAAGCATGCTCCAATCCATGACTAAACCGCTTTCAGGATCTAAATTTGTTCAGAATGACACACTAGAGGTGCAAACCTGAAGAAAGAATCAATAAAATGAGGCACTTTATAAGAGGATGTAATCATATTTGAGAAATTTTTTTACTAGTGTATATTGCATCAATTGAGAATAATGCATTCTGTCCTTGGGTCAGGAAGCACGAAATGCAGAACATGTTCTTCCAAGTGAAAGGGATATCCAAAGGAAAATGAACATAGCATGAGTTAAAATTTTCAAGTCAGCTACAGAAAGGAGCAAATAAATATTCCCATATTTGAGTTGAGTTAACAAACTATTATCTGGAAACTAAAAGGTAAACCCGAACAATGTAGAACATGTACTGCATCAATTGAGAACAATGCAGAACATGTTCCCCCATTTGAATCAATTTTGCAAACAAAATGAACAATGTTCCAATCAAAATGTAATTGAAAGCTAAAAAATCTCCCATTGTACAACACCAAAGCCTACATCACCAAACCAGATCATTTATTGGAACATCACAAACTTGGAAATCTAGACATCACGCAGAAAGGAACCGATAATTGTGTTCATATCCAGAACTGGTAATAAAGAAAAGTTTGATGGACATGGTAACCACCACCGAATCAATTCAGTTGTGGTGGGTTGCGCTTTAGGCATAAGCTGCTATTCTAACACAGGATCAGTTACTCCAGTTTATGGTTTCAATGGCCCCCAGTATCAATTCATGTATATGATGGTTAAGCCACTACTAGATATGATGGTTAAGCCACCATTAGTAATCTAGAGATGGACATTATCATGCTAGTAGCATCTGAGTCGACAAGCATAGATTAGATCACACTGGAGTTTTCACATGCAATTTCTCAGGACAAACTAAAATCTATGGATCAAGGTGACATTTGCATGAGATGGTAGGAGAAAGGAACTCACAGTGGTGAAATCAAATGCCATGGACATCTTGTCACGGTGCTCATGAGGCGATCGTTGTGAGGATGGACGAGCCAAAGGCGAAGAGCACCTGCTGTCGCTTCAATGGCGAGGAGAACCTGAGCTGGAAGGCGAGGTAGATCTTGGCCTGCTACACGGAGGTAGTGTGGTCGTGGTCGTTGGAGATGAGGAGCCCCTGGTCGGCGTCGACCTGCAAGGGGGTCTTGCCCTTGAGGGAGAATTGCTTGACGTGGGCGAGCCCCGTCTTGGTGACCCACCCCACCATCTGGAGGGCAAGCGGAGCAGCGGCGGTGCCATCTAGGCATCTTGGTCGGTGGCATTGGTGGAGACGAAGCACCAGCGCGGTCAGATCTGGGCTGCGGTGGGAAGAGGAGAGGAACGTAGTACGACAGGGAGGGGAGGGGGTAAACCGGAGATGGAGGGGGAGTAGTCGGCATCGGGAGGGAGGCGGACGGGAATTGGGATGGGGAATGAGAGAACGAGAGAGAGAGAGAGAGAGAGGATGCGAATAAGGGGAGATGGAATCAGGAGGGGATGGCGAGGGGTTTTGTTCAATGGCATTCGGTGGGTAATTCCACCCAAATTCTAGGGGTAGTTTTGTAACCGGGTGATTGCTCTATGCGGGGAGCAACCTCCTCGCAGCTTTGAGAAAATACACTATGGCCTGCTCTAGATTCTTAAACTCCATATTCAATTTTTTGTTAGAGCTGTACCATTTGACATGGCTCCACCTACTCCAACCATGAAGCTGGGAGTTGGAGCCATGCCAAACAGGGCCTTAACATGCCCCCACGAGATTGACAAGAGAACAATTAAACAATAACAATAACAATTGTCAATCTGATTGTGTTTTGGTAACTAACACATAACAAATTAGTTAGCCAAGCCATCGCCCATAAACCTGGCGTGTGGTTGCACATGAGACTTGGTTCGACACACCACAGACTGGTCCTTAAACACCCAGACAGGGCTACACAAGTCCGGGACAACCTCCCTTCATCACCCTATCACCCGTCCAAGTCCAAAACACAACAAAAACTACCCAACAAGTCCATAATAACCAGATTCGAAGATATGGACATTTTCCACAAATTCAATATAATTCAATCCATATAATCCTCAAAGTTCATCGAGATTCAATTCAATCCATATAATCCTCAAAGTTCATCGAGATTCAATTCAATCCATCGGCCGATGGACTAGCTCCATCAACCGCTTTCGGCTACAACTACTAGCATGACTAAGCATCGTTCTACAAATTAGCAAACAAACCCATATAACATATAACCTTAATCATTCAAGGTAACAGGATAATCAATATTCAAAGGTAGGCCAATGCAGCAATTAGAAAATTAACTACTTCTACCCATGAACATATTTTTCAAAATAGCATGCAATGTCGAGATTAAAATCAATAGGAGCAACATGATCAAGAGGGGGTGCTCGCACCTTTGCTGTACCACTTATTCAACCTCAGGTTGCACTTAATTTGATCTCACGAATATATTGGTATCGTTGAAAACCTAACGAAAGATGGTATCACAATAAATTCCAAATAAAGCCAAAATTCAAAGTATTCAAAATTGCAAGTTCTGTTACAGTTCATCAGACATTAATTATTTCAAGAAAATTTCCAGAATGGTGGTAGAGATAAAAGTTACATAATCTGTTAGAGGATAAAGTTTTATGAACAACACAATTGGTTTCATTCAATTTAGAGTTGATTTGACTTAGTTGTGAATTTTTGAAGTTTAACTAATTTCAAGTTGTAAATAATTATTTTGGATTTCTCAACAGAGAGCAAGATCCTATGACTTTATGCTAAGTTCATACTAATGATTTTTAATTCTTTAATTGCTTTACCAATTTGCATTATCTATTTCAAAGACCTAGTGCCAATACTACTAATGTCATAATCAAGGCATAAAGTTGCTGGCATTGGACACACCTTTAGCTCCTGATTGTCTTGAAAATCCATCCATTGCTTGTCAGGAAGCTTTTGTCAACTTAAGAGCTAATGGTAACAGGAATAACTCTCACTACTAGAGTTAGTCATGCTACTAGTTAACTTCATTCAGATTTTAGTTTCAGATTAACTATCTCAAATGAGTGACTTAGAGGACTTGTACAAAATTTGTTAGCATAAGAAATTGAGTTTGCAAAAAGGTTTCCCCACTGAACATTCAGACTTTATCCCAACCACTTCTATTCTCTGTTCAACTTCTCATCCCAAAACAAATTATACTGACTTGTCAATTAATCTCCCCACCAATTCATTTATTCACTTGCTAATTACATGATTGAGTAGCATTTATCATAGCATTAGCCTAAGGACAAAACTAATTTCAGATCACTATACCTATAACCTACAACAGCAACAGATGACTACATGCACACTAGTGCTATTGACTTTCTTTAAACTCAACTTCAAATTGGTTAAACCATTTGAGTGATTAACTAATCACAACACTAGGCTAAAGTACTAATTGAATCAGAAGCTTTCTCAGTACTTGTGTTAGAATGGAACTAGCCTACTGACAATTCCATTTATACTCAGATTGCCTTCTCTGTTCAGAAGATCCAACAAAGTTGAACAGCTACTGGACCTACCTCCTACAAGACTCAAAATTTCACTTTGAAAGTTCAATTTAGTGATCAAAATGACATTCGTTAAAATTTGGCAGCATTAATCTGTTGGTTTTACAAGAGGGTTCACTGACATAACAATTTTTCATCCAATCACCTTTCTCTGATCATTCCTTTTAGCAAAGGCTTTTATTGTTTTGACAACTACTCTCATCATAATATACTTATTCCTATTTGTTTTCGGATTAGTTGGCTGCTGTTAAATAATTGCCTGAGGGCTAATTGATTCATTTACAATTTCAACTACTGCATTAACAGTGTCATAAGCCTTTTGACAATACTGCTTCTTTTCAGATTCTGACATTATTCAGACCACTAAACACACACCTACACAGAACACTCTCTGAAATTGAGGTGCTATCAAACATTTTTTTTTTCTCTGGAATCACCTATTCAAATGTCAATTAGGTTGAGTAATTCCATCAGCTATTCCAAAAGATTGATTAGTAATTGAATTAGGGCTCCTACAAATCAGAGAGAGGCTTTACAGAGAGGGGCTACAGGAGCAGACAGAGGAGGTTCTGTCGTTGCTCGTCGCCGGCGATAGGGAGGACGATGGCAGCTGGGGTTAGGCAAAATGGAAATACAGCGTCGAGGGCTACCTGCGGGAGGTGTTGTCGTCGGCGGAGGGGCACGGTGGCACGTCGGCGGTGGGGTGGAGCGGAGAAGGTCCGGTGCAGGTGTGATGACGCTCGATGCAGAGGCTTCTCCGAGACAAGCTAGCGCTGGGTCTGGTCCACTGGGGCTCATGCGACGCTGAAGAAGGGGCATAGGGATCAAGGGCCTTCATCTCCAACTCTGGCGGCACCCAGGTATGGCGGCGATGGCACATGCATGATGATGGCTCCATGTTAGGCGAAGAACTTCAAGAGAAAAGTGGTGAACAACGTTCAAGCTAGGGACCCTTGCAAAGCTCACCGTGAGCTGAATGGAGGTTTAGAGGGGCCAAGGCGGTCCGACGACGGAAAAGCTGACGGCGGCGAAGTGGTTCCTCATGGGGAGCTAGCCGTAGACGAAGAAAAGCTCCAGCGAAGCTTGGGGAAGCTCCGTGGTACCTGCACAGTGCTACCAATACCGGGAATTGGGTCGAGCCTCACCACGACGAAGATGGGGAAGAAATAGTTGCTCGCAGCCGAAAGAGGAGAAAATCCAAGATTCGACGGCTCTTGCGAAACATTGAGGAAATGAGTTGAGGGGAAATGAATCTCGTACCTAAGGGCACAAGGTGACACACAAGGGAGCAGTTGGAACTCACCGGAGATGAAGAGGACCCGGTGGTGGTTTTCGGAGCGCACCCCGGGGACAAGGAAGACACGTCGGTGTTCCGTGCACTACAGGCAAAACCAAAGGCCGGCATTAGCAAGGATGGAGATGGTGAGGATAGAGGAAGGCAAGGGATGCTACGGAGCGGAGCTTACCCGATTGAAATAACAGCTAGAGCATCCCTCTCTTCCACAGCCGGGAAGAGAAGTGAGCAAATGAACAGGCACACAGGAGGTTTTAACGCTCAGGCACAAACGGAAAGGAGGCGGTGTGAGATGGATACGCTCTTAGGTTGGTCGCAGAGGGTGGTGCGGTTACGGTGGTGACGGCATGCAGCAGGCCTCGCGCAGCGTGTGGCGCTCACACCCTGAACATCTCCTACGCGAGGAGGAAGAGGAAGCTGACCGGTGGGGTCCATCGGTCAGTGATACAAAGACGAAGCCGAGTCAGAGCCTGGTGCGGTCGGTGTGGATTAGTTGGCTCGATCGAAACGCTTCGCCCGGGTCGGAACGTTCAGACCGACCGAGGGATTTTCGGGCCACACATTTGTATGGTCCGATCAAGATGCGACGGTCCAAATGCGACGTAGGTTCGGACAGTCCAAACAGTTTCGATCAAATCTGGCAGTTGAAATTAGATCGGACGGTTCGTGCACGTTGGGTTTCGATTAGTGCAGCTAGGGGGTTGGGTTCAGCCGGGTCACAGTAGTAGAGTGCGGTCAACCGAGGCCAGCAGAGTTGACTGAGATTAAAATCTAAACTTCTACTTTGACCAGAGGTTCAAAAATAGAAATAAAATTTCTAAAAATATAAAATTAATTAGAGGGGTTCCTGGGAAGGTCGAGTGTTCATAAAAACAAAATCCTAAAACCCACTTTTCAAGATTTATCTGCTTAATTTAAATTCAAACCTAGAATAGGTCTTTGATTTGTGTTTGAATTTTCTGAGGGTTGAATTTAGTCACATAAATTTGGAAAAAAAATGTATTTATTCATGATAATTATTATAGTATTTGAATAAATCATTTACAGATGATGATCATAAGTTTTTGCTCCTATTTTGTTTTGGAGCTTAATTTGAAGTGTTTGTTTAAACTTTGATTAAGATTTTCCAGGTGCAATAAAATATGCAAATGTTTCAAAAACAACATTCATGCTGATGAGATGCATACTAATTACCATTAATTAACTTAGGGATGTTACACTGGCCCATTTTGTTTTCCCGGATCGTGTTGTGCCACACCGCACGCTCGTGCCTGCTGCTGCACCGCGGCGCTTACTCGCTCCCCCTGCGCTCTGTTCCATCGCCCACCTGCCTTTGATCACAGGGGCCTGCCTCTACCCTGTCCCATCGCTCACCCACCACCCGCCTCGGGGCCGCGCATTTCCAAGTCCCTCGGCGGCTCTCTCCTTCTCTCCCCCAGGCTATAAGAGAGTCCGAGTAGCCTCGTTCATCTCTTTCCCCCACTCAACTCTCCATTTCTCACTTTTGTTGCTATGGTTGCCCGAAGCCTCGAGCTCTAAGTGCAAGCCGCCGCGCACCTCCCCTCAGTCCTTGCCGCACTGGTACAGCCCCCTCATCTACTCGCATCTTTTCGTGTCCCAGAGCCCCTTGAAGAAATTCCCTCACTCTAGTTCAGTTGTGTTTCGCAAGAGCCACCGCTTTTCCGCTCCTTCTCTAGTCCTGACTGGCCCCTTTTATCACCGTCCTCCTTAACCTTCGACCGCAAGCTTTCCCACCGCCGATTCGCCGTCCGTCGACCCCCTCCGGCCTCTCTCTCGGCCCTGGTGAGTTTCCCGTGCTCTGTTCACCCTCTCAGTTTAGACCACCCCTTCAGTTTAGACCACCCTCTCGGTCTTATTCCTCCTTCTAACCACTTTGTGTTGTCGAACCCCTCTTTCCTTTCGACCACTATTGAAGTAGTCGAATCCCTCTTCCCTTTCGACCACTATTCAGTAGTCGAACCTTTCTATGTTTTCGACCACTATTGAGTAGTTGAGACCTCCTTTCCTTTCGACCATTGTTGAGTAGTCAAGACCTCCTTTCCTTTCGACCATTGTTGAAGTAGTCAAATCCCTCTTCCCTTTCGACCACTGTTCAGTAGTCGAACCTTTCAATGTTTTCGACCACTGTTGAGTAGTCGAGACCTCCTTTCCTTTTGATCACGTTTGAGTAGTCGTATCCTTCCAGCTAGGTGGTCGTATCTATCCGACCAGTTGGTCGAACCTCTTTTACAACCTCTTGAAGTCGATGTTCTGTACTAAAAAAAACAACGAGTTGGTCGAACCTCTTTTACAACCTCTTGAAGTCGATGTTCTGTACTAAAAAAAACAACCTTCGAGGACTCCGTTCTCCCCCGTTATAGCTCAGATTTCGGTGTTTCTTGTTGCTAAACTCGTCTGTATTCAAGATTTTGCTTTTAGCTCTTGTCTTATTTAATTTGGAGTTCTTTTATTATTTCTTGGGTATTTATTTGTTTTCTTTGCTTGTTTGATCTTTTCCTATACGTCGTCCGAGTAGAGTTCAAAGAAGCAGGAGATCTCCACTTCAATCTGTAATTACATTTGGTTCTTGGATTTCAATCTGTAATTCAAATTAGCATATATTCTCAAAATCTTCTAGCTTCTAGCTAAGCTCAGGTTTGTGTTTCAAACTTCTTTGTAATTCCCGGATTCAAAATTCGAATTTGAATTCCTCTCTTTGATTTTGGGCCCTTCTCTTTTTGCCCTCCTCTCTTGTTTTGGGCATAGCCCGTATTCTTTCTTGGGCCGGCCCATTCCTCCCTCCCGTCCTCCTGGCCCAGCTCCACCTGGGCCCTTTTCCTCCCCCGCCTTCTTGACCCAGCAGCCCCCCACTGCCTGCCCTTCTTCCCCATCCGGCGGAGCCACCCACGCCAGCCACGAGCGCCGCCTATGCCATCTCGTCGCCTCTGCTACTCCTCTGCCGCCGCTCCCTCTACCGCTTCGTGCTCCCACCTGCTTCCTCTGCCGCTCATGACTCCAGCGCCCTCTCTCCCCGCCTTGTCCCATCCCCGCGCCATGCCTCGGGACCGTGCGCAACCATCAGTGCCCCAACGGCTCCACCCTCCTCCCCGGCTACGCCGTCAAATCGTCGCTCTGGTGCGCTTCCCTCTCGGCCACCGGCGTCACATGGTGCACCCAAGCCCAGTGAGCATTCCCTCTCAAGAAATTCCGAGATTCGTACAGTGTGCCATCGGATTCCCTCTCTTTCCTCCCCTCCGGCCGAAAACCCCATTTTTGTTGCCGTCTTCGCTCCGGTGAGTATTAGTTCAATCCCTGCCCCACCTCCCCTAACCTTTCCCTACCTATTCCCCGTGCCCTCCCCCACCCGAGCGTCACCCCCACGACGCCCCCATCGCGCCGTCGCCGACCCACACCACCAAACCGCCACGGCCTTCCTCCGTCCGCACAGTCTACTCCCCTAGGCCCCTCTCACTCCCCTTGAGCCTGTGCGCATGCCTCCTTCATCTTTGCGCCGCCACACCGCCGGTGTCGCATACCACCTGTGCACCGCCGCCGCCTTCAACCGCGCCGCTGCCGCGCGGAGTCTTCTCTGGCGCCGCCACTGCCGCCCGTGGGACCACCACCCTTGTGGGGTCCCATTTTGCCCCCATTGTCGGCCGCCACTCACCTCCGCTCGCTGGCGCCGGCAATGCTCCCACAAGCGCCCGTGGCTCCCCTGTTTGTCTGAAGCTCAAACAAGGCTCTGTAGTAGTACATTAATCCCCTATGATTTTTGTCCTTAGGGCTTGATTGCTTGAAGGTAACTCCGGTTGGTTTAAGTGCTACTGCTACTTCAATGCCGTGTGGGCCCAGATGTTTTTTTTGAAGTTATTTAGTAACCTGGTGTTCCTGTGAGCTAATGACGAGTGGGCCGGCACGCAGTAATTGCCCTGGTGGACCTGGTCCGTGCTTGGATTTTGTGCACCAAGGCACTGCACTACGGGACCCACCTGTCAATAGAGCATCCTCTTTCTCCTCCGTTATCTCTTTTGTTTTAATTCAAAAGCAAGACTTCAAAATTTTCGTTCTCCCTCGTCGTAACTCCGAAAATTATTATATTTATTTCTAAAATTTTGTAAATTCAAGATGTTACTATTGGCACTGGTCTTGTTTTAATTCGAGTTCATTTATTACTTCTTTTGTATTTACTTACTCTCTTTGCTTGTTGTGCATTTTTCCAGTATGTTCGTCTGAATAGGATTTGAAGACGCGGGAGATCTCTACTTCGATCAAGCATAAGATTGTCAAGACTCTCTTACCTATAACAAAGGCGAGTCAATACTTTGATTATTTTGAGCCTACATTTTATGTAAATTATATTCATTTAAATTACAAAAAATGTATGCTTTAATTCTTTAATCAAATGTATATTAAATCTTAAGGTAATTAAATACTCATTTGATGATTAATTAATTATTATATCATCTATTGATAATTGAATCCATTATTCCATGTCACCCTAGTAACTATATGGTAAATACTAGCATAGGTTGTACTTAAGCGATATGTTAGTCTTGCTTAAGTACCAGGGCATTAAACTGACCTAATTATCATCTTTTAAATATGAAAGTGGTTTTGAGTAGTCATTGTGGGTAAATGACTGAGATGGTTGAGTTAATGTATTTTTGCCTCTCCAAAACTCTAATAACTTACTGTTACTATCTGGACGGATGGTATGATGTATGGTATGATGGAGGGTGCTAATGTAGCCCAAGAAATGTTGGTATGTAGATGGTATGTGGAAAGAACTGCCCAGATAACCCTAAGGACTTATTCCTGTGATGACTTCCCAATGTAAAACAATGCAACAACAAGTCTGTAAAGTAAAATCTGGCTAAATAATTTGTATCTATTAGTACGAGTTGCACTAGATAGATGACCCGCGACGTCGTAAGCCTTCGTGGCAAACGGGCTCGGGGTGCATGACGTAAGTCGTTAAGAGGGCGCAAGAGGGGGTCTGGGAAGGGGTTAACGGGTTTATACGAACGTAACCCTTCTCAGACGAAATCTTAGCGGGTGTAACTAATACTGAGGGAGGCATTGTAAAGGCCTTGTGGTGATCTCCCTTTGATTCACATGCCTAAGGAAACATGTGTACATATCAAGGCAATTATCTCTTGTGGGTAAAGTGTATAGTCTCTTCAAAATAATAAACTGTTCAAACAGTCGCACATACGGTCAAAAGCGGACATGGAAACTTTACTAGAGTTAGTTCTATTTCAAAAACCTTTACGGGTGGTATGAAAAATGTGGTGGGCTCACCTAGCCCTGAGATTGGATTTTTCCTAGGTTGTCGGACTCAGTCGTGTTAATAAGTGGGGATAGCCCGAATCAAAAGAAGCATAAGGTAGAGTTTCCGATGGAGGAAACCTTTGCTATTATTTAATATTGCACAATTACTCTCTTTAATAAAATACAATTTGGTTAAAAATGCTAAGTGATAGGACTTTGTAATTATGTTAATTGAAAACATTGCTTTAGCAAATAAAAGAACCCGAGCCATCCTTGTTTAGCCTTGCATGTATAGTATTGCATCTTGTGTGTTGGCTCGTGAGCACGGAAATTATGCTCATTCTCGCTCTTTCCCCTAAAAACCCTCAGAAGTAGGAAATCCTGAAGATTACGCATACCACGAGGATCTAGATGTTGGAGTGTAACATCCCGATTTACTGAGCCTTTTTGAATTTTCAAAATAAAAAGAACCTTTTGCTTTTGTCGAAATCCTAAAGCTTAACTTGAGATTTTGGAATGATTTAAAATGACTAAGCTAAACTTAAACTAATCTAAAAGTTGGCTTCCTTTGTGTTTGCTTGGTCTTTAGTGTTGTCTCCTTCCTTCTCTGTTCATCCTGTTCTTCCCCAACCCTGTCTCCTCTGTGATCCCTGTGGTTTGGACCTTACCTTTGAGTCCAGACCTCACTATTGTGCTGGACACTCCCTTGTGTCTAGACTTCTCGTGTGTCCAAACCTCTTGTGTGTCATCTTTGTTGGTTTGAATCTCTCTGGACTTCTTTGCTGGCTTGAATCCCTTTCAGGATTTGGACCTTCTAGTGATCAATTGGGTCTCCTTGTGTTCAATTGAACCTCCCCTGCTTTGATCTTTGTAACACCCTCTCTGTGGAAACTCCATACCGCACCAATTCGGTATTACCGCCATGCGGTACTACCCCCATTCAATTCGCAGTCATACCGCTCCAAGAGAAAATCAAGCTCTCTAAAACATGCGTTCTGGAAGTTACATACCGCCATCTAGCAAACGGGACTACCGGAGTGCGGTAGTATCGCTCCCAAGATGCGGTATTACCGTTTCACGAAAACTCTGAAAACCAACGTTTGGACCTCCCCTTGTGTCAAGACCTCCTGCTTTGTCTTCAGGACCTCCTGTTCTCAAGACCTCCTATCCTCAAGGCCTCCTTCGAGCCCTCCAGGACCTCCTTCCAGTCCTTAGGACCTCCTCTTTGTCCTTTAGGACCCCATCTGGATCGTCCAGGACCTCCCTTGATTCATCCAGACCGTCCAGGACGTCCTTGATCCCATCTGGACCGTCCAGTGCCTCCTTGATCTCATCCGGGCTGTCCAGGACCTCCCCTGAGTTCATCTGGATCGTCTTTGATCTCTCAAGATCTCCCTAGGACCTCCTCCTCAGGACCTCTTTGTCCTCAGGACCTCCTCCTCCAGACCTCCTCGCCAGGACTTCCTTTGAACCTCTCTCAGGCTTGGACCTCTCTTGTCCAGGTCCCTTGAACCTCTCTCGGGCTTGGACCTCTCTTTTCCAGGTCCCTTGAACCTCTCTCGAGCTTGGACCTCCCTTGACTAGATCCCTTGAACCTCTCTCGACCAGACCAAGTCCTCTAAACCTGACCAAGACCTTGAATCCCCACCGACCAGACTAAGTTCTTTGAACCCCTCTCTAGGCCAGAGCCTTTGCACCTCTCTCAACCCAAATTCTCTGAACCTCTCTTTACCAGAACCTTTGAAACCCTCTCGGCCAAGTCCTCTGAGCAAGTCCTCTGACCCTCTCTCGGCCATGCCCTTGGACCTCCTTCGGCTAGCTCTTTAGACCTCCTCCTACCCAGCAAGTCCTTTTGTTGGTTCTGGTTTGGTATTTCTTTAGAGTTCTTTTGGTTTTTACTTGGTCTTTATTTTCTTTGCTTTGTTCTCGTGTAGATCTCACGTCTCAGGGCGAGCTTTGTAAAAGAGTAGATTCTTAAGCTTTCAAGCAAGAGGCAAGTTACATCCTTGACCATGTTGCACCCAGTATTTTAACTTATTTATGTTCTGTTTCAAAGTATACCGCATGCTTATTTCTACCAAGTTATTTCAATACATGTCTTTAAATTCATAGTTATGCCTATTACCTTCATATGGCCAATGTTGATATTGAATCAAATCTGTTGTCACCCTAGATAAAACCTGGTTGAGGCAATAGTGTGAACCAGGAACATTTGAAAAATGTATGCTTAGTCATGCTTACACTAAAATCTTGATTTGAGAAGTTTTACCATCATGACCAACTATTGTTTAAATGTTTTAGCTATGACATTGGGTTGTCATGGAAGCTTATAGATGTTTTTGAAAAGCAAAAGGAAATAAAATTGGTTTGGACTTGGGCGAATTGGCTGTCTGGTTGGTGCATGTCTATGCATAGGATCGTGTCATTTCTATAGCCGGTGCCCAGGGTTTGTGGAAGTCGCCAGGTCAGTTGAGGATCGGTCTTTGAGCGATCATTTGCTATGCCTATAATGGGCTATGCCTCACCGTGCAACCACATGTCCTTAGAGTGGGGTGTAGGACCTGGCTGACTAATTTGCAGAGTTCCACCGTGGTTGTTCCGAGGTGGAGTTGGGTGGTCGTTCATGACCTACGTACATGCATTCCCACTGGCGCAAGAGGGGGCACCCACTAGCCTGGCGGATTTCTATCCAAAGGGGGGAGTTGTGAAACCTTAGCGAGGGGGGACTGCGGTGGAATGATGCATTGTAAAGGCTTTGTGATAATTCTTTAGTCGCACACCTTCGAAAGTGTGTGAGCGGATAGTATAAATGGATTATCTCATGTGGGTAAAGTGCACAACCTCTGCAGAGTGTAAAACTATTCGAATAGCCGTGTCCACGGTCATGGACGTGCTGGCAAAGCCTCTCAAAGTTAGACTTGATTTTGTTTTTAAAAGACTTTATGAAACTGTTTTGGATCTCTATCCAAATGGGTTGTAGGCATGGAGCCTTGTGACAGGAGGGTATCCTTCACCACTTGTGATGAATGATATCCAACTGAAAATTGATTTGGTAAAATGGATTTTATTTATGGTTAACCGCTTTGTAACTTAGTACATGTATTCAAAAGAAACTTGGCTTTATGCAAATCAACCATATTAAGCCCCCCTTTGAGATATCCATATATGCATGGCATTCTGTTATCTGACAGGTGTAACTTGCGAGTAGAGTTGTTCTGCTCACTCTTGCTTAATATTGTTTTTGAGCAGGATAAGAAAGCTTGGGGTGGTCTACGCATTGGACCTAGAGGTCCTGGCCAACTAGGTTGCGCCCTCCAGCCGATTGCCCGTGGTGTATCGGATGGTCTACTTGTTATCTTCCGCTATATTTTGTTTGCTGGCTTGTAAGCCCTCTTGTAATCAACTCCTTTGTTATTAATAAAGCTTACGTTTGATGTTGGTTACCACTATTGTATGCTGTGTGAGCTAGCCGATGATCCTTGGGACTAGCTCGGTTTGCACAGGGGACCTTGGAGTGATCCCAGTCCTCCACGACCTTCCCTTGGACTGGCCATGGGAGGTCTTTGGGATGACTCCTGGTTCCACGACCTCCTCGGGTCTGAACTCTAGACCTCCATGTGGTCCTGCTGGACCTCCTGAGAGGTCTTGGAGGTTCCCTCGAGTGGTCTTACTGGACCTCTTGGGAGGTCCTAAAGGACTTCCGGAAGATCTTAGAGGACCCCTCGGGTGACCTAGGGCTGGGTCGTTACATGGAGGCCTAGGAGATGATGAAGAGTAGTTTAGTTCTTTTAGTCTAGATCTCGTCTTAGTCCAGCTGACTCTGTCGGTGCTTGCGTGCATCCTATATTATATGTGTTTTCGAGCAATATTGGATGCACACGGGTTTCCTCGGTCACTTACCTGTGGAGAGACGTGCTCTCACCCTTTTGCTTCCGTTGTTGCTTACGCTACTTTTGAAATGTAATCTTTGGCCTGTTCGACCCTTATTGTAAAATCTAACCCGATGCGGTCTATGTCAACTTTGATGTGATACATTAATGAATGGTATGGTTGTACGCCATGTATAAAATGATTCAGTGATGTATCTATGAGTGCTATCTACTGATCCAAGGAATAGCACAGTGTCTTTCATAGAGAATTCGGGATTAGAAAATCCGGGTCTGACATCCGCCCTCCCTCCAACCGACTCCCTCCTTCCCTCCCCACTAGACGCCTCCCATCCACACGGCGCTGCCCTCCCTCCATTGGTCTAGCCGCCGCCTCCCTTCCTCCACAAGCGGCCGATGCGAGCGACGCGCGGCCGATGCGAGCGACAGCTAGGCGAGGGCGACTAGGCGGGCATGCGCGCGGCCAATGTAGGTGGGCGTGACGGGGGCCGAGGCGGGCGGCGATGGGCAAGCAACAGGCGCGGCGTGCCGACATGACCCGACGTGCCATCATACCCCTGACCGTGCTAGCATGGCCCGCCCAAGGAGCTGGTCGTGCCGTGCCGCCGTGGTCCGACGCCCGCCTTGTCCGTGCCGTTAGTGCTGGCTAAACGGGCCGCCCGACCCGACACGGCACAGGCCCGGCTAGGCACGACCCGTTTAGGCACGACCCATTTCGGCCCGATTACTGTTCGTGTCGTGCCGGGCTGGCCCACGAGCCGGGGTGGCGGCCTAGGCATAGCCCGACGGGTATTCATGCCGTGCTGGGCTGGCCCGAGCCCATTTAGCCCGTCAGGCCAAGCATGGCCCGTTTGGCCCGCCAACACGAAATTTTATTTGAAAAAATCCAAAAAAAAATCTAGAAAAATTATACAAATGTGTAGAATTCAAAAGTAGACATGAAATTTTTTAAAAAATAAGATAACCATATTGAAAATGTAATAAAGAACTTTATTAATGTCCAACTGTCTGCATCATTAAAACTTTCGCCAAGTAAAAACTCAAAATGAGATAACCTTGGCAAAGGAAAAAGAGTACAGCATATAGCTCAACAATTCTACATACATGATACATCTTTGTTCTATGTGTCGGTGTCATTGTCTAAGTACAAATTTTCGAACACCTCTGACAACTCTGGATTTTCCACAGAGTGTTGTGTTCGTGAATCAGCTTGTTCCTAGTCCTTCACAGTTAGAAGGATATGCACTATCTCACTTGTGAGACTTGTTCTTCTCTCCTCCAATATTCTTCCAAAAAGACTGAAAGCAGACTCGGAGGAAACCGTAGAGACAGGAACAGTTAACACATCACGTTCAAGTATAGATAGCACGGGATATGTTAACTTATGGGCTTGCCACCATTGTAAGATGTCGAAGCCTTCTGCGTTTAAATCCACTGTATCGCTGTCCAGATAGGTGGATAGTTCCCCACTCCTTGTGGGTCTTGGCTGAGCAGGCACTGGTGCAGAAGAAGAAGAAGAAGACCTGGACCTGGACCTGGAGGAAGAGGCACCGAAGATCGTGCCCCACATACTTGTCTTGCCACTCGAGGTGGGGGCTACTAGAGGTCGTTGCGAGCGGACTCCCCGGAACTTATTTTCATACCTTTGGTAAACCTCGTATAACCGAGAACGAACTTCTGTAAAATAGTTAGTATAATCTAGCCCCGTAGCATCACTAAGAAGATCAAGTACAGTACCAAATGCACCAATTTTAGCCCTAGGATCTAAAACAAATGCAAATGCATATAGGTAAAGGATTTCTCTCCAATATTTAAGGTATTTAGATTTCATGGAAACAACAGCCTCACGTAAAACTAAGTCATTTTCATGTATTTTCAATTGAGTAGCAATCCGTAAAATAATATGCACGATGATAGGAGATGTTGGATAGTAAACAGCGGACAAAGCAACAGTTGCCTCATAAAATTTTTCTAAAAATGGCAGTATCTTCTCAGCAACGAACCAATGTTGCTTAGTTAATAGCAAAGTACCGTTAGCGCTAGGATAGTGTGTTTGAATAAAAACAGAAAAAGTGCTCTTGTATGGTAAAAGATGCTTAAGCATGAGGTAAGTAGAGTTCCACCTTACCTCCATGTCCAAACCGAACTTTCTTGGACGTGCACCTATTGCCCTGCAGAAGTTCTTATATTGTGCTATTCTTACGTTAGAATTATTCAAGAAAGAAATCGCATCGCGAAAAGCTTTAATATACGGACTCAACCTCTTCAGACCACATTTGACTATAAGGTTGATAATATGACAAGCGCATCGTTGATGTAGCAAGAAGGAATCGGCATATGTACTCAACACTAGAGTAAGAATGTCCATGGCCCTAGAGTTTGAAGCGGCGTTGTCTAAGGTAATTGCGAATATTTTGTCTGTAAGACCAAAGTCTTCCACGACTTTGAGAATACAGTTCGCAATATTCTCCCCCCGTGTGTACTGCATCAATTAATTTCAAACCTATAATCCTTTTCTCCATTACCCAGTCGTCATTAACATAATGTGCAACTACACTAAGATAATCCTCCCTAGCCCGACCACTTCATATGTCCGAGGTCAAGGCCACCGAAAATGTGCACGTACTAAGTAGTTCCTTTATTTTATTACGACGTTCATTATAGTATTTCACTAGATCCCTAGTTGTTGTCTGTCTAGAAACGGAAGAAAATATAGGATTATGCGTAATCCTAATGTAATTTTGGAAAGAAGCAGACTCACCAAAGCCTAACGGTAAATCCTCAGAAGAAATTAAACGACAGAGAGATTCGCGGGCTACCTGAGGATCGTAGTCCCAGCTAGATATCGTACCGTTAGGGTTGTATTGCAGCTGTGTCTACCTCATCGCCAATCCTTACTTGGTTCGACATCTTGTAGTATGTCTAAGCAAGTGTCCTGTTCCACTTGTAGACTTCGCAGACAATTCATGGCGATAAATTTTACAAATAGCATATGGTACCTCATTTCCCACTGCGTCTTGCTTGGTTGTCCAGTCGAAATTCTCCCATACTCCCAATGTAGACGGTCTCGACCTCTTTGCTCCGGTTGCCGTGGAGCCTGATGCTGACGTGGAGCCTGATGACGGAACTCCAGCTTGCTCCTCCGGTGAAACCTCCAGTTGATTTGAGGCAGCAGCCGCCTCTATGGATGCAATTTTCTCCGATGAAAGTCCGTACTCACCAAGAGCAAAGCTATCGTAAAAACTGTCCATAACGAAAACTGCACAATCGAAACTAACACTATTACTACTTTTATCATAACAATAACTAACAATAAAAGCATAACAATAACTAACAATAAAAGTATTACAAAAATAGTATTTTACCTCTTTCGCTGACTTGCTGACGAAAATTGAAATTTCCAAATTTTGGCATAATTTTTTTTATTTTGCCAAAATAGCTCAACACGGATTTGAATTTGCACAACACAATTTCAAAGAGAGAATAGAGAATGAAGGGGTGCTGAATGAGGGGGGGGGGTATGGTGGCTATTTATAGAAAATTTTTTGAACTCCCCAATGGTCAAAACCCCTCCCAACGGCCGAACTTTTCGGGCCGTGCCGTGCCGGGCACGACACGGCCCGGTCGCCCCTGCGCCCTTCCTTTTCTCCCCAAGCCCCAGCCTCGCCCGTGCCGCCACTTCGCCGACCCCACCGCCTCCTCGTCTCCCCGGCTCCTCGCGACCCCGCCACCTCCTCGCCTCCGGTCTCACTGCGACCCCGCCGCCTCCTCGGTCCTCACCACGACCCCGCCGCCTCGGAGCCTCCCTGTGGACCCGCGCGCGCGCGCCGGTGCCGCCTCATCGACGCCTCTCGGCGGCTCGTGCGCCGCGCCGCCGCCCGCCGGCGGCTCGCCTCCTCTCTCTCCGCGCGCCGCGGCTGCCGCGTAGCTCCGTGCGGTGGCGACGCCCTCCTCCCTCCCTCCGCTCCGGGCTCCGGCAGACCGCGCAGCACCGTGCGACGGCGACGCCCTCCTCCTCCCTCCCTCCACTTCGATGGACCACGCAGCACCGTGCGCTCCGCCTCCCTCCGCTCCGGCACCGCCGCCTTCGGCCCTCCGCCTCCCCGGTCCCTGCAACTGCAGGCCACAGTCGTGCCTCCCGGGCTGGCCGTGCCGTGCTTAGCACGACCCAGCCCACCGTGCTGAGGTGGCGGCCAAGGTATGACCCGGGGTCTCGTGCCGGGCTGGCACAGCCCATAAACAATGTGGGCCGGGCCGGGCTCGTGCCGAGCCTACAGTGTCGTACTTCGTGCCAGCCCGTTTGGCCCGGCCCATTTGGCCAGCACTACGTGCCGTGCACTCCCGCCTCTGGGTCGGTGGATGAGTTCAGTTATTCGGTAAGGTACACCTCCTCGATCAGTTATGAAAATCTGAATTACAAAATGAACATTACAGCAAGTGAAATTTGGTGCGACCAAAAGTTACTGCCACCGGTGATACAGACTAAGGATGACCTGTCTGATATAGTCATCATCCAAGTCCTTATCTCGTTATTTCCTATAAATTTTAGTGATTTGCTGAATACATATAGCCTGCCATTGCTAACACTTACATCTGCCGACAGTTGTCACACCATCACCTGATTAAAACATATATTGCTAAAACCCAAAAAAATTCTAGTAATTAGTGGAGGCGAGGCAGCAAGATAGCAAGTACCAACTGTGCCACACTGCCAACCAAGACTGATATTACTTCATCCGTTTCTGATTTTGACTGGTCAGACTTGTAATCTTTGACCAACAATATTTTTTTCTAAATATTTAGATTGGTTGTATTAAAATGACATTGTTAGATTTGGTGTAAGAAATACTTTCATAATATTACACTCCCAAAATATTTTATGAATGCATTAGTATTTAAGAGTAAAGATTTAACTTTGAAGACCGTAAAAAGTCAAAGAAGATAAGTATTCTGAAACGGATGTAGTAGCATGATCGATGTTAATGGATACCATGATGCATACCATGGCAATGGACTAGCAAAAGCCCATCAGTAGGACGGCATCGGCCGGTGACAAAACTCAACAGGTGGTATTGGCAAGAATGGTGGCCGTAGTAATTAATTTGCATTAGTAATAGCACCAATTTGCATTTGTAATAGCACCGGTGGTGGAGTGGGCTTAGGAATCGTTTAGGTCATGTACAATGAGCTTATATCAGCTGTTTATAGCCTTTGTCACGTAGGATTTAAGCTGATGTAGATGAAAAGAGAATAAAGAGAGAAATGTGTTGTCTACAATCCTGTAGCCGACTGTATCACCAGAACCAATGAAAACATTAAAAGATTGTGTGTTGTCTACAATTCTGTAGCCGACTGTATCACCACAACTTATTGTATGAGCTGTTGTCTACAGGTGACATGGATAATTGTTAAAGACAGTAACTGTCTGTACCATTGTACATGCCCTTAAAAGCATCTTCAATAGTGCCACTTTAGCTGTCTCTAAAGTTTCCATATAGATTTTCCAATGACGTGAAGAAGAGTGAAAGAGGAGAGAGAATGAGGTAGTCCTCTCACAAAGCAACGGGCGCATTACGCGAAATAAGGCACTAGCGACGAAGTTTTTTTCTGTTGGAGCGCCGTTGTCGTTTATTCAAGCGAAACAAGTCACTTGATTCATGTAAAGGTTAAATGCTTATGAGGCTTTAAAGAGAGAGCTCAAGAGACAATGTATTGGAATAGTTGTCTCTAAAATTGTCTCAAGATGACTCAGAAAGTGTTAGAGACAACCTAAGACAGCCTAAAAGATAAACTATTGAACATGCCCTAAGAGGAGCTAATCATGACAGCGGAAAAAATTGTAGTCTAGAACTGTAATTTTTGGCATAAGAGGTACAAAATATTTTAGCAAAAAAATCCAGATTGTATGAAAATGAGCTTAAAAGAAGCTTTCATGCTCGCTGGCTAGAAATTATTTTTAAAATTAGAGAAAAGAGAGAAAAAAAATTGTATCACATATTTAGGTGTGTCCAGCTTATAACGACGCAAACTGATCAAATATATATGAGAGTTGTTACAGTTGTATAAAAAATTTAACTCTTTTTTTTAACTATAAGCAAATTTATTACAATATTTAGCAGTGCAATTGCATGCGCTGCAAATTCGGCTAGTTTCTTTTAAATTGGAGATTAAAAAAAAACTACCCAGAGCCTGCAGGACAATTTTGAGAACAACCAGTACCAGATCACTTAAACGTAGCCGATCGAAGATGATGCACATGATTTCGCTTCGTTTCATGGGGCACCATAGTTCGGTGGATATACCGGAGGGCAATCATCATCACCGGTAATATCACCGGTAGGGGGCAAACTGCCTGCACATGGATCCAAAAGCGACTGTTAGTAGCTAAGGATATGAACAATGATATAGATAAATATTGTATATAGTATATCTTTATGTCATCTATAGACAACACTAAAGACAGCTTCGACAATAGGTTGTCTTTTTACATGTCTCTATAGACAACTCTTTTATGTATAATGTGTCTTGTTTCTCGAGTTGCAGCTGACTATTGTATGAGAGATGGTCCGATTCTCTATGCTCTCTCTCTCATCTACGTTATCTAATGTCTTACATGGTAAGTCTTAAAGACAACTGACGTCACACTATTATATATGCTCTAAGTAGGGGTGGTTTCAAATCAAACTCTTAATATTTTTTTGTCATTTCTGAAGACAACTAATTACAAGTGAATACTCCTTTCGGTCACAAAAACGTGACTTTTTTATTTGTCAAAGTCAACAAGATACTCTTTGACCTCTAAATTATCTTATCATATATTTGAAATAAGTTGTAAAAGTACATATTATTATGAAATTATTTTTTAGGATAAATCCATTCATATAATTTTTATATATCCAAATCGTATGTTTTAAACAACATCTTTGATCAAAACTAATAAAATTTGACTGCATGCGTTCTAAAGCGTCACTCCACATACACATATACCAACACAAGACTTCAACTTGGCACACAAAAAAATTGAGAGTCGGTATTAATTTCAACTCACGACCTCCCTTTGTGTGGTCGTACGTTCTAGGTGCATACCCGAGTGAACATGCCCTTTTTTTAACAAAAAAGAAACTGTTAGGGTATCTTTAATAGTTAGAGATAATCTTATCTCTAACATATGCTACATTATCTTTAGAGACAACATCTCTAATAGATAATTTCTAGCACACTCTTCAACATTTATATTTTATAATTTTCCTTTGAAATGGGTCTACATGTCAACTAGAGTAGATTAATGTATCATATCTTATTTCGCGTGCACAACAGTCTCTCCAGAAAGAGATGACATGTGCTTTGTCTCCTCCCTCTCTTTCCTCCACGTAGGATTTAGGATTTTGTTAACATGATATAGTTAAGAGATGATAATAAATACACTATTAGAGGTGTTTTTTTTTTAAAAAAAAAAAAGGAAACAGTAATTCATCCTAGTTTGGATGAGCTCAATTATTAATTTCAACGATTATACGGGTGCAACTTGCTATTTTGTTAATCTGAAGACTAATATCAATTATCGGATGAAACAGCTTGTTTTACACAACTTTAAAATCGACACATCGTCTTCTATCATGAACTAAAGCACTAATTGCACGGTTCTTATAACGCCACGCCATTACTTCACTATCGTTATATACTTGTATACATAAAGAGGGCACTCTGTATCGATCAGCAATGTTTTCAAAGGATTGGAATCACTGTAGCATAGTAACCCTGCAATAGTATTTGATCGAAGGATTGGAATTTGATCGGATGGTCCTAACAATACTCTACATTTCTAATTTTGCTAACGGTCATTATTATATAGTCAACGGTGTTATATCTTTGTAATAATTTTTCGGTAACGAATAATAGCGGTTGTTTGTGTTGTATATCGGTATGTTTCCAATGCCTACTTATCTGTGAACATTTTACCTAAACAAATGAACACTAGGGGATTGTCGGCCTGTAAGACCAATTAGTTAATTTAGTCTCATATTGCTTATTCTTGTACGAAGGAAGACACCCCCTCCTATATGAAGATGGGAGTGACTTTCATTGTACATATAAGCCTATGGACAAATATACCAATAAAAAGAGAAGGTTGAGACTATATGTTTGCTTGTCTATTGTTTATTATTTGTGAGGTATGTCGTCGACACGACCTCAGTTGTACAACAGTTTGAAGCCTCGGATGATCCACCACCCAGACAACGTAGAAGCTTATCCAACCCAGCAGATGTTCCACTCTCACACACTCCACACAAGTAGAAGTCTTCTCGATCCTTCCTCCTCGGGCTCACCGACGACCGAAGCTCACGGTGGGTGGAGCTCGCCGGCGGGAACCGTAACATGCACTGTAACAAATCATTGCAGCGATGTTTTGAAAGGGAATCTTGTAGCATAGTAACCCTGCCATATTATTTGATCCAAAGGATTGGAATTGGTCGGATGGTCCTAACAATACTCTACATTTCTAATCTTTCGTAACGGTCATTAGTAGTATAAGGTCAACGGTGTTATCTTTTGTAATAATTTTTCGGTAATGAATACTAGCGGTTGTTCGTGTTGTATATCGGTTCATTTTCGAGGCCCGACTATATGTGAATACTTTACCTAAACAAATACACATTAAAGGACTGTCGGCCCGTGAGACCCATTAGTTAGTAACTCCTATATAAATGGGGCAGTGACTCTCATTGTACATACAAGCTTACAGGTAAAGAGATCAATAAAGATAGAAGGATAAGAATACATCCTTGTGTTCTTGTCTATATTGTTTATTATTTATATGTTGATAGCTTCATTCGTCGGCAACGCAATCTCAGTTATACAACGGTTCGAATCCTTGGATGGCCCACGGCGAGACAACGTAGAAGGTTATCCAACCCAGCAGATGTTCCACGCCTCCCCACCCCACACACTCCACACATGCAGAAATCTTCTCGATCCTTCCTCCTTGGGCTCACAGACGGCCGAAGCTCACAGTGCGTGGAGCTCGCCGGCGGGAACCCATGTGTCTGCTCCACACTTCTCCTGCCTCTCTGTCACTCGTCCCTCCCTCTTCTCTCTTTCCATGTGTCGTAGGGCGGCCCCACCAGCCCCAACAACTTGGCGAAGCCTGCGGGACATCCCCAGAGGACTGACAGCCAACAACACCCGCGGGGCCATTAGAGCCCACCCGAGGGTTGTACCTCCTCGAGGGCACCATGCGTGCCTTCGGGGAGGCTCCAAAAGTGGTGCGAAGGCTCCCAGAGGGTTGCCTAAGCACCGCGAGCTTGGAGGCTATGAGTCTACCAGAGTTGCCTCGGTGTGGCCGAAGGATGTCCAGGTCCCTCGGCCCGGAGGCCCTACGCACGACAAGGTATGGAAGGAACCAGTGCTCCAGGTGCGCCGGCAAGATGGACCAGGGCCAGGGAGGTCCGCCACGAGCCAAAGGCTACGCATACGGGGAGGAAAAGCCTTACGACCCCTATGAGTGCAGTACTTTTGAGGGGTAGATCTGTAATCTCATGCACCATGTCGGAAGACTATAAATAACCCCTACCCCATGTAATAAGTCAGACCCAGTTTTCGGGACAATTAATAGACACACTTCTCTTGGCAACTGGTCCCCTCTGCAAGGATCCCCTGGTCACTCTCCGATACCCGGGGTCCCATTTTTGTACTGTCTAATCTTTCTTGCTACGACAGTTGGCGTCGTCCGTGGGACCGGTAGGAAAATTACAAGGCATAACTCCGAAGCATCACTGTGGCTCCTTGGAAGAAGGTCAAACCCAAGATCTCCGCGGCCGAGGCGGTTGCTGCTCCGAGCACCCTGAGGCCCAAGCAAAGTAGGACATCCGTAGCGGTGGTGGTCGCCACCGATGCCACAGAGGAAGAAGCAAACAACTCTGCTCACAGAGACATCATCAGAAGCGACACGCGGCCCTCTGAGGCATCTCTCCCCAGGAGCCACCCGACGGGCCCACCCTCGCTGGGGGCGGCGGGGGTAACCCGCGAAGAATACGAAGCACTCCCGCTAGAGCTGATGGACCTCCGCCGGGAGATGCTGGGTCTCTGACAACTGGCGAAGGCTAGCCTCGTGGCCCCGCCTCAGCACACAGCCCTCATACAAAGGCAAACTCCCAGGGGAGTTGAGGCTGTGCCCCCGGCACCCACCACCGTGCCTCCGGCTCCGCTGCTATGGGGGGATCCCAACTCCCCGTTGAGCATGGGGCTGGACACGGCCTGGTGGCCTTTCGGCTTCAAAATGCCAGGCGTCACACCCTTTGAAGGGTGCACGGACCCCTCGGAGTTCCTCCGGGTATACGAAATGACTATTGAGGTGGTTGGAGGAGACGATACCACTAAAGTAAAAAGCATCACCCTGACCTTAGAGGGGTTGCGCCGACTTAGTTCTTCACCATTGCCTCCCGGGTCCATATACACGTGGGAGCAACTACGAGATCTCGTGCGCAATAACTTACAGGGGAATTATGCCGAGCCCAAAGATGCGGGGCGCCTATTCACGATAAAACAAACTCCAGGCGAACCCCTCCGCAGCTTCTTTAGGAAATTCGTGGAGGTAAAGCGCCAGGTGAAGGAAGTCAATGAGACCACCATCATAAATGTGGCCACATGCAGGCTCCAGAAGGGCTGACCCGTAAGCCCGCCCGCACCGTGGTGGAACTCTTCGACAAAATAGAGAAGTATGCCAGGGCGGAGGAGGACAGCACCCGAAGGGTGGAAGGCGGGGCACCAGCTGCCTTGGTGCCATCACCCAGCGGACCACCTAGGAAAGAAAGCCCTACGGCCGTAGTCATAGGGGTAGTTGCCAAGCCGTGGACTAACGACTACCGCCAGAAAGGGCAGTGCAACTGTCAGACCCGGGAATTAATACTCCCGAATCCTCTGTGCATTTCTGAACTAGTCCCATGATCAGTAGCTAGTTCACACAGTAAACAAATATGGTACCAAATTCATATCACAACTTTATTAATAAATATCACAACTTTATTAATAAATACCAACAGAGTTGATTACAAAGGAGGCTTACAGGCCAACAATAAAATAAACACAGCGGAAGACGAAGAAGTAGTAGGGTTCAGCAATCTGCCACAGGCAATCGACTAGGGTAGCGGCCTAGTCGTCGAGATCCACACCGGTAGCAAAGTCCTTCTCCTCTGAAATTTATTTGCATGAAGCAAGGATGAGCACAACTTCCGTGCTCGCAAGTTACACCCGTCAAATAACAGAATGACATGCATATATGGATGTAACAAAGGATGGCTTATGGGTTGATTTGCATAAAGCAGCATTTTCTTTAAATATTTATACTAAGTTCCAAAGCAGTTATTCTATAACTACAAATTATTTTATAAATTCTCACTTTTATAGTCAGATAACATTCACACATGAATGGTGAAGGATATCCTCCTATCACATGGCTCCCTGCCCAATTCCCATCTGGGTAAACCAGTTTTGAAGAAGTTTTTTTCAAACAAAACCAAAGTCTAACTTTGAGCAGTTCGGCCAGCATGTCCATAACCGTGGACACAGCTATTCGAATAGTTTTACACTCTGCAGAGGTTGTACAGCTTTACCCACATGACAAGACTTCTCTAGTTTGTCCGGCATATATCTATGCCACCGCCACTACCTTTGCAAGCAGTCTAGAGCACGTGTCAAGACCTTTACAAGCGTCATTCCACCGTAGTTACCCTCGCTAAGGTTTCGCCACCCCTTTGGAATAAAGACCTCGGGTTCAGCCCCTCTTGCGCTAGGTGGGATGACATAAGTCGTAACATGACTACCCATTGCATCATGAGGGAGCGACCACGGTGGAACATTACAGATTAATTAGCCAGGTCCTACTCCCCACACTGAGGACATGTGGTGGTACGGTATGGCTTAGCATCATACACTCGAAGACCGGTCCTAAACTGACTTGGGCAACTTTCCAACAAAACCCATGGGCCTCAACCATACCCGATTGAGCCCGTACATAAACTTGCACCCACCGAACATCCATTATGCCCAAGTCCAAACCATTTTCATTTATTTCAATTTTTTCAAAGTCATAAACTTTCATAACATACCGATGCCATGGATACAATTTAAACAACAATTGATTTCTGGCTGAAATTCCCCAAAATAAACATGTTTGGTCTATAAGCGTTGCTAAGCCTGATTTTTCTCAAAATGTTCTAGTTCATACTATTGTATCAATCAGGTTTTACCTATGGTGACAATATGTTTGCTTCAATTATCAAAATTGGTCATACAAAGGAGTTTAGGCATAACTATATATTTAAAGCAGGAATTTAAATTATTGATATAAATAAGCATGCAATAATAATTTAAAACAGAATATAAATAATATGAAATAATGGGATCGATATGATCAAGGGTATAACTTGCCTTGCTTGACGAGGTGATGTTGTTTTCCTTAACAGATCACCTGGTACTGAGGTGATGTTGTTTTCCTTAACAGGTCACCTAGTACTCACAAGTACTTTCTTCAGGTAGTCCAAGTGTACAATCACGATGATCATACAGTCAAAATCAATCTTCTTATGAGTTCTTCAAACGATGTCGAAATCTGACTCTCCGAAGTCGTCGAAATCTAATCGCGAAATAAGCCAAATTCAAATAAAATTCAAATAACAATTCAAATGAACTCCAAATTAAATAATTTTGGTTTGGTTAGCTAGATCTTGAATTTAGACAAATTTAGAAATTTGAATGGGTTCAATCGGAGTTCAGATGCAAAAGATATGAGCTCTGGAAGTTTCAAATCACATGAAATAATAAAATTAGGGTTTTTCTGAATTTTGTGAATTATTTCTCTATAGGAAAAGGCTTTATTGCGCAATGATGACATCAGCCCTCCGAAAATGATTTTCCAGTCGATTTATTTCTTTAAAGAAAATCAATAGAACCACTAACATGTGGGACCCACAAGTCAGTGACTCGGCTTACGGTGAACCAAGTTCACCGAGCCATGGATCTGAGCTAGTCGCTGAGGTGGCACGCGGCTGCTGAGTTGGTGCTGACTGGGCTGACACGCATACACACGTACTGACATGGCGATGATGTGGCATGCACATGGTGCCACATGGACGGCTACGTCAGCGCCGACGGGGGTGGTGCTCGGGGCCCGATGGTGCCGGCGAACGGCGGTCCAGCGAGGGTGCCAAAATGGAGAGGGAAGTGCGAGGAGTGCGATGCTCACCAAAACAGCGGCGGAACGAGGGGTTTTGACCGCTGGCGACGAGCTTTGGCGGTGGTAGCTATAGGGCTCCGACGAAGAGGGTGCTCCGGTGGTCCTCCGTCGAAGTGGGTGCGCGCACGGGGTAGTAGGCGTCGCGGCGATGTCGAAGAGGGGGTCGAGGTGGCCGGAGCGGACTCGACGACGCCGGAGAAGACGATGGACCAAGCTTCGGTGGCGCGACGGGAAACTCGAATTCCGGCCGCTTGGGAGGGGAAGGGGAGAGGTGGATGGTGGGAGTGAGTTGCGGATGGAAGGGGCACGGCGTGCTCCCTTTTATAGGGCCGGAGGAGGCCGGAGGCGGGAGGTCGGGCGCGGGGAAGGTGGCGGCGATGGGGCATTCCCGGCGATTTCGTGCGAGATGGAGGGGGAAACGGTCGAGAGGAGGGGCGGCGTGATTAGGGGAAGTCAATGCGCGTATTCACGCGGGAAATGGAGGCGAGAATCACGGCGGAGACGAGCTCCTCACGGGCTGCGCGAGGAAGAAAGGGGCGGGCAAGAAAGGCGTGAGCCGTTGGAGGGGGATCCGATGGCTGAGAGTTGCGCGAGGTGGCGTGGGGGCTCCCTGGCCGTTCGATTTAGATCGCGCGGTTCACAACAAGAGGGTGTTCGGACCCCCCGAAGGTTCATCAAGATCTGACCGTGGATTCTTGATCCAACGGTCGAGATTGCGTACGGTGAAGAGAGAAGGAGAGAGGTGCGGGCGGCGGTTGGATTTGCATCCAACGGTGCGGGGGAGGTAGGTGACGTGGAGATTTCTTGGCCGTTGGATGGGGATCCAACGGCTGAGGAAGAGAGGGAGCGGCTGGCGGCTGGGCTGAGGTGGAGCGGGCCGAATGGGGCGGAAGCATGCGGGAAAAGACTGGGCTGAACCAGATTCGGCCCAAAGCATTTTAGGGGTTTTATAAATGATTTCTCAATTGATTTAATATGATTAATTAGAAAGGGCTTTATAAAATAGCAGAATAAATCCGAAAATTATGAGAAAATTCACAGAAATTCCCTTATTTATTTTGGACTTAATAAAACTATTTCCAACTCATAATTGGCTATTAATTTTGCAAAATAAATTGTTTTGGCTTTAAAATATTTAGGAAAAAAACTTTTAAAATCTCAGAAAATTCTAGAATTAACTAAATTTTTATTTTTCAGATCCAACCAAATAAAACTTCAAGAACCTCAACTAAATTTTAAATTTTGACTTTTAAAACTTCAGAAATTCCAATAAAACAATAGAACTCTTTCAAATTTCAGAAAATCCAAATAAACAATAACTTTATTTATTTTATTTTGGCAACAACACTTTGGGATGTTACAGTAACAACCCAAAATCCATAAGTTGGATTAGTTAAGCATCTAATGTGCATTTGTAAAATTTTGGACTTTTTAAAACTTTTTGTGTAACCCATATGTTGAGAATCCTGTGATAGTTGAAGACTAGAATTTAAAACCTAGTAATCCAATACTCTTTCTCCCATTCAAAAGCTCAATTTGAAACCGGAGCAAAACTAAAAGGGTTTCAAGTGTGAGAATATTTTAGTTGGATTCTATATTCTCTGATATGCTTGTTTGAATTTTTTTTGGATTTTTGGTGGTTATTTGGTTCCCTATTTATTTTGGTTGTTCAATTTTGAATTTGAATTTAGAACACAAACCTAATAGGTAAATAAAACAAATGGGATTGAAAATTGATAACTAAAAATCTAGACTCAGCATAATTGTTCTAAGTATATATTGAGGAATTAATTAAAACGAGTTTTGCAATTTTCTCACATCAAGTAATAATAATCAATATTAAATCGAATGGTTTGAAAGACTGCATTTAAATTAAATCGATTTCTTGTTTTCGTATGCATTTCAAAAATCATATCATTATGCATACATTAGTATCACCGTTCTCATTTTCCAGTTTGACCGACCCAGGTGAAACGCATGTGTGTCCCGTCTTTTCCAGTCATTCCCCTTTTTCCTTCTCTGCTAACTCCTTCCCGCCTCTCTCCATTAAATCTCATCCAAAAACTCAAAACTAAGCCATGCATGTCATACCACCGCGATCCTCATCGCACGACCAACCCATTTATGTATTTTGTTTTCACATGCATGACAGTTTGAGCGAATTCGCAAAAAGGAGAAAAAAAAAGTAGCAGATAAAAACACGTGCGTGTCCATTCTCTTCCCCAATTTCTCTCCTCGCAATCTCCACAAAAAAAAAACTCAAATTCAAGCTTTGCATGTTATATTATTGCGTTCGTCGTCGTGCAAGCATTTTATTTTCGCAAACGGATCCTGCATACGAGGTCGAGCGAATTGAAAAAGTAAGAAAGAAGTACACTGCTATTTATTCCACTACCATTTCTTTTCTCTCCAATTCACTGCCCATTTCCTCACCCCAACCGAAGACAACCAGTCAACCCCCTGCCAACTCCATCCTCTCATGCCATCTTTCGTTTGTTTATTCATTCAACCATTGCTCAATTGCCTCAACGGAAACCAGCCCATTCCCTGCCATTCCTTTTCCCCAGCCGAGTGACAACCCCACCCACTGCCATTTGCTTTTTCTCCTCAACTCCCCAGCCGAACCTACCACCCTGGCTCCATTTTCCTCTCCACGCCACCTTTGCTTCTCCCTCACAGAACAAGCAAACTCCCTGCACTTCTAGTCCACTTCTAGTGCCCAAGTTTAGTACATATTCATCTCAAATACTTCTCTCCTTCCAATCACTCCCAAGAACACAAAATCAATCTTTGCATGTCACGCCATGGTGTTCCTCATCTCATAAGCTTCCTACCCATGTGTTTAGATTTCTCATGCGAGTTGGTTTGAATGTTTTGCAAGAAGAGAGGAGGTGACGCACTATAGCAGCTTGAAGAAGGCATGCATGCAGCCGGCCAGCTAGTAGTGCGCGCTGCAAGCAAGCAATAGCAGCAGCGGATCGGTGGTGCTGGCGCATGCAGTAGCTAAGGCAGTGCAGTGGCTTGATGTGGCAGCGGGAGTGTATGGCATTACATCTGGCGCAGGCAGCACGCGCTGCATCTGTCCGGCGTGGCGGCGTGGCCTACGGCCGAACGAAGACGGCGGCGAAGGAGCAGCGGCATGCACACGGCAGCCGGGCCCACGGCGGCGTCGCCCCGGTGGTGGACGAGCCCGGCGTGGCCAAAGGCGAGGGAGCACGACGGAGGAGGGCTAGTCCCTCATGAGGGACATCCATGAGGGCCCTTGCGAAGTGCACCAAGCTCCCAGGGGCCTCGTGGCAAGGGCCTTTCGCCAGAGCCTGTACTGGCCAACAGCGTTGCCTGATGCACAGGAGCTCGTCCAACACTGCCACAGGTGCCAATGGGCCGGCTGGCATGTGAAGGCACCAGCTATCCCATTGCAACCACTGTCCCTAGTCTGGCCCTTCACACTACCATGGGGCCTCGACCTCATTGGCCCATTCCTGGTGGCCAAGGGCAATCTGCTCTTCGCCTTTGTCGTCATTGAGTACTTCTCAAGATGGATAAAGGCAAGTCGGTACCGAAAATTACCGCCGCAATAGCCCAGCGCTTCATATGGAAAAACATCATCTGCAGGTAGGGGGTACCGGCCAACATCATCACTGACAATGGAACCCAGTTCGACTTTGCGCACTTCAAAGCATTCAAGGCCTAGGAGCAAGAATATGCTTAGCATCGGTAGGTCACCCGAAGGCCAATGGAGTGGTCAAGCGAGCCAATGGCAGCATACGAGAGGGGTTGATGAAGCACCTCGTTTGTATTCCAAAGGGCCTTTGGCCCGAAGAGCTCCTCAAAGCTCTATGGGCATTCTGTACTTCACCAAATCGAGCCACCGACTTCTCATCATTCAAACTCGTCTTGGGCGACGAAGCAATGACTCTAGGAGAACTTGCGGCAAGGTCCCTTTGCACCATGTCGAAGGGAGAGCCTACGGAACGAGAAGTATCCTTAGACCACTTAGAAGAAAACTGCGTATAGGCCGTTACAACTATGGCCACATATGACGTGGGCGTCGCGGCAGCATACAACAAAAAAGTCAGGGCCCAACAACATGGTCCTCAAGCGCCTCGCGAATCCTGCAACCGCGGGCAAGCTTGGGTCCAAATGGGAAGGCCCATACATAATCACCAGCACAACAAGAGAAGCATCATACTACCTTGCATCACCAGAGGAACAACAGCCGGATCACACGTTGAACGCTAAAAACCTCCGCAAGATCTATCCCTAGGGTCAACAATGTAAAAATACGGCTACGCCTGGACATCCACCACTTGCCATCCCTCAACGACAGAGGCATGCACAAAGCAGATGTATGTCTTTTGGGCATTTTGTACCCGTCCAATAAAACGGACACTCAGGAACATACTAACTCACTCCCACAAGTGTGTAGTGTATAAACAAAGACACCGCGCATGACTCAACAGCCCTAGTGCACACCGATGCCCCCCCCCGCAAGCATGAGTGTACAAACGAGTATACCGAGCATGGCTCATCAGCCCTGGTGCACACAATGCCCCCGTAGGAACAAGTGTATAAACAAAGACACCGTGCATCGCTCATCATCCCTGGTGTGCACCGATGCCCCCCGCAGGCACGAGTGTATAAACGAAGACACCGTGCATGGCTCATCAGCCTCGGTGCGCACCGATGCCCCCCGCATGCACGAGTATATAAACAAAGACACCACGCATGGATCATCAGCCCCGATGCACACCGAGGCCCCCCACAGGCACGAGTGTATAAATGAGAACACCACGCATGGCTTATTTGCCCCGGTGCACACCGATGCCCCATGCATGCACAAGTGTATAGACGAAGCCGCCGCACATAGCTCAGGCCCCGGCACACAATACCTGGCCCCAAGCACCAAAACATGCTGGGGGGATAGCGTCGACCTTCGCCTATCCCCCTCGCAAAAGTTAGGGCTCCTCCAGAGCCCTATCTAAAAAAGTATGGGGAATAGCGCTAGGCTTCGCCTTCCTCTCGAAAAAGTTAGGGTTCCCCAGAGCCCCATCTAAAAAAGTATGGGAGACGGCGCTAGGCTTCGTCTTCCCTTGCAAAAGTGAGGGCTCCCCAGAGCCCTATCTAAAAAGTTATGGGGATAGCGTTAGGCTTCGTCTCCCCCCGCGCAGAAGTTAGGGCTCCCCCGGAGGCCTATCTAAAAAAGTATGGGGGACGGCGTTAAAATTATGGGGATAGCGTTAGGCTTCGTCTCCCCCCGCGCAGAAGTTAGGGCTCCCCCGGAGGCCTATCTAAAAAAGTATGGGGGACGGCGTTAGGCTTCGCCGCCTCCTCGCACAAGTTAGGGCTTCCCGTAGCCCTATCTAAAAAGTATGGGGACAACGCTAGGCTTCGCCTCCAACCGCGCAGAAGTTAGGGCTCCCCCGGAGCCCTATCTAAAAAGGTATGGGGGACGATGCTAGGCTTCCCCCCGGCGCAGAAGTTAGGGCTCCCCCAGAGCCCTATCTAAAAATGTATGGGGGATGGCGCTAGGCTTTGCTTTCCCCCTCGTAAAAGTTAGGGCTCCCCGGAGTCCTATCTAAAAAAGTATGGGGGACGGTGCTACGCTTCGCCTCTCCCGCATAGAAGTTAGGGCTCATCCGGAGTCCTATCTAAAAAAGTATGAAGGACGGCGCTAGACTTCGCCTCCCTCTCGGGATAATTAGGGCTCCCCTGGAGCCTTATCTGAAAAAGTATTGGGGACGGCACTAGGCTTCATCTCCCCCTCGAAAAAGTTAGGGGTCCCCCGGAGCCCTATCTAAAAATGTATGGGGACGACTCTAGGTTTCGCCTCCCCCCTCGGAAAAGTTAGGGCTCCCTTGGAGCCCTATCTAAAAAAGTATGGGGGACGACGCTAGTTTTCGCCTCCTCACTCGAAAAAGTTAGGGCTTCCCCGGAGCCCTATCTAAAAACGTATGGGGATGGCGCTAGGTTTCACCTCCCCCTTGGAAAAGTTAGAGCTCCCCGGAGCCTTATCTAAAAAACTATAGGGAACGGCGCTAGGTTTTGCCTCATCCCTCAAAAAAGTTAGGGCTCCCTCGGAGCCCTATCTAAAAAAGTATAGGGATGGCGCTGTGCTTCGCCTCCCCCCTCGCAAAAGTTAGGGCTCCCTAGAGCCCTATCTAAAAAACTACAGGGGACGACGCTAGGTTTCACCTCCCCTCGCACAGAAGTTAGGGCTCCCTCGGAGCCCTAGCAAAACAACAAGAAGAAAAAAGAAGCGAAATCAAACTAGGACAAATGCATGCATATGCCAACATGCTACACTTTATTCATCACAATTATAGGTACACAAAGTACATACAGCGGACGCTCGCCACAATTAAAAAAAAACGGCGTGCCAAAACGACTAAGGTGCCTCGGCAGATATCACGCTCGTACGCAGTAGCCACACACCCAGCTCCTTATCGGACGGTCCGTTACTCATAAACTTCAGGTAATCCCTCTCTGCGCTCCAATCATATGCTGCCCCAGAGGATCCTTCACAAGAGCCCCTTGGGGAAGGAGCAGCAGATTTGGTAAACGACGTGGGGCCTTTAGCCGGGGTCGTACTATCTCGAAGCGCCCAGAAGCGAGCCATTTCGTCACATGCCGCCGCAGCCTTATGCTGCCGAAACAGCCAGAACTCCTCTATGGTTGTAACATCCCGTTTTCAACACGGGAATAGTAATTACTTTGGTTCTTGAGTTCACAATCATATTTCAAATTAGCCAGTAATTTCAAAAAAAAATCTCCTAGGTGGTATTTAAATTCGGGTTTGTGTTTGAAACCTTTTTGCAAATTCCCGAATTCAAATTTCAGTTTGAATTCTCTTTTTCGGTTTTGTTTCTCTTTTCTCTCCCTTCCTCCCCCTTTTTGCCTCCGGCTGCCCCCTCCTCTTGTCTTCTTCCCCCTGACGTCTTCCTCCTCCAGCCGCAGCAGTGCCTCCCTCCCTCCCTCGCGTGCCCTGCTATGCCGCCTGCTCCTCCCTCAAGCGCACGCCACCTCCTCTGGCCCTCTGCCGCTCCCTGCTGCTCCAGAGCACGCCTCTGCGCCCTCGCCGCGCACTCAAGCACCCACACCGCCTGAGGCTCCGCACACGCCACTCTCTGCTGCAGCTTGTGCCGCCCTGGCACCAAAGCCGTGCGTCGCGCACCTACTCCGCCTGAGCCGCTCTCGTGTGCCACTGCCACCCACGAGCACCTACGCCCGGTCGTCAGTGCCTCCTGCCACCCGCGTGCGCCCGCTGCAGCTCCTCCAGCTCCCTGCCACCCGCGCCAACGGCTCTCCCCATCACAAGCTATAAGAGAGCTCGAGCTCCCTCCTTTCTTCCCCCTCCATCACCCGAGCGCCCTGAAGAACGCCCGCTGCTCCCGTTTTGCTTTGGCCGCGTCACCTCGCCAGCAAAACGCCCTCTCCAGTGAGCTTTTCGCCCGGCTCACCCCGTCGCGATGCGCCTCCTGAGGCCCCCAAGCTTTCCCTCACCTCGCCTTGCTTCTACTGCCCGCGCCCTTGCCCCTTCCTCCTTCGCCCAGCTAGCACAAGAGCAGAGTTCCCGCTCCCATTTTGTTGTGGCTGCGCTGCCTCCCCATCGCCTCGCCGCTCCAGCCCCGCCACCACCCCGCCGACCCCGTCACAAGGAGCCACCGGAGCCGAGGACTCCATCCCCCACCACCCCTCTCCCTCCCCGCCACTGAGGACCTCCACCACCGGCGCCCTTTCTCCTCCCACCCGGTCACGCCGCCCCACCGATTCGGCCGCCCCCGAGCTGCTCCGACCTTGCCGCCGGCTTCCTTACCCCCGGACGCAGCCGGAGCGTGTGCCATCTCCTTCCCAGCATCGACGGTTTGCCCACGCCTCCATGCCCGTGCGCCCACCGCCGCCTTGTTGCCTCGCCACCGTCGCTCCCGCCCCTCTCCGGCGCCGCCGCCACCGCCAGTAGGGTCGCCACCCTCTTGGGGCCCCATTCCGCCCGCTCACCGGCCGCCCTGCTGCCCACGTCGCCGGCGCCGCCACCGCCCCCAATGCCGCCCGAGCCCTCCCCTGTTTCCTCTGATGAAGCTCTTCTGTGCTTGGAGTCAATACCCATGTGACCCCACTTGTCAAAGGCCCATGGCCTTCTATCTCTCCCCTTGTCTCCCTTCCAAGTGGGCCATGCCACAATAAACCCCCATGGACCCATGCGCATGGACTTGGTCCATGTACTGTGGAGTGCACCCAGATCTCTCTCCTCTCTTTTCCTTTTTATTTAATTCCATTTCAAACTTCGAAAGTCTCGTTCTCCCTCGTCGTAACTCCTAAAATTATAAAATTAGTTCCTAAATTTTTGTAAATTCAAGATCTTGCTAATAGCATAGATCTTGTTTAATTTGAAGTTCATTTGCTATTTTATTTGTATTTATTTGCTCTTGTTGCTTGTTGTTTGTTTTTTCGGTACTCCGCCCGCGTAGAGTTCGAAGACGCCGAAGATCTCCAGGGTGATCAAGAACAAGACTATCAGGACCCTCTTCCCTACAACCTAGGCGAGTCAACACTTTGATCATATTGAACCTACATTTTATGCAAATTATGTTCTTTTAAAATATCAAATTGCATGCTTTAATTCTCTTATGCAAATGTATGTTAAAAACCCTAAGGTAGTTAAATGTCAACTTGATGTTTAATTATTAATACACCATCCCTTGATAATTGAATTACCTTAAGCCTTTGTCACCCTAGTAATTATTTGGTATTTATACTAGTATAGGCTATACTTAAGCGCCATGCTAGTCTTGCTTAAGTATCGGGGTATTATCTACCTCATTCATCATCTTTTAAAAATGAACATGGTTTTGGGCAGTCATTGGAAGTAAATGACTGAGATGGTTGTGTTGATTATTTTCCTACCTCCCAAAAACCCTAAGAATTGCTTATTACATCTGGGCGGATGGTATGATGGATGGTATGTTGGTGGGTGCTAATGCAGCCCAAGGAATGTTGGTTTGTGGTTGGTATGTGGCATGAACCGCCCAGATGGTCCCTAAGGACTTAATCCTGTGATGACCTCCCAATGTAAAACAGTACAACCACATGTCTATAATGGTGTCGACCTAGCTAAATAATTTGTATCTGTTAGTACGAGTTGCACCAGGCAGATGACTCGTAACGCCATAAGCCTTCGTGGTTATGGGTTGGAGTGTACGGCCTACGGGTCTATGTGAGCGTAAGTCGTGTGGCGCAAGAGGGGGTCTGGGAAAAGGGGTTGACGGGTCTATGTGAGCGTAACCCTTCTCAGGTGAAACCTTAGCGGGTGTAACAAATACTGGTGGACACATTGTAAAGGCCTTGTGACGATCTCCCCTTGACTCACATGTCTACGGGAACATGTGTTCATGTCAAAATGATTGTCTCTTGTGGGAAAAGTGTACAACCTCTGCAGAGTGTAATGAACTGTTCGAATAGCCGTGCCCACGGTCAAGGGCGGACATGGGAACTTACATGAGTTAGTTCTATTTATAAAACTTTGTGGGTGGGATAAAATGTGTTGGGTCGTTGTGACCCTTGTTTTGGTTTTTCCCTGGGTGGATGTACCCCAGTGGTGGTAAGTGGTGGATGTAACCACTATAAAAAATTAAGCATGAGGTGGAGGTAACCTCTACTGTAATAAATATTGGACAAGTAATCTCTTTAACAAAATGCAATTTGGTTAAAATGCTGAGTGATAGGACTTTCTAATATTGGTACTCAAAATATTGCTTTGTGCAAATAAATGAACCCGAGCCATCCTTGATAAGCCTTGCATGTATATTATTTGCATACTGTGTGTTGGCTCGCGAGCATGGAAGTTGTGCTCATCCTCGCTCTTTCCCCCAACCCTCAGAACTCGTGGATCATGGAGATTACGTCTACTACGAGGACCAGGACGCCGAGGAGCAAGGACATGAAGAAGAGTAGCATAGTTTTGTAGTCTGAGTCTCGCCTCGACCGGTTGGCTCGTTGGTACTCGTGTACATCCTATATTATCAAGCCTTTGGCTAATATCGGTCGTACACATGGTACCCCAGTCGCTTGCCTGTGGAGAGACTTGCTCTACCCCTTTTGCTTCCTCTATCGTACTCGATGTTTTGTAATGAACTCATTTGGCCTGATCGGCCCTATTGTAAACTCGACCCGACGTGGTCTATTTGAACTCTAATGCTTGTATTAATGAATGTTTCGATCTATGCGATGTATGAATCGATTCAGCAATGTATCCTGTGAGCGCTACCTACTGATCCAGGGAATAGCGCAGTATGTTCACAGAGGATTTTGGATTACGAAATCCGGGTCCGCCAATGGTACCCTCGGCATTCACTAATTTCCAACGCTGCCACTTGGTGCAATGATACACATCACCCTGGTAGCACAGCTTGAGGGGCCAGACAGACAGAACACAACGCTGACCCTACGGCCCGCGCTGAGGGGCAATAACCTTCGTCATCCGTCTCTTAAAAGGCCGAAGCCCCTGACCGGTGGTGCATTGTCATATTGGGAAATTGTCCTACGTAAAAAGCGAAGTTAAAACGCATAGCCACAGCGCGCAAGGCCAAACGCATTGAGTTTTCACGAAGAATTTCCAAAATATCTTTTACATTCAAAACTGGGGATCATTACAAAAAGAGGTAGCCCCCCTAAGCCTGCTCCGCCACAAAGGATATGAAGGGGCAGAGCTCAAAACACAAAAAGAAAGAAACTACAACCTAAGTATAGGTATCTAAAATGCTTGGTGCAAGGGAGGCAATGGAGGGTCACACCTTGTCTCCGGTGGTGGCCCCGCTCGTCGTCCCCCTGGTCGTCCGCCGGAGCCTTGCCTCTCTCCCTCTAAGCAAGGATCACCCGGAGGGAGTCCATCATTGCATCAGGACCGCGGGTCACCCAGAAGTCTTGGGCAAGGATGATGCTCGCCCTCCGAATCTGCCGCTAGGTCAAATCAACCTCTGCCACAGACGCCACGGGCACGAAGCGAGCACCGAGGGAGTTAATGTGCGTGCACCCGACCTTCTGCAAAAAGGCGAGCGCCGCTGTCTAGGCCACCTTCGTGTAGTGATCGCCATAAGCACGGGCCGTCGACAGACACACCTCCCCGACACAGCGAAGGCGCCCGAGGGTAATGTCCAGCCCTCCCACGGTATGCTTCAACAGCGACGACACGGCCCCGAGGTTAGCAGCAACGCCCTCTAGGGCCTCCATCGCCCCCACGTCGCGCGCGCCATGGTCTGGGTCAGCTCTCGCTCCGTCTCGATCTCTGCTTCAAGATTGACCCAGATGCCACGAAGCATCTGCACCTCCTCACGCAGGTCACGACGCTCCCCTTCTAGCTCCGTCACTTTTACCTCCAGCTTCTTCGCCCTAGCGGCCAGGGCGTCGCACTCGGAGCTCAAAGACGCGCTTCGCGCGTGTGCTCCGTCGAACCGTCCCTGGATCTCCGCGTAACCACGCGCAACATCTTCCTCGGCGTATGGATAGCATCAAAGTGCGCATGAGGCATGTCGTCAAAAACAAAAAAGGAGGAAGAAAATAACAGCTTCAAGCCTACCTTCGTGGCGTTGGCTTCAATGGTGGAGCATCCGGGAGGGCATGCTCCGGAAGAGCTCCCCAACATAGGCGGGGGCAGCAAAGTGAGTGATCTCCTTGCACACGCCCGACACACCGGTGCTAACCTTGAAAACCACGGTGCACAACGGACCAAGATCCATGGTGCCCACAGCACTAGGCGCACAAGCCGACGTCGAAGCAGCCTCGGACCCCCAAGAGCCAGAGCTAGCTCCACCGTCCCAATCCCCATAGTCGCTCAGGACTATGAAGCACCTAACCTGATAAGGGAAAAATGTACACAAAATAAATAAAAATCAAAAGCCAGAGGAAACAAACCGATGTCGTCACAACCCAGAGTGGGGGGGACCACTTGGGTGTCCTCCGAGCCATGCCCATAGACGTGGGATGGAGTGTTGTCGTCCGAGGACTCCTCGAAGGGCAAGCACGCTATTCCAAATGAGCTCGCTGCCCCCTCGGCAAAACCCACCACAGCTGGACCGCCCTCCCTCGGCGCCACTCCCGCTGCTAGAGAAGTCGGGCGCCCTCCCGACGAGGAGCTGCTGGAGCGAGTATGCCCCAACTGCCTCGAAGGACCCTGTGACAACCTCTTCATAGGCCGCTCAGCAAGATCCTCCCTCGCACTTGGGCTGCCCATGTCTCCTGCCCCAACAGATCAAAGGGGCCTTGCCTCGATTGGCCCCAGGGCATCCAGCTCTATGGGCACCCTAGCCTGTTTCTTCCTCCCCTCGTCGGGATTCGGGTGCTCCACCACACGAAATGATGGATCCCACGTATGCACGATTTAAGCATGGCTTGCGCACCACCAGCCCCCGGTTCGCGTGCTCCTCCCCAGTGTAGGGGCCTAGAAGCTGCTCTACGGCCCGCACAACGTCGTCGATGGACATCACTGCAGTAGATACAAGCACACCTTGTTTTAACAAAAAAAAACAATAAAATAGGGGGGGGGGGCAGAAGAGCCAATGCAGAGTCCAAGACCTTCGTGGTCTTCGACAACGAAGGAGGGAAGATCTCCCTTTGGGTCCCCAAGCTCCACATTCCAACCCCGCGCAAGGGGCCAAACCCGAAGCATGCAGAACTCCTCCACATGGTCCCTTGTGGAGAGCCTCCGCGTAGTGTTGAGTAGGAGGTCGAGTAGCGCCTCTTCCCTCGAGGTGAGCATGATCTCTGGGGTGACGGTCAATTGAATTGGTCCTCCGCCTGATTGAAGCCCATCGCCCGAAAGAGACCTATGGTAGAACCACCTCTGAGTCCAGTTATTGTCCCACCAATTCTGGGTCAACGGAGCCAGCACGTACATCAGACAATGAGCCTTCGACTGAAAGTTGACATTGCCGAAGTTCAGCGTCTCGCTGGTGGCCTTCTTTTTCTTCGGTTGGTAGCACCCGTCGTGCAGGTACGCGAACAGGCGCCCCTCCCCACTCGTCCCTGCGGAGCGCATCACCCATTCGAACACACCAAGCTTGACAAGGGAATTGGGCATCAGCTACGCTAGCTCCACCCGGTAAAGCCGAAGCACCTGAGCCACCAGATCCACGCAGGGGAATCGAAGGCCCGCGTCGAAGAAGGCGGCGAAGAACACTGCCTCATCCACTCAGGGCGATGGCACCGTCTCCGACCTGGGGACCCGTACCAGCGCAAGGTCACCAAGCTTCCCCTCGTCCTTCATCGCCCGAAGCACCTGCTCTGTAACGATGGAGCGACCAAGGTCACTAGTGTATACTGCACTACATCCACCATCCTTGCTACATTTCGTCATGACCAGACTCCCGGGGGCGCAGCAAACTAACACTAGAGGCAACAAAGTGTGCAAGGCAACGGAAGTGGGAGCAATAGCAAAGTGGAACAAGGAACGGAAAGCACCACCCCCTACCTATTTATAAGGCACCAAGACCGCAAAGCAAACAAAGTGGGAAAGCCCAAAAGTCGCGGGCCATTCACCGCGTGACACGTGTCACGAGCACAGCACACCTAACAGGTGACATTATGACGTGCAATAACCAACGGCGGCCCGCACAATTCGAGGGGACGTCATCAATGACCAACCAGAGCACTACGGCGATCAGCAACCAACGACACACCTAATAAGGGGTAAGCCCTCATCTCACGGGAGCATCCCGCACAAAATCTTGCTTCGCTAGGTCGAAGGGGATGGTGACTTGGCGAAGCCTACGGGGCATCCCCGGAGGACCAGTGGCCAAGAACACCCGCGGGGGCGTTAGAGCCCGCCCGAGGGCCGTGCGTCCTCGAGGGCACTGTGCGTGCCTTCGGGGAGGCTCTGAAGGTGGTGCGAAGGCTCCTAGAGGGTTGCCGAAGCATCACGAGCTTGGAGGCTACGAGTCTCCCGGAGACACCTCGGGGTGGCTAAAGGATGTCTAAGTCCCTCGGTTCGGAGGCCCTGCGCACGGCAAGGGATGGAAGGAACCAGTGCTCCGGGTCCACCGGCTAGGTGGACCAGGGCCAAGGAGGTCCACCCTGGCTATGCATAGGGGGAGGAAAAGCCCATGCGATCCCTATGAGTTCAGTACCTTTTTAGGGGTAGATCTGTAATCTCATGTACCCTGTCGGAAGGCTATAAAATAGCTCCCTCCCCCATGTAATAAATCAGACCCAATTTTCAGGACAATTTATACACACACTTGTCTTGGCAACTAGTCCCCTCTGTGAGGATCTCCTGGTCAGGGGGGGGTCCTCTTTTTGTACTATCTAGTCTTTCTTGTTACGATACCATGTGAAACATCAATCTTACTATGCCACCATCGAGGAAATTGTGAATCTTGTAGTGTGGCAGGGCATATTTCCTTAAACTTAGTTATAGGAAAGTTAGTCATAAGCCGAAGAAGCAGCCTAAAATGCCAAATTAAGATGGGAAGTGGTTAAGGAATCCCAAGATCATGTCTCGTACGATTGTTCGTTTGCTTAAATATAAACGAACTGAATATTTGCTTACGTTATATAACATGGTATTGTACGCAAAGACAGAAGAGGCGTACTTACATTTTAGTTGCGGAGCGGCCGTCACGACTGAAGGGCCGAAGATGGTGCCGATGAGAAGCACCATCAGTTGGATCGTCACCAGAAACAGGATTGAGAAAAGGTTAGGTCTCGTCGACATCTTCCGTATCAGCGCTTCAGTGTGCTCTGAGAACGAAGACGAGGTAATTAATGACTCGACGAACGCCAAACATGTACACGGAGCGCAGCAGTCGTTCTGCTGGGAAGTCTACCTCTGTGGCTCTGTCGACGAGTCAAATAAATGTGTAGCCAGATAAAATATATCCATCTATTTATTATCTTATTAAAGTAAAGAAAAAAGAACTCACTACGTTCGCTCTCAATGGCTACAAATTTCCACGCTAATCGGTGAAAAAAATATCTACACCGCCAATTGCGGTGGGTCTAAATTATAACGGTACAGATTAAACATATATACATAAGGATTTTGTAAAGAAATATGAATACAACTCTTATATTAAGCTAGCACATCACCTAAGTTTGGTTCGCTCATATAACATAAAAATCTTTGTGTACGCGCCAACGTGAGAGACCTCTGGCCGTCAACGTGTGTCTTGCTTCTCTATGGACTAGATGGGACTACAATGAATTCGTGGAGAGGACTTAACCACGATCATGCATATGCATGGTGGCCAACGACTTACGGGCATGCATCGGAACAGCTAAGAAACCAGCTGGCCGCGGTTGAGGCCTAATTCATATTTTTAATGAAGTTTGGAATGCAGGCTTTTTCACAACAAATAATTCAATTCTTGCAAAAATTAGGAAAATTTTCCTAAATTTCAAACGTGACCTTCAATTCCCACAGGAATTGGAAAAAAAATTGGTGTTCCAACGAAGCCTTACTATTGCTAACCTACATTAGAAGATAAGTTGATGTCGATTTAACTATTAGAAGAGGAGTTGGTGCTAATATTTTTAGAGTACTTAAATAAGGCATGCGACATGCCAGATCGGAAAAGGAAGAAAAAGAAGGGGAAAACGGTACAGTACGTCAAGAAGGGAAAAACGGTATAGTGCTCTGATTAACTTGGGAGCGCGTGTCCTGAGCCGTGCCTTGGCCTCCGGCCCGCGACCCGAAGCACGTGACGTGCCGACATGACTCTCGGCTTTAATTTGTACGGTATTAGTCGTATAAAAGCATCTACAACAGTCCATATCAGTTGTTACTAAAGAGTTACCATATCAGTATTTAGGTAATATATATGAGAGAATGTGAGGAGAGAGAGTGAGGTTGTTTCTAAATGAAGAAACTATCAAATTGTTAATACCAAGACACAAGAAATAATCAAATACTCTATTGGAGACTTACTTATAACTTAAAAACGCATTTTGTGGGTCCTATTGTCTTAAAGCAAAATATTCATCCGATCATGTGTGCAGTCCGACTTTATTATTGATATGATAAATAAGCTAAAACATGTAAGCTACAAAGTTGTACTTCATTATTGATCATCAAGAATCATGCACACTTGTAGCAATTAAAATCTTAGACACAAGCTCAAAAACAATCTATTGCAAGATTTGTTTCTTTTTATTAGATTGAGTATCCTCTCTCCTCTCAGTAACAATTAAAAAACAACTATTGTAGATGTTCTAATTCATTTTCATTCTGACATCATCCACCTGGTCCCGGTGAATTCATCTTCGAAGCTACATCGTTAGCGGGTTAGGGTAACGACTCAGCTTTCCGCGGGGATCCATCATCCATCCATGTAATGCACGTAACATGAAATCTCGATGGAACGCATGAATATTATTAATTCCACGATCCCGATGGAACTGCATGGGTAGACTATCTTTTTTTCCCGGTTTACCAAAGGAAAAGTTCAATTCTTCCGGATTACAAAGGAAAGCTCCTATTTCCGTTTTACTAGTAGGGTATCTGTGTGTTGCGACGGAATCCTATATTTTGAACGAAACAATTTTTATATTGTGTGAAACGTATGAATAAACCTGAAGCTTTCTGAATCTGCTCTCATTGAAAATTTTCCGTAGCCAGGAATGCAAAACAATTCTGCATTGCATTCCATGGCTCAAAATTTGTTTGAACAAAATCTCAAACAGTTGCTCAAAGGAAGCAAAAAACACATATTTATACTGGAAAATTATAGAGACACATTTGAAGTTAGATCAAACAGTTATAATAGCTTAAGTCATACACACATTTGCGGTCAGAACTCAGAACCAATGATATTTTTTTGGGTAAACTAATCATAACATTTCCATGAATGAATTAGCTCCCTGTATAATCATGTCCAAATTATATACTCGTGCGTTGCAATGAATAAAAAGAATCATATATGAGATGGGACATGCTCCACGAGAGCGAGCAGAGGTGGGCACTACTACAAAAATGCTAATACCGAACGTCAGTATCACAGAAGGTTGATCGAAACCGTCTGTACTAAACACAATCACAGACGCTTTTTGTTTAGAAACCGTCTGTGTAACTGTTTGCGCTAAAAACCGTCTGTGAAGAGGTAATATCACAGACGGTTCATATTGAAAACCGTTTGTGAAGTATCATAGACGGTTCTAAACACGAACCGTCTGTAATAATTGTAGACTTCACAGACGGTTCGTATTGAAAACCGTTTGTGAAATATCACAGACGGTTCTAAACACGAACCGTCTATGATAATTGCAGACTTCACAGACGACTTTTTAATTATAACCATCTATGATAATGTTGCTTCAGCTCTGGTGAGTTTCTTCGTCGCCGATGTGTCTCTAATTCGTTGCATCGATCAATGCTGCTTCGGCTCTCTGATGTACGTCTCTTCGTCTCACGCGCCGAATTTATTCTTTGTTTTATAAAACGGATCATCCGCCATTGAAGATGATCATCCCCCCACATATAACTCTACCACTTCTAAAGAAGCAGAAATGACTCCCTCTGTTTCCTTGTTATCGGCATTGATGGCCTACCTGGCTGTACTGTACAAGCACCTCTCCCATAGTACGTTGGCGGATGCTGCGGAAGAACACTGTTTCAACAGTGTCTTCGCTCCTCTGTCCGAGGATTTGCCGGAGCAGGTGACGGCCACCTTCCGCCGTCTTGACATCCTCCTCCGCCGCGTCTTCCGGGTGATCTCCCACGTCCGGCGAGTGGACCGCATCATTGATGTGGTCCTCCACAACAACGTTGCACGTCTCCAGGAGGCTTGCCATCACTTGGACTGTTTAATTCAGGCGATAAGCGACCGAGTCGACCATGCCGAGACCCCTCAAGCAAGGGAAGAGAGCCTATGGGCTCAATTCTTCTTGATCAATAGTCCGAGGGTCTTCGGGAGACACTTGAATGAGCGCGTCAGCGGGTGGATGTATTTCAGGCTTCGTTCGCTGATCACGAACTATTCGATACCGACGCTGCCACCTACGAAGTTTTGAAGACGGAGATAGAAGCTTACCTCCGCCACTAGAACTTTGTTTATTTAGGTTTCTACTTTTTTTAATCTTAATTTGTAACAAGCGATCGACTGGTATACACGAGAATATATATATAACTACGAGCTCGGTCGCTAGGGTTTGCGCTCTAACTCTCGTCTGTTCCCCTCCCTACCCGAGTGCCCCCAACCTCGACGCTGCCGCTTGTGCCACAACTATGGTGACGCTGCCTTCCCCTCTTCCTCCTCCCCCCGGCGTGCGCGACCCCGGCTACCTCTCCACCGGCGATGTCGGGGTAAAACAGATCTATCACCTATTGGTTTGTGTTGTTGGTATTCATGTGAACCGAGCTCCTCCTCCCTCTCGTCGCCAGCTCCCGCACCTCCGGATCAAGCTCCCTCCTCCCCGCGCCGCCGGATCAAGCTCCCAGTCCTCCCTCGCTGCGCCGCCGGCCCTGGCTCCTCCTCCCTCTCGCCGCCAGCTCGCTGCGCCACTTTGGACCTCCCTCACGCCTCCAACCTCTTCGGCTCTCCCACTAACACGTAAGTCCCCTTATTATCTTCTTGATGTTGTCTGGTTGTTGGTTGATGCTGATGCTGATGGCCATTGGCCAGAGCCCAGATGGGTGTTGGGCGCTGATGGCTTCCAGAAGACTTCTAAATGTGTAATACATACATACATGAAGAGAAGTGCATCATTTTAGAGAAGTGTAAATGTGTAATACATACATGTAGAGAGAAGTAGAGAAATCATAAATATAAATGAATGCAATGATCCATGCAGATATTGGGCTATTGTCTGTTGATATGTTATATTGTTATGAGTTATGACTTATTCAGAAGTGTCATGTGTTGTCTCTGCTATTGATATGTATGGGTTGTTGTATGTTATGACTTATTGGGTTGTTGATATGTATGGGCTGTTGTATGTTGATATGTTATATTGTTATGAGTCTACTATTGATTCACATGTTTATATGTCAAATATGCCTTTTAAATTTGATATATATTCCATTCCAAAACAAGACCAAATGAGTTAAAAACTACTACAACTCCTCTTCACCTACTCTCGCCATTCATTTCACCATTGTCTGTGTGAACCGTGTTCATGCCGGTCAAGTTCTCCTCTCTTGCGGCCCAGGTACGTCCTACCATTCCATTCCTGATCTCTTCTCTATAAAGTATCAACCACTGGTTGCTTGTGCTTTTAAAACTATATATATATATATATATATATATATATATATATATATATATATATATATATATATATATATTGATTGTTGTCCTCACCACTTTTGAGGGTCGCCCAAGCGAAGATAAGGAGGATTGGTCAAGACCACGGCAACTTTAACGCCTCTGCAATTTCAAGAAGCATGGATGCAGAGACGCGTGGACATCAAATTACCTCAATGTCGCCGATAGGTAATTGGGCGCCGCTATATTCGAAAGTGACATGGACGCCGCAGTACTCGATCGGAAGTGGCATCATGTATCAGATTCAACCATTCCTTGATGTCAAGTCGAGCCCCGCAAGTCACGACTTGACATCAAGGAATGGTTGGTTACCGATACATGATGCCACTTCCCGCCGAGTACCGCGCGCCCACGTTATTTCTTAACATAGCAACGTCCGATTACCTATCGACGACATCGAGGTAATTTGATGTCCACGCCGATCTCCCGCCGCATCCATGCTTCTTGAAATTGCGTGGCTCGTTAAAGTTGCCTATGGTCGCTGACCAATCCTCCTCATACTACTTGGACGACACCTAAAGTGACTAAGGAACAACAATCAATATATATATATATATATATATATATATATATATATATATATATATATATATATATATATATATATGAAGTCGTTTTAAAGGCACAAGCACCCGCTGATACTTTATAGAGAAAAGTCATCACTGACGGTTTGAAATAAAACCGCTCAGGATAGCTCGACATACCACGAGCGGCTTTGAGTTAATAACCATCTGTGATAGTATGCATCACAGATGGTTCAAAAATCGTCTGTGATGACCTTATGTCATTACTGACCCATAAACTCAGACGGCTCACAAAACCATCTGTGATAACGTTTTTGAACCGTTTGTGAAGACCTTTTCTGTAGTAGTGGGGAGAAGACGGAGGCGGAGCTGAGAGCCGTGACACGGGAGGGGGACGCGCACACGCGGCCGAAAGAGCGGTTATGATGGGAGGCGAGGAAGAAGGTGACACTGCCTCCTTCCCCGGCAGCCGCGTCATCGTCGATGAGGAGAACCGAGAGGTCCGAGTGCACCTTCCGCTCGCGGTAGAGCTGGCCCTCATGGATCTCCCTAGACGCGAGCAACATGGATGCCGCGTGCCGGCGAGGCGCTCCCAGTGGCGCACTTGGTTGACGCCATCACAGACGGCTTTGCAGACGTCGTAGAGTTTTGTTCAACATTTTCTCTTGTCTTTCCTTAACAGTTTTTTTAGGCTAAGAGGGTGTAGGGTATGCACGGGAGGGGTGGAAGGAGTCGACGCGAGTTTTTTTTTCAGAGGGTGGGACTATCGTCTTCCTGGGCAAGACTATCTTAGTTTTTTTTTTTTTGCAAGGACGATTTTTTCGGAAGGAGGTGGCACACGACCGCATGGGCATCTTCGTCTTCCTAGGCAGTGGCGGCCGTTGTCTTCCTAGACGATACGGTCCTCGTCCTTGGCCTCGTTAGTGTCAAGGTTGCCGACTCGCTCAAGGTCGAGCCTGGGCCGGCACGGCATGATGGCAGTAGGGGCGGAACTAGAACGAAAATGATCAGGGTTCACCACTTCACCATACATATAACAACATATATAATTTTGAAGTAACAATGTACTAAATAGTAATTTATGCGGCAAACATTGGCAAAATGCATCATCTGACTGGAGGTTGGACTGAACCGAGGTGCACAACTTTTAAATCAGGGGTGCACACGTAGTATATATGAATTAATCTCTACTGAATTTTTTTTTGACCCGGTGTCCTGTGACACCGGATCCTTCAATGTAGTTCCGCCCATGGACGGCAGCCTGTTATGCCCTGGGCTGTGCATGGGCCTCGATGGAGGCGAGTTGTGCAGTGCATGGCACGGCACGACGATGTGATCATGCTCGACCGGTATTGCCCGACGTGACCCGAAGCACGTCGTGCCCGTCACAGCACGGCCGACTCCCAGCTCATATTTGAACGGTATCAGTCATAGAATTCATTTTCATTCTTGGTGCCCTCCAGGTCCCGGTGAATTCATATTCGAAGCAACATCGTTCGCACGGAACATGAAATCTCGATGTTACGTAAGCCTTCGGATCAATGTTACGACTCAGCTTTCCGCGAGGATCCATCATCCATCCGTGTAATGCACGTAACATGAAATCTCGATGTTACGGATCGATGTTACGTAAGCCTTCGGATCGATGTTACGACTCAGCTTTCCGCGAGGATCCATCATCCATCCGTGTAATGCACGTAACATGAAATCTCGATGGAACTGAATGAGTAGACTATCTTTTTTCCCGGTTTACCAAAGGAAAAGTTCAAGTTTCTTCCGGATTACAAAGGAAGGCTCCTATTTCCGCTTTATAGGGCCTATTGGGACAGTTTCGTTCTGCTGGGAAGTCTACCTCTGTGGCTCTGTCGATGAATCAAATAATGGCATGTTTGGTAAGATTCTTATTTTTCAAATTCTATTTTTGATTCTTCAAAAATCCACTCCTCCGAATCTGAGCTATTAAAGGAAAGTGTTTGGTAGTAGGTTGGCTCGGATTCAAGAATGAGAGGATTGTATGCAAAATGTCTATACTACCCATGATTTTGGCACATGTATATTGTTTTGTACATATTAGTAGCTTATTTATGTGGTTCCTTTGTATGTTGTTATTTTGGACATTATTTCTTTTAAAGAACTTTTTGGCCGAAGTATTTAAAATTTTGGACATAAACTCGAAAATGTCCATATTGTGATTCATCATGAATGTGAACTCGGTTATCCACTCGGCCAAATATTTTCAATCCATCATGGAAACGCATAAACAGTAAACTTAAGCATGGTACAAAGAACACATTCTCAACAACGAGTTGCTCAATTTGTAATGGTTTCATTACATTAGATGCAAACTGAGGATGAGTATATGAATAACGAATTTTCTGATGAGCTTCCATTACACGAGTACATTAAGCGCAATAATTCACAATACATGTCACATCCCGTTTTTGGGATTGCGGCAATTTGGTTTTTGATTTCAAAACCTTATTTCAAATTATCCGGTATTTCTAAAAATCTCCTAGCTTCTTCTAAAACCCGGGTTTGTGTTTCAAATACCCTTGAAACCTGAGATTCAAATTCAATTTTAATTTTCTTCCTTTTTCGGGTTGGGCTCCCTCTCTCTCTCTCCTTTCCTTTGGGCTCAGCCCCGTTTCTTCTTGGGTTGGTCCAGCCCCGCTGGCCCATTCCCCTTTCCTCCCTTGGGCCGGCCTAGTTTCACCTGGCCCAGCCTCCTGGCCTTTTTCCTTTGGCCGCCTTGGCCTAGCCCCCTGGTCACCTCCTTCTTTCCCCAGCTGGCCTCCAACCCATTCCGGCCCCTTCTTTTTCCCCACCCTGACTTCCCATGTTCCCCTTTCTTTTTCATTAACCCGGCCGCACCAGCGTGTGTGTCCCGATGCGCCCGACTCCGGCTCCTCCGCGCCCGCCTGCTGCTCGCCAGCACCCATCGCCTCGCGTCCTGCCCCGGCCGCCACTCGCGACGACGCCCGTGTCGCCGCGTCAACACCTCGGTGCCATGCCGGATTCCCGCCCCATCCCGGCCCGCCGACGTGCCCGTCCCATCCTGGCGCTCGCTCGCTTCGCTGCCGCTGCGTTTCCCGCGTCAATGCTCGTCATAGATCGCCCGGCGATCGTGCCTCTCCCCGCCCATTCCCTCTTTCTCGCTGCTCCTCCACGCCGCGCGCCCGCCGGTTCTCCTCGCCGCGCCGCTGCTTGCCCTTGCGTCGCCACCAAGCGCCAACGGTTCCTAGCTCCTGCGCGCATATAAAGAGCCCCCTGCCCCTCATTCTCCCCACGCTTCCCTTCGCTCGTAAGCCCACCCAAAACCGCCGCTTCCCCATTGTCGCCGCGCTACCACCATCGCGCGGCACTCGGTGAGCCTCGCCTGCCAACCCCGTCACGAGGAGCTCCCAACGCCGAGGAAGACGCCCTTACCTCCATGTTCCTTCCCGCCGCCACCACCCCTTCCTCCTGTCCCGGCCGCGCCGACCGACCGTGTCCGCCCCAAGCCACTTGAACCACCCCGCCGGCTTCCCACGCCCTGTGCCGCCCATGCGTGTGCCACCTCCTTCCCAGGGCCGTCGGCTCGCCCGCGCCCCCACACCCGTGTGCTCGCCACCGCCTTCTTACTTTGCCGCCACCACGCCCGCCCCTCTCCGGCGCCACCGTCTCTGGCCATGGGATCTCCGTCCCTATGGGAACCCGATTTGCCCACTCACCCATCGCTTGCGCCGCTGCCACCGCGCCGCCATCGCTCTGTGCCGCTAAGCGCCTCCTCGCTTCTTCTCTCGTGGAACCAAGAAATGAGACGGGGATGAGTGTTTTGCTTGGTGTGGTCCTCATTTGCCATTCGCCTTAAGCCCTCTCCCTCTCTCTTCCAAGTGGGCCCAGCCACAATGCACCCCCCTGGACAAGGGCACATGGACTTGGTCCATGCACTATGCAGTGCACCCATTTCCCCCTCTCTCTTTTGTTTCCAATTCGAACTTCATAAATCCTGTTCTCTCTCATTCTAGCTCCTAAAATAGTGAAATTTGTTTCTAAAATTCTATAAATTCAAGATCTTGCCATAGCATAGGTCTTGTTTAATTCGAGTTTATTTGTTGTTGCTTTAGTATTTACTTTCTCTCTTTGCTTGTTTGTGTCTTTTTCTCAAAAGTGCGTTCAGTCCGAATAGAGTTCAAGAAGTGGAGGCCTTCACTTTGATCAAGCACAAGATTATCAGACCTCTTGCCTTAGACCTGCATTTGAGTCAATACTTTGATCATATTGAGCCTACATTTTATGCAAAATTATATTCCTTTAAAATAACAAATTGCATGTTTTAATTCTTTAAGCAAATGTATGTTAAAGCTTAAGGTAGTTAAACACCCATTTGTTGGTTAATTAATTATTATACCATCCTTGATAATTGAATCCTTTTATTCCTTTGTCACCCTAGTAACTATATGGTAAAACTAGTATAGGTTGTACTTAAGCGACATTCTAATCTTGTTAAGTATTGGGACATTAAAATGTCCCAATCATCATCTCTTTAAACATGAAAATGGATTTGAGCAGTCATTGTGGGTAAATGGTCGAGTTGGTTGAGTTTTTGTATTTTACTCCTCAAAACCCTAATAACTTGTTGTTACCGTCTGACTGGACGGTATGATGGATATTATGTTGATGGGTGCTAATGCAGCCCAAAGAATGTTGATGTGTGAAATGATCCGTCCTGCACAACCCTAAGGACTTAATCTTGTCATGACCTCCGTGTTAAACAAGTACAACCACAAGTCCGCAAATTGCAACTTGGCTTAGTAAATTTATTGAACCTTGAAAGTCGGTTTCACAGATGAACAATAAAGGGTGCAAGCTCGATACATCCAACTTGAATGGGACACCAAGGAAGGGTGAAGTGCCTTTTATGACAAGTCGTGGGGTGACATCCGCACCAACGTATGGGTGTAACCCCATATGGGTGAGATGACGAAGGGTGAGATATTTTGAAAGGTTTCGTGACGATCGCTCAACTACATGACTACGAAATCATGTAGGTAACGAGTATGATTATCTCTTGTGGGTACAGTGTACAACCTCTGCAGAGTCTAAACTGTTTAAACAGCCGTGTCTACGGTCAAAGACGGACATGAGAATCCTTACTCGAGTTAGTTCTATTTCAAAAACCTTTGTGGTGGGATGAAAAATATGGTGGGCTCACCTAGCCCTGAGATTGGATTTTCCCTGAGTGTTCGAACTCAGTGATGTTAGTAATTGGAGATAGCTCCAATCAAAAGAAGCATAAGGTAGAGTTTCCGACGGAGGGAACCTCTACTGATATCAAATATTGCACAATTAATCTCTTTAATAAAATGCAATTTGGTTAAAATGCTAAGTAATAGGAATTTGTAATTATGATAATTTAAAACATGGCTTTAGCAAATAAAAGAACCCGAGCCATCCTTGTTAAGCCTTGCATGTATATTATTGCATTGTGTGTTGGCTCGCGAGCACGGAAGTTGTGCTTATCCTCACTCTCTCCCCCAAAACCCTCAGAAACAGGAAATCCTGAGGATTACGACTACTACGAGGATCCAGAAGTTAGAGGCCCCGGAGATAATGAAGAGTAGTTTAGTTCTTTTAGTCTAGGTCTCACCTCAATACAGTTGACTCCGTCGGTGCTTGCGTGCATCCTATATTATCCGAGCCTTTGGGTAATATCAGGCGCACACGGGTTTCTCCAGTCGCTTGCCTGTGGAGAGATGTGCTCTCTCACCTTTTTGCTTCCATTGTCGCTTCCGCTACTTTTGTAATGTAATCACTATTGGCATGTTCGCCCTTATTGTAAAACCTAACCCAACGCGTCTATGTAAACTCTGTTGTGTTAAATTAATGAATGATATGGTTTTACGTCATGTATGAATTGATTCGATGATGTATTTGTGAGTGCTAGCTATCGATCCGAGAATAGCACAGATTTTCACAGAGGATTCTAGATTACTAAACCGAGCCCGACAATGCAATAGCGGATCAAGTCAAGATCAAGAACATGGGATCAATGTTACAACCATCTCATTTCTAGCTACATAAAAACTCATCTCATTTTCATCACTTGAGACAAGTGACACAAGATCGTGATTCAAGAGAAAAATCGATTCATGGTTGGGTAGCATAGAAGACCAGTAGTCATCTGGGCACCCAAGTTCCCTTCTTATGAGCCATAACGAATGCATATTCAGAGTTTCATTCATAGACATCATGAGAAGTTTCTTCAACCGCTGAACTATGGTGAGCTCGTTTTCCCTGATGACATCATCTTCTTCTGCAACCAAATCAGCCATCTTTGGGGTGGTCTTACAGCATTGACTCCTTTTTATAGGGTGCTCATAAATCTAAAAAATGCGGGGGAATTTCTTGAGGAAAGCACTGATCTCAATGATCAGCCATCTGCATATTTGGCCCATAAATTTTTGTTTATCAAATTGACATATACCAATCAGAAATACAAACTCATACCAATTAGAAATATATAGCAAGATATTATGTATTTGTGCTACTACATTCACAGATGCTTGATAGATAGAACTGTAATTCAACTTTATGTTACCCAAAGTACTATGGGATGAAATTCGTACAACTAGACTGTAAACAGTGGGTGCAGATGGCTTTCCCATGTCAGGGATTTTGTTGGTGAAGTAGTTGATGTTGTTTGATGAAGATATCTGTTGAGCATATCAGATTGTGATCACCATAATTCAATACTAAGAACATTCTGGAATTGCAACGATGTACTGTCCCATAATTACAAATGTTAAAACACTTGGTAATCAACTATGTTCCTCAAGAAGTCGTCCAAACACGTTGTGGTAGACCCTTTGAAGCATTTTGAATCTACTAACTCAACTCGAAGCATCCAACATGGGCCTAAAGTCCTATGGGATTTCACATACTTACCACCCTTTAAGGAGCATAACTCAACATATCTTCATAGTATTTCAGTCTAAACCATTTGAGCTTGCCAAATACAATATGTTTTTGGGCCTTACATACTAAAATGGCAAGCATTTTCTATTGTTGAACAATGTGGGTTACATCATGCACACCTCATGTTGGATTTTAAAAATATCACCTCAAGTTGAATTTTAGAAATATCACAAGTTGGATATGTAGCACTGATCTTTGGGCTATCAAAATCCTGATGGAGTTGTATCTTTTGCAAAATACTTATCCAAGTTTGTCAATTGATTTGTTTGTTTGGATTTTAACCCTCACCATTTCATAAGACTTGTGCTGTTTCTAAAAACTTTGCAGCTGATCTTTGTTAGTTAAGCTGGTTGACCAAGCTTTCCAAGTCTTTGAAGATATGAAACAAAGCACTGTGAGCCGGATGCATACACATATACAATACTAATTAGAATGTCTAGAATTTGCTATACTGTCCCATGAAAAAAAATCATGACAATCAATTCACAGATGTTAATTTGTGCCTACTACATTCACAGATGCATGGGAAAAAAAAATCCTCAATCACTCGTTTCATGACAAATCAGAGGCATTCACAGATCATTCACAGATGCATGGAAAAAATCCTCAATCACTCATTTCATGACAAATCGAGGCATTTACAAATGCATTAATAAAATCATTCACAGATGCATGCATAAAATCATTCACTGATGCATAAATTCACGATCATTCACAAAGGCACTAATAAAATCATTCATAGAACATTGACATCAATCAAAACTATCAAGACAAAGAACATTGAGTATATGATCGATCCACCCCAAGGCTAAAGGCGAAGAGGAGGGAGACAAAATAGGGACGGCAAGGGGGAAAGATGGATGACGAGCTTACCTTCGTCGGAGCCCGCCGGTGGTCGTCGGAAAAATGAGACGGAGAAGAAGTCGGGGTACCCCGGTCTCTAGGGTTTCGGTCGGCGACTCTTGTGCGTGCAGTGCATCCGGGCCTATGGCAGAGCAATTGACGACCGGAGGTGGCGCAGTCGAGGACCCGAGGCGGCGTTGTCGAGGACCTGAGGCGGCGCACGAGAGGGTCGCCTGTCGCGAGAGCGCCGAGAGGAGACGGGGAAGCGAGGGATAGGCAAAGGGGTACGGGAAAGGGGTAGCAGCGCAGCGCGATGGGATTTGCCGGGGGCTAATTTGATGGGATTTGCGGGTAAAAACTTCAAACTTCAATGGGTATTTTTGTTTATGCAAGTTGGATTCTCACGAGGATCTCATGGAAGGCTACTCCTCGTTGCTAGTTCATTTTTGAGACTACTCCTCGCGAGAATCACGATCTGGTCCTTTTGAGAAGTTGGGTATTTGGCACGGCTCCACGAGATTCTATTGAGAAGCTGGAGCAGGAGTTGTACCAAACATGGCCTAAATGTGCAGCTAGAGAAAATATATCTATCTATCTATCTATCTATTATCTTATTAAAGCAAAAATTTTTTGCCACGCTAGCTTTCAACGGCTACAAATTACTACGTTAATCGGTGAAAAAATATCTACACCACCGATTGTGATAGGTCCATATTATAACAAGGTGATTAAAGGGAACATATCTAGTGCTAATGGGTAGTTGAGTGCTAATGTGCTAATGCCAATCTTGACCCTTGATCTGGATTGAATAACCAAGATTAATGCGGCTCCCACCTCCAAACCATTTAATCATAGTGCATACTCTCACCTCCAATACGCCTGCATTAAACACCCTCCATGCTCCCACCTCCAATGCCATGCATTAAACACCTTGCATGATCTAACGGTCAAGATTGACATTAGCACCTTAACACTTAATTATTCATTAGCACTAAATATTTCCCTAGATTAAATATGTATACACAAGAATTTTGTAAAGAATACACCTTCTATATGAATATAACTCTTATATGAAGCTAGCACATCACCTAAGTTTGGTTCTCTCATATAACATAAAAATCTTCGTGTACGCGCCATCGTGAGAGACCTCTGGCAGTCAACGTGTGTCTTGCTTCTCTATGGACTAGACCTCTAGTCGCACGCTCACCCCTATTTAGATGCCAGACCATAAGAAGCGAACGCATAGCCCAAAGCTTTCTCATCCTTAGAAGCAAAATGTCTGATGCACCAACCTACAAGCCTTCCATGCCACTACTATTTGTTCTGATCTTCTTCCACTCCCTGAATCTATGCCCACATGTACATTCCATGGCGGCATCAACTCCAGTCCATAACGAATCCGACATTGATCGGCAGGCCCTCCTCTGCCTCAAGTCACAACTCCATGACCCCTCAAGAGCCTTAGCCTCATGGAGAAATGATTCTTCCACATTCTGCAATTGGCATGGGGTTACATGCAACACACGGCATGCATCTCGTGCTATTGCATTAGACCTTGAATCACTAAACATCACTGGTCAAATATTTCCTTGTATTGCTGATCTCAGTTTCCTCACCAGAATTCACATGCCCAATAACCAACTCAATGGCCACATTTCTTCTGAGATTGGCCGCTTAACCCGACTTAGATACCTCAACCTCAGCATGAACTCCCTTACCGGCGAGCTACCAGAGATGATATCATCATGTTCCCGCCTCGAGATCATCGACCTACATACCAACTCCCTGGAAGGTGAGATCCCTCCAAGTCTTGCGTTGTGTTCATCTCTTCAGGAAATTATTATTAGCAATAACAATCTTCAAGGAAGCATGCCTTCACAGTTCGGTTTGCTCCCCAACCTTTCAACACTAGACCTCCCTAGCAACAAGCTCACTGGCACCATTCCTCAATTTCTGGGAAGAGGCAAGTATCTCATGAAGGTGGATCTCCGTAATAATAGCCTCAGTGGAGGAATACCACTTGCTCTGTTCAATAGCACATCCCTTTCTTACATAGATATCTCATATAATAACCTTTCTGAGTCTATCCCTCCTTTCTCACAAACATCCTCACCACTGCGACACCTTAGATTAACCAATAATAACCTCTCAGGGGGGATTCCTACCTCAATTGGTAACCTCTCTTCCCTATCTTTGCTGCTGATTGCTCTAAATAACTTACAAGGAAGCATTCCAGAGAGCTTGAGTCAAGTTGCAAGTTTGCAAGTGTTAGACCTGACCTATAACAACTTGTCAGGCATTGTTCCATTAGCTCTTTACACAATCTCGTCTCTTACTTATCTTGGCCTTGGTGTCAACCAACTTGTTGGGAGAATTCCCACCAACATTGGCAACACCCTTCCAAGCATCACAAATTTCATTCTTGAAGGGAACCAATTCGATGGACCAATTCCTGCTTCTCTGGGCAATGCATCAAAACTCAAAAATTTACTTCTTCGGAACAACGCATTCACAGGTGTTATTCCTTCGTTGGGATCCTTGCCAGAGTTAATACAACTAGATGTGGGTGTAAATAGACTTGAAGCCAGAGATTGGGCATTTTTGTCCTCTCTAACGAATTGTACTCAATTACAGATATTATGCTTAGATACAAATAGCCTCCAGGGAACAATACCCAGTTCTATTACGAACCTTTCGGAAAGCTTGCGGATGCTTTTCCTGACAGAAAACCAGTTGACTGGTGCTATACCTTCAGAGATAGGAAAGCTCACCGGCCTCACTGTCCTCCTAATGGACAAAAATTTACTTTCAGGCCATATTCCTGACACAGTTGGAAACCTTCGAAACTTGTCCTTCCTAGGCTTATCCCGCAACAAAATTTCTGGAGAGATCCCACGATCGATTGGGAAACTAGAGAAGCTCACCAAACTTTATTTCGAGGAAAACAATTTGACTGGGAACATACCTGCTAGTTTAGCAAGTTGCCAAAATTTGCTGAGACTGAACCTTTCTAGCAATAACTTCAATGGAAACATTCCACGAGAGATCTTTTCCATTCCCACACTTTCTTTAGGCTTAGACTTATCCTATAACAAACTCATCGGACACATACCAATGGAGATTGGTAGTTTGATTAATCTGAATTCACTTAGTATTTCCAACAACCAATTATCAGGTGAAATTCCTCCACTCTTGGTCAGTGCCTTCTTTGGAATCTCTCCACTTGGAGGCAAATTTTCTACAAGGAAACATCCTATATCTTTCATGAACTTAAGAGGCATCACTGAGATGGATCTCTCCCAAAACAAATTGTCTGGTCAAATTCCAGAATTTTTCGAGTCCTTTAGCTCTTTACAGATTCTCAATCTGTCCTTCAATGACCTTGAGGACTGATCCTAAAGGTGGCATATTTGCCAATTCAAGTGTTGTGTTCATCCAAGGAAACAACAAGTTGTGTGCAAGTTCTCCAATGCTACAAGTACCACTTTGCACGGCAACGCCATCCAAAAGGAAGAAGACAACCTATATTGCAGCTATATTGGTTCCGCTTACCACAGTTGCTCTAGTTACCTTAGCATGTGTTGCTGCCATTTTTCTGAAGAAGAGAAGTGAAGCTAAACAACTCATCAACCCATCGTTCAAGCAGTTCAAGAATTTCTCGTATGATGATTTATTTAAAGCAACAGATGGTTTCTCTTCATCCACTCTTGTTGGTTCGGGAAGATTTGGATTGGTATACAGAGGCCAATTCAATTTTGAATTAAGCACAATTGCTATTAAGGTATTCAGACTTGACCAATTTGGAGCACCAAATAACTTCCTTGCTGAATGCAATGCATTGAGAAACATTCGCCATCGGAATCTTATAAGAGTGATTAGTGTATGTTCGACCTTTGATCCAACAGGAAATGAATTTAAAGCACTTATTCTTGAGTACATGGCTAATGGTAACCTAGAAAGTTGGCTCCATCCGAAGGCATATAAACAAAGCCCAAAAAGACCATTGAGTTTGGCCTCGAGAATAACAATAGCTCTGGACATAGCTACTGCATTAGACTATCTCCATAATCGATGCACTCCTCCTTTGGTTCATTGCGATCTGAAACCAAGCAATGTCCTTTGATGACGAAATGGTTGCATGCCTTAGTGATTTCGGGCTTGCAAAGTTTCTTTACAGTGACTCTTCAATTGGGCTTAACAATTCGTCAAGCATACATGGGCCACAAGGATCAGTCGGATATATTGCACCGGGTAAGCACGTGTCTCATTCTTATTTTGTTCATATCTAATGAATCATTATCATTTGTCACATAAATGATGTGCAACCATATTCTCTAGAACTTTACCATCTTTCAACCAAGTAAAGTGAAGATTTCTTAAGCAATTTTGCATAATATTGCAGAGTATGGCATGGGTGTAAAATCTCAATTGAGGGTGATGTCTACAGCTATGGAATTATTCTTCTAGAGATGATTACAGGAAAGCGTCCGACTGATGAGATGTTTAAGGACGGTATAAACCTTCACAACTTCGTGGAAGCAGCACTTCCACAAAAACTTAGTGAGATTTTAGAATCCAGTCTCACCCAATGTCATGAAGGTGAAGACGCAATGGTTGAAATGCAAAGCTGTGCCATGCAACTGACTAAACTTGGCCTAAAATGCTCTGAGACATCACCCAAGGATCGACCAACAATGGAGGATGTTTATGCTGAAATCATCACCATCAAAGAAAAGTTTTCAGCATTGCACAATTTAGGAGATAGATCAATGTTAATGTAATTCACCTGCTACTACAGTACCAGTTGCACGATGCACCATGCATTATGTTTGCTTGTTTTTAGAAGTTAAGATCATACTATTTCAGTTCCAATTAAAGCATGAGGATTTTATAACTGTACTTTTACAGGTTGATAAGTAATTTGTATGATTCAATTGTATATAGAAAGGGAATAGAGACATTATTCTCAGGTGACCAGGTACTGTTCACGGATTATGAACAGCTGCAGAACGGACATCCACAGCACTTGGGTAATTATCCTCTTCACATCAGGTTTCAGCAAATCAATTGCATATTTGCATTGGCAGTCACCCGTCAGATAAGCAACACAGGTTGGGGTCGGAAGGTATCTGCAGGCCGCAGTGGCATCGAAACGGGCGCCGCCGCGCAGCTTCCCGGTGCTCCGGCGACTCCTGCTCAGCCTCGTGTCGCGCGAGGGCTGCCCTCGAGCCCGGCACGATCGGCGCTTGGGCTCTCTCGGGCGGTCGGCTTCTCAACAGGGCTGCATGCGGCCGTGGGCGCGCCGGAGGGCGAGCAGGGGAGGGCGGCTATAGCGTTAACGCACTTCAAGCTTCAGAACGTGCTGAACGATGGCCCGTTAAAACATGTCATGTGAATCCAGTGAATGTGTACCCGCTGAATGCGGTGTGAGGGCGCCACGCCCCAGTGAGGAGGATGTGCATATGTGCAGATCAACCGTGTCGATGCGATCTCAGGAAGCCGCCCCGTGCTAGCTGCAGATCAGGCCACACAGGTCATATGTTTGTGTGCTGGTATTGAGTTTTATGTACTAATCAATTCACTCTTAAGCCTCACGTGTAGGCTTCCTTTGGTCCAAAACGTGAAGTAGAAATAAGCTACAATTATTTTTCTTTATTTGCGCCAACTGGGCCTTTAACTCAAGACCTTTTGGCTCTATACCATATTAAATTTTATATACAAATCAGTTCATTCAAAAGCTTAAACTAATAAGAAAAAAAAATCAACAATACACTTATATTTCAACCGCTGGTGATCGATCAGGCCCGCCCATGTGTGCAATATTGGGGCAGAGAAAACCAGGAGAATATGGTTATTTCAGTCATGCATGGCACAGAGCGCGTGTGCATTTATGTAAAGAACCTGAAAGTTTTGCTTAGCACGTGTGTGCCGAGCCGCCGAGCGACAGGGCAAGGTAAAGAGAGCTGACCATTACCGCAGCCTCATGCTTAACTAATTGGGCTCATCCAAGTTAAACGATGTTACAACTTGCGAATACATACATATACATGTGTGGGCTAGCTATTACCTGGCGTACTGTAGAACATATGTATTTGGATTTGAAGTAGTTGAATGCGAATTCGTGATTTGAAGTAACGATCGTGTGAAGCTGACGGTTGCTGATGCCTCCCAAGTAGCAACGCCTAAAACGGAAGCTGCTAATATAGCTAATTAAGCGCATCCGCAGTGGTGCTCTGTCCGACGGTGGGCCCCCCGGCAAAGGGCCGTGGTGGCGTGGGTGTTCGCCACGACGGCGCGTCAGTTGTGTGTCGCGGCGGGCGGCACACATGCTGCTCTGGCTGGCAGCGGCTCTCAGGAGAAGGGTCACAACGATGGCATGGGTGTGCGTCACGAGCACTGTGGTGGTGCGTTGCGGCGGGCGCACGTTGGTGGTTGGCCGGCGTCAAACCCTCGACAGCGCGTTGAGGTGGTGGTGTGTCGCGGTGGTGGTGCGAGCGTGGGCAGCACAACATTGTGATGGGCCGACGACGCGTTGAGACGATGCAATGTTCGTCATGGCGGTGAAGGTGTTGGAAGTCTGTGACGGCGAGCCCGCACCTTCTGCGTTGGTGTGTTGCATTGGGGACGTTCGTGGCGTCTTCGACTTGTCGCGTTGTTGTTGTTAAGCTCGAGTGCACATGACCAGTTGCCCCGACGGTGTTGTGCTAGGTGGTGTCTTACCTCTAGCTTCGTTGTTAGTGATACTTAGCTAGGTGTTTCATATAGGGTTCTTCTCATGTATGGTGTGGTGGTGTTGTTTATTGATTTCTCGGCTAGATTTCATTCTTGTACAATTTTTCCTTCTTTTACTTTGTTTGTACCGTTTTTACCTCCATCTTAATGAAATGAATAACGGTAGCTCTCCTGCCATTCATTAAAAAAATGTTAATGAAAAGGGTATCATATAAGAGAGCTCTGACGGCACATCACACCAGAGTTCCTGCTTACCTACTGAAAGGTTGTAAGAAATGATCTACGACCCGCACTTCTACCAGGCGGAAGTTTTGGCTCCGTCGGCTCGCTTAAGCAAAATGAGCAGGAAATGCGCTTAGATCATACCCGAAGCAGGAATCGACAAAGGAAAGGCGGCTGGAACCCGAATAGGATCCAGTGCACGGAGTCGGACTACTAGGCTGTTCCACTCCACCTTTGCGTCCGTGCCTATCGTCTCCTAGGTTTGAGATCCTCTCTAAAAGGAAAGAAAAACAGAGGCGCAATTAGAGAGAAGAGCAGATCGCAAACTCGCAAAGCTGTCACAAATCCAAGGCGATGTTCCTTCCACATGGTCGGTCTCTTTTAACCATTCCCACTTGTCACAAATCACACTTGTCAAGCAGTAATTTATCTTGTGTAAGTTACCTTCTATGATCTAATCAAGCAGCAGCTCTTCAGTATGTAATTCTGAAATTTCTGACTAATTGTTCTTCTACTGAATAAGCTACTAGCTAGCACGCCTTGCTCTGTTAGTTAAGTACGACGAGCCAGTATCAGCAATGAAAGAAAAAGATCAGTTTTGTCGGATCTCGGGTTTTGAATACCCAAAGTCCTCGTGTGTATACCGTGCTAGTTTCATAATCCGCAGCTATTACACACATCCATAGATACATACACACACATAATACATACATACATAAAACAAATATGGTATATAACTTAAGTGATTACAAAGTTTACATCACAAAGGTCGACCGGCCAAATAAAAGCTCAAGTATCAGAAGTAGCGAATTAAACAGCGAAAACATAACATGTATATATAACAAAAGTTCAGCGGTATGTCCATCCAAACTCTCAGGAAACCAACAAAGAATAAGACCTATAAAGACCCATCACTGAACCACTCTAGTATAAGGGAACTCGGTAAGGTATTACATAGAGCTAGTACACAACAAAACATTAGGCTGGGGTACAAAACGTTTTTGGACAAGGCCAAAGTTTCACATGTTTTTTTGCGTTGTCTTCTACCATTCTATGATTTGTGTCAGTTACGCGTGCATGAGGCCAGGCTAAGGACTACAAATGTTCCAAAGTTTACTTTCCACAAGCATTCCTTTTATGATCGCAGAAGAACCTGATTCTGTTTGTCTTGTAGACTCATCGTATTATTTAGGGTAATGCTAACCATCAGACGTCCGATATAAGCATTCTGTTCGTACGCTTAGGGTGCAATTAATTAGCTAGTATTCGTAAACAAAGCAGAACTAAGTCACGAGTACAGATAAGGTTAAAAACGACTGGCTCGCGTAAAAAAATACTTTTAGCTAAATGTGTATTTGAATAATACGCTTTTAATGCCATAAGAACGTATAACACTTACAAAACTTTGATTGGACTTCTTGAGATGTCTTCTGACTACATGTTTTTTTAACAAATATAATGGCACAAATCTCAAGGCTAATCTACTAATGGGCAGTAAAATTACAAATATAATGGCACAAATCTCAAGGCTAATCTATTGATGGGCAGTAAAATTGACTTATAACTAGGAAAAAATATTGCAACTATTGTCCTAGGATGTTTCAACCGTTATCCGAGATGTTGCAACCGTTGTCCGGGATGTTGCAACCGTTGTCCTAGGTGATGTTGCAACCATTGTCCGTGATGTTGCAACCGTTATCCGAGGATGTTGCAACCATGGTCCTAGGATGTTGCAACCGTTGTCCGAGGATATTGCATCTTGCATCTATAGAAAAAATATTACATAATCGCTCACATCGATGTTGTAATTTTTCAATATTTTTTCAGTGCTTTGTTTTTTATTTGTGATATTGCAACCATTGTCATATTATTGTCTCACGACGCACGTATGTGTCCTTTCTTGATACAGGGTGGCCCGATCTTCTCGAGTAGAACAGTGGATAAATAGTGCTTGATGACGAACAACGCTTAGCTGTATACCACATGCTAGTGCACGGACTTACAGCTCTAATGGATATTCGCCAACACACACCAGGATGATCGCCGCTAGACCATGAGCGGAGATCGCCAAGCCCTCAATTATAAGCGGAAAAGCAAACTTGACCTTGATTTACAGAACGAACAATGGATCACCTAATTCCCTCTCAGAAATCCTCGCATAAATTTCTTGTATGAAAAAACAAGCAATAACTTGTGTTCAATTCTATTCTCAAAGTTAGTCTGTCTCCAAAATACAATGCGCTACATAATTAAAGGATTACGGTCCTGTGCTAGGAGCTGCTCGGCAGGGCCCCTTGGCTAATTAATACCAAAAATCAAATTCCTGCCTAACTTGGACAACCGACCATGTTTGCTACGGCTAATAAGGAATGCATGGTGCGGCTCATTAAGGCATGCATGGTGCTGGACATCTCCAAGTCCATACGTGGATTGACTCGCATGCATGCTTTTCTTTTGTGTTGATGCTTTCCTTTTGCCATCTTCTAGTCACAAACATGAATGCTTTCTTCACGTGACTATTGTTTGGCTTAATGCACAGTGCCACAGTGGGAACATGTTACGACGCGTAGACTCGGGATAGCGCCGAGCCTGTCTTCCGCCTTCTTGTATTCGTGCTGGAATCACTAATAGACACAGTGGCGCCGACCCCTGTACCATCTGCGACAACTGTTCTTCTCCTCCTCAAACCTAAGAATTATATAGTATAAAATTCTCATAAAAATTAGTGACATTTTTATTAAAGAGCAAGTTCACCTGATCTTGTAGTTTTTTAGCACATGCTCTTGTAATTAATTCACTCGACAGCTCAATGCGTATATCTTGAGGATTAGATGGAGAAAAAGAAAGTATCGAGAGGATGCCCTCATCATTTATGTTCCAACGTAACTATATATACGTGTGTGTATATACCAAGAGTGCAAGTAACTAATGAGCAAGAATTAACAGATGTAACAAGCTTGTACTTAAAGTCAAGAGTTTTTAAACTGGATTCAGACCGCACGGGTGGGACCGTGGGAGCCTCCACCCGTACGTCTGCTCCCTATTATTTATCGTAGTATCACAATTGACAAGATAGGGTGCTGTAACCACTAGCTACTATGGTCTATGGACAATTTGCATAGGGAGTGTCTATACAATATGCGACTGATTTTTTTTTTGAAAATCAGTCACTTTTTGAGCCATTAGATGGAGATCTAATGCTCCAGATATCATCCCCACCCCTATATCTCTAACCCAATCTCACTTCCCACTCTCTCTCCCTCTCTTTCACCAATCACATAGCACTAAAATTGAAAGATGTATAGCAGTTCTCTTTGTATAAGTGTTTTGCTGCCCGAGTAAGACTGATGCTGTGAAATCTGCATGGCAATGCGATGACAGAAAAGCAGGGACCAATCTGTAAAAGCTTCAATCTGTGCAAAAATTACTGGATTCCATTGGAACTTACGCAGAATTACTCAACTCCAATTCAATTATGCAAGCTGTGCAAAGCTACTGAACTCCAATGGACATAGGCGCTGTGAAAAAATACTTAAAAATCCAGGAAGAAAAACAAGACCAATCCAAGGAACTTTATTTTGTTTTTGAAAAATTCGTTGGGGCTGAAATAAAAAAATAAGAACTTCAGTTCAAAATTTCAGTGGGTTTTCAAACTAGACGAAATTTGGACTTGAATTTTACCATAATTTGACCGAATTTTGTCCAAAATCAAATTTAGGATGTAATTTGTTAAAATTCAAATATTTCTGAATTTTTTAAACAAATTATAAAAATTCCAGAAGGGGACGAAATCACTGAAATTTTTGTGAAATTTCGGCGAAATTGTTTTCCGTGGACCAATCACATGATGCTTTAAGCGGCCGTCGGGTCCTCCTCGCTGAAGAGCCGGCATCCCTGTACGTGACGCAGTAGGGCGCGCCGGCTCCACCGTAGCACCCGCCGGCGGGCCGACGGCGTAGCCGTACACCCTGCCACAGTGGCAGCACCTGCACCCCGTAGTACCCTGGTAGCACAGCACTACCGGTGCTACTATTGGCAGGTCAATAGCCTTCTCATTCGGCGGCTCGGCCGGCCTCTTTCGGCTTCTCCTTCTCATGGGGAGCTGTCTGAGCCGCCGCCCGCTTTTCCTTCGGCTTCCTTTCGGTTTCTGCTTGCCGCTGCTAATCGGCAGCTGTGGCTCTGCCATTCTTGCCGTCTTGCCGCCGTCCGTGATCTGGATGTCCTTGATCACCTTGCCTCCTTGCATCTGATCTTGCAAGAGAGCTTGTGCGGATCGAACGGCCCGACGATCGCGATGGTGCTGCTCTCGTCGTCGTACGAGATCGTCCTGATCCTCTCCTTCTCTGCACAAGTAGAAATTATGAATGAGTACGTGATTGTGTGTTTGTTAATTATTTTAAAGAAATTCATGTTGAGTGTTTCTTGGTCATTGAGATGAATGAACAATAGTAGTACATTGGAGAGGTTTTACCTTGGAGCTTGCATAGAATCTTGCGGATTTTTTTGCAGCACTGGTGGCAATCAAGGTCAACCGTTAAGTTTAGCGTGGAGATCTGTGTTGACAGCAGCATTAGTGAATTTGATAATGGTTCTTTTGACAGCACTGAAGTAAGGAGTCATCAAAAATTCAAAATCAGTGGAGCTATCACATCGAAAGAAAATAATATTTTGGACTTTCGTAAAACATTGAACAACATTGTGATGTACTCGTGGAGCTATCACAAGAAAAGAAATTAATATTTTAGACCTTTCTTAAAACATTGTCAAGTACTCAAGTTCAACAAATGAATGCGGTTTTGTTGGCAGTTGTCTTATAAATTAAGGCACTCAAAAAAACTCAAGGACACAAAATTTAGCAATTTTCATTTTAGAACACAAATAACTTATTTGAGAAACTTATAGTACAAACAATTTAAGATAGTGATTACACACCAATTCAATCTTCGATTTGTCATATAGCAATGCAGTTGAACTGCATAGCATCTCTGAGTTTACAGTCCCTGTTCCCAGTAGAAACCAAATTCACAGGAAAAAACTGAAGATATCGTAGGTATATAGATTCAGAATTACAGGAATCATACATTCCTAAACACATATTAGATAGAAACTTCTAGAATATATTATTAGCTCCCGGCTCCATTGTTTCCTGTATTTTCTGAAAACGAATGCAACCAGAATTGATCTATAGAAAGAGATCGACACCAAAGTTCCATGCAATACAAAAACATTATTTCCACTTCACAAAAAACAACACAAACACATAATTGTAGAACGCACATCCCATGCCGTGTCTTGCAATTTTCAAATCAGAGTGAGAGAGAGAGAGAGAGAGAGAGAGATCACCTTCTCTGCCATGCTTTCGGTGTGAGCTCGCTTACATGGAGATCAGAGAGAGAGGTGTGAAGAGGGGATCGAGAGGAGACTAGGAGAGAGGCGTATAAATAAGAGGCGGCTAGGCTAGGCGTGCAGTGTGCAGCAAAGCCACCGTATTCCGGCACGTGTACATGCGCACGTATTTCGCAACTGCGCACGTGCACGAACTTGCTCAGTGCACCGTGTACGTAGCTATATACAGCACGCATTGAATACAAAAGGTACACGGTGCGTTGTGTACATACGTACGTCGAATGGATGTGTAGATGTAAGACAACCCGATCACGATCTTCTGAAGACCAAGGTTGTTTGATATAATAAACTTTGGATTTGTTAGGATTTGATCTACGACCTGCATATAATTCTATCTAACTCGATCGTCTTAGTAGTCTAGAATAGTGAGAATAGTAGGAAATGCAACGGTGAAACAGTGAGTTTTTAAGCTCATTTAGTGTCTTTTTAAAACGAAATAGTAAATGTAGCCCCACCACCGAAATAATCAAAATAGAACCGTGATATGTTAGTGCAGCGACACGTGTTCTCTAATGCATTCCCAATCCGCTGAAATCACCTTTCACGATCCCTGTGCGCAGCAGATCCTCTGTCGCGCTTCGAGTCCGTGGCAGGGTGATATGCGCACATGAGCACCACGGGCAGGGACGTTTCTGCCGCGGGCTGGAGGCACGGAAGGTGATTTCCACAGACAAGGAGCACGGTAGGTACCTACCGCGATCTATTTTTGTAAATTCGTACGAGCAAAAACTACTTTTTTGCTATTACAAATCGGAAACATATCAATTTAGCCAAAGACCAGTGAAACGGCTATGCACACGCTATGCTTCAAAGAATCCAATGTTCGAGGCAGCCGTACCTTCCAAAACAATTCAGGTATGTAGTTATGTACGAGCAGTCATGCTAGGAAACTGACAATTTCTGCATTAACAAGGAAAGGACTGCGTGGAGTATAAGAACAGATTTTTTTTTAGTGTTAATAATTGTTATTTATGAAATTTAAAATGTAGGAAAGGAGGACTAGGAATTAATTAAAGAACCTGACTTTCCTACTTATTTAATTTAAGAAATACTAACTATTGTCAATAAAAAATTCGGGTATAAGAAGGGAGCAGCAATGTATTTCTATTCTTACTGTAAGCAACCGTTCTTGATTACGAGGTGAGCAGTTAATTAATTAATTTACGGTCCTGATTTAATTTGGATTTATCGTATCTTCATTATTATAGCTATTGTTGTTGACCAATTTAGGGTGTGACCAATTTACGTGTTCAACTGATTCCAGCTTGCCACCAGCCTCCTATTACTAACTTCTAAACAAATTGCACCAACTAATTTCCAACAACGTGTATGGGAGTTCGATTGATGTGGATATCATGGGATATGCTCATGATCTTAGGATGGTGTGACAATTGGCAATGACGTTGAAGGTTTGCGAAACACGAAGTTTTCGGCAAAGTTCGATTCTGTCGGAGTCAGCGGTCCGACCGCCATGGTGGCGCCGACCGGTCCTGTCTTGGCTGTTTTGTGTGAGTAGGTGGCGGTCCGACCGCCCAGAGGCGGTCGGACCGCCGCTGTGGCGGTCTCGACGGCTTCTGGCGATCGGTCGACCGCCATTAAGTGAAGTTTGATTTTGGAGTGGGCCAAAAATAGAGGTGTAGGCAAGAGAGGAGGTTCTACTACTTGGTCCCATAATTTTGGAGCCTCCGCACAAAAGTTCTATTCGCTTGAAATTTCCAGAGAGGTTGCGGATTTGAGTTGAAATTTTGGCTAAGTCCCTAAGGAGCGGTTAGACCGGCCGTTAGTTACGGCCGACCGCCAAGGGTGGCGGTCGACCGGTTTTCACTTAAGTCGTCCGCCGTGTGGCGGCGATGGTTGCTTGCTAGGTCAAGTTCATGGGTTTCAGCATATGTGTTGCATGATGCATGTTTTGACTAACGTGGGTCAAGTTGTGAAGAACTTGTTCCGCTTCGATTTGCTTGTCTATTGTTGTGCAGATTGCTTGGTGGTCAACGACGGTCAACGGCGAGGATGATCGGACTAGGCTTGGAGAGCTGAGGTTCAAAACGATCGACGATGCCGGGTGAAGTCATTGACTCAAGCTTGGTGCAAGATGGATAAAGGTGACCGAACGCGTTCGGTCGCGACGGGTTGGACTCAAGCGGCGGGGTCGGTGCAAGTGCCATGGTGGTTTCGGTGGGAGCCGGATGGGAGAGACTTGCCGACACGATGAGAGCCGTTGGATCAACCTACACGTGGCGGAGCAAGCGAGTGCTTCGCGCAATCTGGACTCGGTCTTCGGAGAAGGATCGAGAAGTGGTATTTTGGTAATTTTACCAAATACCGCCTTGGTGACCTTTTGCTAACCCGCGGCGCAAGACGGTGCGTGAAGAAGCGGATTAGGTCAAGAGGAGATGAAGACGACGCTTTAAAATGCGTGCGTGTGTGACCCGTTTGTGTTGGGCCTTAACGGGAGCCCATTATGGAAACTCTTCTAGAAGGTCTAGGCCTCCACTATAATAGAGGAGGAGGTGGCTGCACCCCTTAACCCTTTCATTGTGATTGAAACCCTAGTTTGCTTAGGGAGAGGAGTAGTGGAGGTTAGGGTTCTAGAGAGTTTTGATTTGATTTCGTGCTCATGTCTTGAGTTTTGTCCTCCATTGATGGAGTGGTCAGAACCAAAGACCATATCAAATCAATCCAAGAAAGTTCTCTCAAAGATGAGTTCATTTGCTTTCTTTCTCTCTATTTGGTGATTTTGAGTCTTTTTTATCCGCGAGTTTTTGGTTGGTTTCTTGCTGTGATCTAACTTGCTGCAACATGTGGGAACCCATCTAGGATCATCTTGATCATCAATCACCGACAAGCAAGTTTCTAGATCATATTTCGTTCTTGATTCGGTTTTTGAACCACCTTCACTCAAATGGAAAAAGGTCTGAACTTTGGCAAGTATCTTCACGATCGTTGCTTGGAATAGGTTCCTGACATCCTTGAGAAGGTGCGTGTCAAGTTTCATGAGGTTTGGACGCACGAATCAAAAGTTAGCTCAATTTATTTTGGTTTTCGTGCTGATTTCACTGCTCATTGCACTAGAGGTCTGACCGCCCGAGAGAGAGGTCCGACCGCTCGGAGAGGTCTGACCGCTAGACCAACCGGTCTGACCGCCCCCGTGAGAGGTCAGACCGCCTGAGATTTGGTGTTTTGGTTTTGTGTTGATTTTGCTTCGGGTTTTGAGTGGATTCAATACAAATCTTCCATGTGTTTGATTGATTGATCTTCATAGCTTTCATAGCTATTGGAGTGAGATTCGTATTGAATCTAATTAGGAGAAAAGATATCGTGCTCCTATTCACCCCCTCTAGTCGCCTTTTCGGTCCAACAGTGGTATCGAGCCAGTTAGTTCAATCTTGATCTTAACCGGTCATCGAACTTGGCGATGGATAAGTACTCCTCCAAACCGCATATCTTCAATGGGCACGACTATGCTTTTGGAAGAACTGCATGCGTGTCTTTCTGAGAGCGAACCACGGGTATTTGGGAGGTCGTTCGTGATCCGCTCATCTTGCCCGAGGTTGCTACGCCGCTTCAAGCCTCTTGGCTAGTGACCGTAAGGCAAAGAATTTTCTATGGTGGGCTTGGTAGACAGAATATGATAGGATTTGCAATCTCGAGATCGCACATGAGATTTGGAAGACCAAACCTATCATGAGGGTTCTTCCCAAATCAAACAAGTGCGTCAAGAGGTCTATAAAAGAGAATATAACAAATTCGAGATGCGTCCTGGTGAGAGCATCGATGACATTTTCACGCTTTAACACGATGATAAATCGATGAAGGTCATGGTATTGAATTTACACATCAAAATGCCATCCATCTCCGGTGCAATCAACACCGTGGAGTGGGAGATAAAGGCTACCGCCATTCAGAAAATGTCGACTTCTCGATCCGACCTTGAGTGCTCTATAGCAAGCTCAGACTCATGAGATCCGTAAAGTGACCATTCTAAGAAGGGTAACATGGCTTTGATAGCGGACCGCCAAGAGAGCCTCGATGGGTCGCTTGAGTCTTCTTCCGATTTTCTTGCTTCTTTATCTGCAATCCAAGAAGAGGATCTTGAAAGTATTCTGAGCCCGAGATGACACTTTTGATTAAGAAGTTCACAAGGGCCTACAACAATATGAGGAACAAAAAGAGAGGCGGCCTGTGACTTGTTATGAGTGTGGAGAACTCTATCATATCCGCAAATTGCCCTAAGCTGAAAGGCAAGAGCAACCACAAGGAAGAGAAGCCAGCTTGGAAGAAGCCTCAAGGGTACAAGTCCAAGTTTGATGTTGCCAAGCTTAAGAAGGTTGTTCACCGGGTCTTTGCCGCTCTTGGAGAACAATCCTTGAGCGATGTGGACTCCGGAAGTGAGGAGGACAAAGAGGAGGAGCTTCCTCAAGACAAGAACAAAGGGAAGGCTAAAGATTTCACCGGCATGTGCTTCATGGCCGACTCCATCGACATCAATGATAATGAGGTACCTCCTTCCTATGATGATCTTTCTGCTAGATGTGATAATCTCTTTGAGCAACTCTTGAGTCAGGATAAGGCTTTAAAAACTACCATGGCTAAGAACAAGGACTTAGAGTCACAAGTGGATAATTTAACTCTAGAACTTGTAAATGCTAAGACTCTTGAATCGATGAATGTTCATCTTGCCATGTTCTCGCACTCTGAATTTTCTAAATTGCAACCGCTCATGATGTTGCCTTGCATCAACTTGAAAATGCTAGAACCGAGCTAATTGAATTTAAATCTACTCCTTGTGATAAATGCTTAGAGTCCAGCAAGTTGGATGCTTCGTAATGTGAAATCTAGCTTTGCACTTTCTCGCTTAGAACGTGAAAATGAAGTCAAAGATATCTTAGAAGCGCTTAGAGCTAAATATGCCAAGCTTAAGGACAGATTGAGACTCTACATGTGCTTTATGTCCAGCTCTTAAGCTTGAGGTTGCTAGTTATAAAAAGAGGTCTATGGCTAAAACTTGTGATTCATGTGTTAACTTTAGAAAAGAAATTGCTTACCTTAATGATACATTAGAAAATTTTTCTAAAGGAAAGAAACATTAAACATGATCCTTGATCATCAAAGACTCCTTATAAGAACCAGGGGTTAGGATACAACTTTGCACATGACAAATCTAAGGGCATTCAAATATTGAAAAATGGCTTAGTTGAATTCGATACCCAACCTGCCAAGATTATTTTCAAATCTGCAGGTTTTGCCCAACCATCTGTTCAGTCAAAAGGTGCTTCTCCCAGTGGTACCAAGTACCATTGCACCTATTGCAAGAAGGATGGGCATTTGATTGAATTCTGGCGTGAGGTTGAAAACGCTAAGAAAAATCTTGCTAGGATGTCATCTAATCAACCTAGAGCTTTTGTGAGACATGGTAATTTAGAAAGGAAGAAACCTGGTCTAGGATTTGCTTCACATGCTCCTAGACAGGATAATTCTCATGTTAGAGTAACCATTGCTCACAACAGAATTTCAAATAGAATCAAGGATAGCACTTCTGCTTTGCATACTACTCGCAGATATGTGTCTCAGTACTGGGTTCCCAAGTCATGTTTAACTAACCCCAGTATTGAGACACATCGCTCTTCCGTGCCTTGATTTTCGTGGATCGCCGCGAAGGAAGGACACGTGGTTCGCCGACTCGGCTCACGCCACATGACCGAGATTCAAAATGGTTCACGTCCTTCACGCGGTCGACAGGTGATGTCTTCATCACCTTTGGAGACGATACTCAAGGGCGGATTGAAGGAATGAGATCAATCAGGGTGAACGACAATTTCATCCTAAAAGACGTCGCCCTTGTGGACAAGCTCAGGTTTAACTTACTCTCTGTCTCACAGCTTCTTGATGATGACTATGAGACTATATTTAAGAAAAATGCTTGTCGGGTACTTGATTCAGCTGGTGAGCTCGTTTTTGGGATTTATAGAGCTGCTAGGATCTTTGGAGCTGACTTTTCTGAATCTCTTGCTGGTTCTCTTATATGTTTGATTACATCTTCTTCTGAGTTCTGGCTTTGGCACCGACGGTTGGGGCACATTGGGTTTGATCATCTGACGCGAGTTAGCAACCTTGATCTCATGAGAGGTTTGCCCAAACTCAAAGCCGCCAAGGATGTCAGATGTGCGCTCGTAGGCATGGCAAGCAAGTTGCCGCCTCACACCCTTCAGTGACTATGGTCATGACTAACGGACCAGGACAGTTTGCTTTATATGGATACTGTTGGTCCTGCTAGGTTCGGTCAATTGGTGGCAAATGGTACATTCTTGTCATAGTCGATGATTTTTCAAGATACACTTGGGTGTTCTTTCTTGCTTCGAAGGATGAAGCTTTTGGTCATTATCATGATCTTGTTCTTCGCTTGGCTTCGAACTTCCGGTGCCTTGAGAGCGATCCGCATGACAATGGCACGGAGTTCAAGAATGCCTCGCTTGCCTCTTTTTGTGCCGAAGCGAATTGAGCATCAGTTCTCTTCTCCACACGTCCCTCAACAAAATGGCGTTGTGGAAAGGAAGAACTGAACCTTAGTCGAGATGGCTAGAATGATGCTAGATGAGTATAGCACACCGAGGAGGTTTTGGGCCGAAGCTATTGCTACAGCTTGCCATATTGCAAATCGTGTCTTCTTGAGACCATCTTTGGGCAAGACTCCTTATGAGCTTCGATTTGGTAGAAAACCCTATGTTTCTCACTTTCGAGTTTTTGGAGCTAAGTGTTTCATTCTTAAGACAGGAAATCTAGATAAATTTGAATCAAGGACTTTTGATGGTTTATTTCTAGGTTATCCTGCACATTCGAGGGGTTTTCGGGTTTTTAATGTTGAAACTAACATTGTCCAGGAGACATGCAATGTCACTTTTGATGAGACTAGCCCCGAGCTAGATCCGACGCTTCGTGTGATACACGTGTGAGAAAGCATTTTTGTGGAGGAAGATGATGACGGTCGATACTTGTCCTCCACTGCTGCTGTTGAGGCTCTGCCCAAACTCCGAACTCGCTACGACTACTTCACCTTTAGTTGAGGCTCTTGCCGCATCTTCATCATCGTGAGTACCATGAGGTCGAAGAGATGTTGTCTCCCAGCGCTCCACTTCACATTCGAGGCGTCATCCTCCTGATCGATGATCGGTAATCTTCATGAGCGAGTCACTCGCTCCGGTATCACGATCCTAGTCTCTACTCCCATTCTCGCGCTTTGTTGCTTCTTTCAACCCCATGATATATCACATGCATTATCTGATTCTAGCTGGGTTAATGCCATGCATGAGGAGTTAGAGAACTTTGAGAGGAACAAGGTCTGGAACCTAGTAGAACCTCCTAGTGGTCATAATGTGATAGGAACCCGTTGGGTGTTCAAAAATAAACAAAATGAGGATGGTTCTGTGAATAGAAACAAGGCTAGGTTAGTAGCTCAGGGTTTTAGCCAAGTTGAGGGGTTAGATTTCGATGAGACATTTGTATTCTGCTTGCATTTGCTAGATTGTTGCTAGATTGGAAGCCATTCGTATTCTGCTTGCATTTGCTGCTTCTAAGGGCTTTAGATTATATCAGATGGATATCAAGAGTGCCTTTCTGAATGGTTTTATAGAGGAGGAAGTGTATGTTAGGCAACCCTGTGCTTTGAGAATCCCAAGCATCCACATCATGTTTTCAAGCTATCCAAAGCCTTGTATGGTCTTAAGTAAGCCCCTAGAGCTCAGTATGATAGACTTAAGACCTTCTCGCTAAGAATGATTTTGAGATGGGTAAGGTAGACAAGACCCTGCTCATCCTTAGGCGTGGCAATGACTTCTTGCTTGCTCATTTATGTAGATGATATTATCTTTGGTGGTTCTTCTCATGCTCTTGTTTCTAGTTTTTCCGAGACCATGTCCAGGAATTTGAGATGAGTATGATGGGAGAACTCAATTACTTCTGGGCTTCAAATCAAGCAATGCAAGGAAGGGATCTTCATCCATCGACGAAGTACACCAAGGATCCGCTCAAGCGCTTTCGAGATGGTGATCGCAGCCGATCGCCACTCCCATGGCGACTTCGACTGTTCTGGATCCAGATGAGGAAGGAGAAGCCGTGGATCAACGCGAGTACCGCAGCATGATCGGCTCCCTCCATACTGACGGCCTCAAGACCGGACATCCACTTCGCGGTTTGCCTCGCAGGCGAGGTTTCGTGCATCTCCAGGACTTCCCATCGCCAAGCCGTTAGCGCATCTTCGTATTTACACTATACCCTCCAGATGGCATTTGGTTTTCCCGCTCTTCGCCTTTGTCCATTCTGGGGTTTTCGATTCGATTTTGCGGTCATCGGCTAGATAGGAAGAGTACCTCAGGCACTTGTCACTTCCTAGGCACTTCTCTTGTCTCTTGATCTTCTAGGAAGCAGTCTTCTGTTGCACAATCCACTGCTGAAGCCGAATATGTAGCTGCTGCTAGTTGGTGTAGTCAGATTTTGTGGATGGTGTCCACTCTTAAGGATTTTGGGTTGGCATTTGATAGTGTTCCTCTTTTCTGTGATAACACTTCTGCTATAAACATTGCTAAAAACCCTGTGCAACACTCTAGGACCAAGCACATAGACATTTGCTATCACTTTCTTAGAGATCATGTCGAGAAGGGTGATATTGTGTTGCATTTCGTGGAGTCCGAGGTATATCCTCACCAAGCCTTTAGACCCAACTAGGTTTGCCACCTTGAGAAGTGAGTTAGGGTAATTTATCCCTCACGGGTTGGTTTAAGGGAGTTGGCCTGCTCGAACTTTCCTTATTCTTCCGAACTTTCCTTGTTCATCCGAGCTTTTCGATCTTTTCCGATACCTTCTTCTAGTGGTATTTTTTTGATCTTTTGATCTTTTAAGCTTTTAAGTCTTTTGTGCATCTCATTGTATCATATCGCATTTATATGAAAACCAAAAGATGCATTGTAATTTAAGCTTTTATGCTTGTCTTTTAAAATTGATGAAGCTTTACTTTTACCCTCTTGAGCTTTAGTATTTCAATTTCGCTCAATGCCATGTCTAGTTCTTTGACTTGCTAGAATTATCATGCTTTCACATGTGTAGCTAAGTCTTTGTTGAATGAGCTAAAATGTTAAGACAACTTGAACTAAAAAGCGCAATTTATGGATGTTTTAGCTAGTTGCGCAATTAGTGCTCCTTTGTGACATTGGCCCCTGTCAAAATTAGTGTTAGCTCTTGAATCTAGTATTGATCATTGCTTGAGCTTATTCCTTTAAGAATCTATCTCTCGCTCTTGTGAAAAATGAAAAATCAAAATTTAAGATTGTCTTGTGCTTAAAATGTGCCAAACTATTCTCATTTAGATTGCATGTCATAGACATGAACTTGGAGATAGTTTGATGATCCGCACGATCTCATGGGGATTGCTTGTCAAAACCGACATGAACCTCAAGATTTGTCGCCTCGGAAGAAGGAGGAAGAGTTTGTGGATGACTCTAGTCTAGGATCTTCTTTACTAAGATATACCTCTAATCAACTTCAATGTTCATTGAAAATGAAAATCATGAAAAATGGGCATTGAGAAAAATTGAGCAAAATGATTCAATTCAGGACCTGTTTGTCTCTTAATGTGGTTATTGTTAGCTTCTTGATCTCACATTGATATTTTGACATGGCCAGGATCATATTAGGATCCCTGTTGATGAACTTGCTAGATTTAAAATTTTGCTTAAAATGCTAAAATTCATTGCTTTACCTTAAGCCTTCTTGCTTAGCTTTGTTATATATGTCTTAACATGATCTTGTTAGCGCTGATAGGCTTGATATGTATTGAGTGTGATTAGAAATGCTAGCTTGCTCTTTTTGGGTAATCTCCAAAGCTTCTTGTAATAAAAATTAAAAATTCAAAAATATGAAGCTACCCATTGCATTTCATGCATGCTCCTTCTTATGCTTTTTCCTCATTCTTCACTTGTTATCTCCTGACGAGAGGAAGGCGTGATTCCTTGATGACTCCATTGTCAAAGGTGAGAAGATATTTCGAGATGTGTAAAGGAGAAGATTTAAAAGTATTAAAAAGGGGAGAAAATTGAGAATTTGAAATTTTCTGAAATTTGAGGATCATTGTGAGGGGGAGTTTCTTATTTGCATCTCGGTTGATCAGATTGCCATTTCCCGAACGTGGAATTGCAATTCTTGAGCTCTCACGATGATCAAAGGTCATTTCCAATAAATTGTTCTTTCATATGTGGACCTTAAGTGAGATTTTGACTTTTTCTCGAAAAATGAAGCTTTCGCTTTTTTGCCTTATCTCACTTGCCTATACTATTCTGGCTTACATTTCATTTATCATTGCATATGGACCAAGTTGTGCCTTGCGCGAAAACGCGAAGTTTTACTTTTCAAACCTCAAAATTTGCATTTGTTGGAAATTGCCAATGTGTTCATCAAGGGGAGATTGTGGATATCATGGGATATGCTCATGATCTTAGGACGATGTGACAATTGGCAATGACGTTGAAGGTTTGCGAAACACGAATTTGAAAGTTCATTCTTAAACAGCGGTCCGACCGCCATGGTGGCCGACCGGTCCTATCTTGGGCTGTTTTGTCGGGTGAGCAATGGCGGTCCGACCGCCCGGAGGCGGTCGGACCGCCGCAGATGTCTCGACCGGTCACGAGCGTGGTCGACCGCCATTATGAAGTTTGATTTTGGAGGGGCCAAAATAGAGGTGTAAAGAGAGGAGGTTCTACTACTCTTGGTCCCATAATTTTGGAGCCTGCACAAAAGTTCTATTCGCTTGAAATTTCCGCAGAGGTTATGATTTCGAGTTGAAATTTTGGCTAAGTCTCTAGGAGCGCCGACCGCCGCTGGTTGCATCGTATCGAGAAGCGGCCGACCGCCAAGGTGGCGGCCGACCGATTACTTAAGTCGCCGGTCCGGTGGCGAACGATGGTTGCTTGCTTGGTCAAGTTTATGGGTTTCAGGCATATGTGTTGCATGATGCATGTTTTGACTAACGGTCAAATTGTGAAGAACTTGTTCCTGCCGATTTGCTTGTCTATTGTTTGCAGATTGCTTGGTGGTCAACGACGGTCAACGGCGAGGATGATCGGACTAGGCTTGGAGAGCCGAGGTTCGAACGATCGACGATGCCTGAAGTCATTGACCTAAGCTTGGTGATGGACAAAGGTGACCGAACGGGTAGCCGGCGACGGTTGGACTGCGCGCGGGGTCGGCAAGTGCCATGGTGGTTTCAGGAGCCGGATGAGAGACTTGCCGACATGATGAGAGCCGCTGATCAACCTACACGGGCGAAAGTGCAGTGCTTCGGCGCAACCGACTCGGCTTCGAGAAGGATCGAGAAGGGGTATTTTGGTAATTTTACCAATACCGCTTGGTGACCTTTTGCTAACCCGCGCAAGACGGCGTGAAGAAGCGGATTAGGTCAAGAGGAGATGAAGACGGCGCTTTAAAATGCGTAGGCGTGTGACCCGCTTGTGTTTAGCCTTAACGGGAGCTCATTATGGAAACTCTTCTAGAAGGTCTAGGTCTCCACTATAAATAGGAGGGAGGGGCTGCACCCTTAACCCTAGTTTGCTTAGGGAGAGGAGTAGTGGAGGTTAGGGTTCTAGAGAGTTTTGATTTGATTTCGTGCTCATGTCTTGAGCTTTGTCCTCCATTGATGGAGTGCAGAAACCAAAGACCATATCAAATCAATCCAAGAAAGTTCTTCAAAGATGAGTTCATTTGCTTTCTTTCTCTCTATTTGGTGATTTTGAGTTTTTTGATCCGCGAGTTTTGGTTGGTTTCTGCTGTGATCTAACTTGTCGCAACATGTGGAACCCATCTAGGATCATCTTGATTATCAATCACCCACAAGAAAGTTTCTAGATCATATTTCGCTCTTGACTCCGCTTTTGAACCACCTTCACCAAATGGAAAAAGGTCGAACTTTGGCAAGGATCTTCTTATCGTTGTTTGGAATAGGT
>JAYEVH010000461.1:0-111012 GCA_036346255.1 Ampelocalamus luodianensis
AGGCGATTGCGTTCGATCGCATGAGGACTTAGCCATGGTCGGAGGAAGCTCCTTATCGGGACTACGGTGATTCTGCGCTCACGTGTCCCACCACCCATCCCGATTCACTAAGATAAGTTAGCTACAAGCCCGAGATAAAAGAAAGCAAAGAAATCCAAATTCAAGAAAAAGGGCTCGGAATAACCACCAAGAAACACAGGACTAAAATCACCAAATCGACTTCACAAACGACTAACCCGTATGGAAGAGCAGTGTCGTGTGAGAAAACCCAAAATTTCAGAACTAAATTCCAGCTCAAAACAGTCCAAAAATCAAGGTATAACCACCTAATAGAGTATAGGCATTAGCTAATCTCATATCACTTCTTACCCTTGCATTCCCACAAGTTTTAGTTGAATTTACCTCTCATTTCCTACCTTAATTACTAACCACCGCCTAGCTGTCCAAATTCTTTTCTCCAAGCTCTCATGTTTCTTCCAAAACCAAGTTAATCGATGGAGGCTAATTTTTGAAAGGAAGAGAGGAACAACTTTCAAACTTAAGTGAGAGTAAGGGAGATGAGCAAGCTAAGACAGGTAAGGAGAAAAATTAGAGAACTTACTTAAGTTTTACAAACCTTTTTAAAGTAAGTTTTCAAAATATTCTAGAGGCGACCAAGCTAGGGGTTTCTACAGTCGTGATAGCTCTGATACCAACTTTGTGAGGACCGGAATATTTAACTAGTAACATAACCTCCAAATGGTTCTAGCATTCTTGATTAAACATTCTAAGCCTCGATGGGCATATGTTTCTTGCAATTGCAACATATGCACATCATCACAAAATTACACATCATTTCCATACAACATACATCACTAGGTTTAACAACGACATACATAAAGTAAGTTATTACAAAGAAGAGCCAGGCCAAATAGAACAATATACAAGAATGACAGTGAAGCAAAAGGTGCCATAAGATGGCTAGAACAAAAGTCGACCAGTTTAGCCATACACCCACAAGGCAACCGACCGCCATCAAGCTAGTCGCCCATAGCTACCACAACACAGCTCGCAAAGTGAGGCCCCTCGGGCTCACCTTCTTCCTCTGCAATGAACAATTAAGCATAGCATCCGAGTACAAAGATTGTCTTTGTACCCGAAAGATGACGTGTGGAATAGCAAACCTATTCATAAACTACATGCAAGCTTATTTAGGTGGAGGTTGTATGTCTCATTTGCATGAAGCCAACTTTATTTGCAATAATGTAATACATTTTAAAAGCAAGTTTGCAAATCTGTTTTGTTATCAAAGTATGATGAAGTAAAGATACATACAAGTAACCACACAGAAGTGACTATCCCAATAGCCACCACAACATAGCACGAATCCCGATTCGTACCACCCATCAAGTTTTAATTTAAAGGTTGTAGTCTAACTCTTGAAAGACCTTGCCAGCGTGTCCATAACCTAGGGCGAGGCTATTGAATAGTTTTAACCTGCAGGGGTGTACCAATGTACCCACACTTGCATCGCCTTCAAGCCACAAGCACACTATCAGAAGGTATGCTTGTCAGTACGGCTAAGTCCTACAGACATTTCCAATCTTGTGTATTAACTACAGGCCGCTCATATGGATAGAAACCCATATGCTTACATTGCAAGCGAAAGACAACAAATCCCATCACGGGTGAAATCTTCCGGACACTACAATGCTCCCAACACCATCCCTCCTGCGACTCCTGCGACTGGAGCCAATACACGCCAAAGTACTAAGTCAAGAGAGGTCCCATACCCTCTAATGTGGTTAGCACGCCAAAATGCTTGGTTTAGTGTAACAAGATGTTCGGTCCTTGTTGACCCGGGCACCATTCCAGTCACACCCAAAAATCACACCATCATACCATTGTGCCCAAGTCTAAATCATTTTGTTTTCAGTTTTAGTTTTCATAAGTAGACATGGCACAAGGTGGAAATCATAATCATAATAAGTTTTAAGTGATCAAGGTTATCGACAAGTCGATAACCGCCCATTTCTACCGAAACTAAGCATGGCTAAGCAATTAATTCGCAACTACTAAGTGACAAGAGCCCATCCATGAACTCTAAATCACGACAAGTAACCTAGGCTCATGGTAGTAGAGGATAATCATTTGCTAAGAAATGCATCTACTAGGCCAACTATTAACACAAAGTAGCAATGCATACATAGAATTTATAATCAACATAAATACTTAAAATCTTTGGGATTAACATGATCAAGCGCTTGCCTTCTTCTTCGTTGCTCAAACTGTTGTGGAGGGTCGCTCTCGGGATTACCGCAAATGTCGAATCCTAAGCGAAAGGCAAAAGAACCAAGAACAACCAATAAGCGAGCCACTTAAACAAGCGAGCAAGCAAAAATTATTCAAATGCTACAAAATTTACACAAGGCAGAATACGAATATACCTAGACATAGAAACTGGAAAAACCTAATTTGGATTTGCGGTGCAAAAGATATTACCTAAAAACCCATTTTCTACCATAATTAGCACTGTAGGAAAAACATTTTCTAGAAAGGTTTTGAAGCTGAAATTTTATGGTAGCTACCTACTGGCATAGTGGTAACCCATATAAAATTTCAGGTCATTTGGAGTTAAATGATTTAGTTATGATTTTCTAAGGTGAAAAATTAGCATAATGCACTTTCAGAAATATAACATGTGCAAAACCCATTTCATATTATAGTATGATAATGTAGGATTTCTAACATCAAATTTCTATTTTTAGGATTCTGATGAATTATCGTGCCTATTACATCATTAAATGAATTTTTAAATGCTACTACCATTTTAAGTCTTGGTTTAGGCCTACCACCATTTTTAGATCAAAGTTTAGTTAACAACAAATTTATCAAAGTTAAAATCATTCAATTAGGAGATCTGAGAAAAGATATGCATTTTCCAAGTTTTAATACACTGAATATATAAAAATAGCGAGAAAACAAGCTATTAGAGATTACGAATTTTCTACTACAAACAACATAGCTAAAAGCATTTTTATATTAAACTTGATGAAATACAAATTTATTGCGATTGGTTTCATGTAAAAGGATTTATCTTGAATTAGTTATGAATTTCTAAAGTTTTGATACAATTTTGGTTGATAAATAAATACTTACGAAATAAAACCAACCAAACGTTTGAAATAACAGCGTGGGCGCTCGTGGGCGTTGATGCAAAATCAACGAGCCACACGCTTACGGAAAGCGACGCCGCGCGATTCAAAGCAGAGTTCACCGTTGGATCAAGATCCAACGGCCACGAGATGAATACAGCGGACGGTGCGGTTGCCTTGGCCGCTCACGGTAGTAGATCTCAAGATGAGCGGCACGAGAGCGCTTCCGTCGGAAGGTCCGTGACGCGCATGATCGGGGACGCAGATCAAGCGATGGGCGACCAAGAATGATAAGGGGAACCGGATGGTCGAATGCATACAAGATCCGGCGCGGATCGCAAAATGGACGGCGGTCCAAGATCGAAATGCAACCGAGTGCCGACACGTGGGGCGCATCGTGGCGAGAGTCACACATGCGAGGTTTAACACGCGTGCCGCGATGCGCGTGGTCCCACCGTCGATGACTTAAAGGAGGTTTTTAGGACGACTAATTAATTACTAATGACCAATGATTAGTGATGATTAGCAATTAATGTGTCCTAAAGATTTTGAACAGAGGCGATTTAGGGACAGAGGGCCCACACGTCAGTGACCCAAAAAGGTAATTTCGGACATAGTTATTGCTAACAATGATTAGCAATAAATACCCAAAATCAGCCATAACGACTTACGGTTTTCGATTTGGAAACTTACGGGCCCACAAGTCAGTGAGACATTAGGCCAGATTAAGACACCATTAATACTTCTAATGATTGGGTATTAACTGTGTCCTAAATATTTGACGACAACGGGAGCTACGGCCGGCAAAGTCCCGAGTGGCTACCCGGCTTGTCATGGCGACTCCGATGGCGGCGGCGCCACAAACTATCAAAATGGGTTCGCAATAGTGTTGCGGTCCCAGCAGTGATGACCTCGCCCGTGGTGGAGGTCTAGAAACGCCACAGCCGGAAAAACAAGATGGAGCCATTTTGGTAAAACATGAAAATAGCAAAAATGCTCCATTGCAGTCAGGAAGCGAGTGCCATGACTTCTAGGGACTATATAGAAGCTACCTAACCGAGAGGAGCTCCAAAGATGGCCGGGAAGACTTGAACACGATGAAGTCCACCTGAGTCAAGAAGATGAAGTGGAAGATGAGGTTACTGAGCAAAATGAGTGGAACCAAATCATCACCACAGCTTCATTATAGCTCAAAGAGGCTCCAAAAGCAAATAATTGCAAAAGGAATCACTTAATGAGCTGGGAAGAAAAGGGTGAAACTAACTGAAAATCTCCAAACTTAAAATTGAGTGATTCCTGTGAATGCAACCCAAAATCAAGTTAGGGGAAATACAAAGGAGGTTGAGGAGTTCAAAAGGGTGCAAGAGATGTTGAGGATGAACCACTGGACACCAAGGCCGCCATTGGAGCTCTACTGCCAACAATGGTGCTTTGAGGGTGTGAGGTGGTTTAGCTGCTCAAACACTAAGAAGAGCAAAGTGTGGTGTAAAGGGACACCAGGAGGACCTAGAGGGCCAATATATAGGAAAGGAATTAGGGTTTCGAGCGAGAACCCGAGTCCATGGTGGGCTCGGTTCATGCTCCGGTCATGGACCAAGAAATGATGGGAGCAAGTGAGACTCGGGACAATGGAGGAGAAAGCCTGTTGCGCATTAAATGCCTTGCAGAGAGACGTTGACGAGGCACGCTCGAAGTGACACAACAAGCCCCCCCATGCTCTCTTTCTATCCGCCATGAACGCTCGCGCACGGAGAAGCCGAGGAGGAAGAAGAACAGAGAAGACAAGCCACGCCCGTTGGATCTTAGATGGGCGGTGTGATTTAAAAGTTCGCCGGACGATCCGATTGCCTACAAATACGGGCGGTTGGATTGAGATCCAACGGTCCCAATTGGCTAATGCAACCGAGGGTCCGAATGCTCACATGAACGATGGCCGAGCGATTTGAATCAACGGTGATATCGCGACGCCGCGCGTTTAAAACGCGCTCGGTGCGACTAGGTGGTTCAACCGAGTCAAGTGGCTCGGACTCGAGCCCGACTCAACCCAATGAATAGTGAGTCGACTTTAGGTTTTAAATTAAAGCTGGGACTTTTGAGGATTTATTTGGGGTAGCAAAATAACTCCAAAAATTCTGAAATTTTTACAGCAGCTTGCTGACTGAGACATTGACCTTGTGTAAAATTTGCAGAGGTTTTTATGCATTGTATTTTCCTCCAAAAATTCTACAAGGTACTGGTTTTGGGTTTGACTGAGAGTCAAACAGGTTTGACTACCCTCTAAAATATTCAAACAATTTCTAAAAATTGTGAAATTTTTCAGAGGGGTCACATACCATCCCAAGAACTTAGGAAAAATATTCCCAGGAGATGATCACAACATTTGACAAGAATGTTTTTGAAGCAACAAAATTTGGATCAAGGACTTGTGACTTTGTACTTCCATAACCTTTTGTACAATACTTGTTCAGTCCACAAAGGAAATACATGATGTAAGAAAAAGTTTTAATTTCTACTCATTTTCTTACATTTGAAACACAAGCCCAAAATTTGGGATGTTACAATGGGTATACAGTATCATCCTGGCAAGGCCAATGTGGTTGCTGATGCACTTAGCCGAAAGGTGTATTGCAATACTTTGATGGTCCAAGAGCAAAGAACTGCGCACTTCTTGCACTTCAAATCTCAACTTGGGTTTGGTTGAGCATGGTTCCTTTGCGCCCTAGTTGTGCAACCGACCTTGGTGGATCAAATCAAGGCGGCGACAAAGAATCGATGATGGTGTGGGTAAAATCAAGCGAACATCAAGATTGGATCAGGCGAGTGTTTCACAGAGGATGAGCATGGTGTTGTATGGTTTGGGCAAATACTACGTGGTTCCAAAGGTTCGATTGCGGATTTGATCCTCCATGAGGCCCATGATTCGCCTCTTGTCCATCCATCCCGGGCCACCAAAATGTATCAAGATCTGCGTCGAGAGATTCTAGTGGACTCGCATGAAGCGCGAGATTGCCGTGTTCGTTGCGGATCGATGTGTGTTGTCGTGTCAAGCGAGCATCGGCGTCAATGGTCTTCTCGCCCTTACCTATACGAGTGGAAATGGATTACGTGGGCATGGACTTCATCACCGGTCGCCTCGTACTTCTTCGAGGAAGGATGCTATACAGGTTGTTATCGATCGGTTGACGAAGGTAGCGCACTTCCGCCAAGATGCCACCACTCTCGGTGTCGATCGATTGGCGATCTCTATATCTCCCACATTGTGAGCTTGCATGGTGTGCCACGACGATTGTGTCGATCGTGGCTCTCTTTTCACTTCGGCCATGGCACGGTTTACAGAGGCCATGGGGACCCCTCTTTCTTTCAAACTTAGCCTATCATCCTCGTGACAGATGGTCGACGGAGCGAGTCAACCAAGTTCTTGAAGATATGCTCGTGCTTGTGTTCTTTCCTATGGGAAGAATTGGGAGAAGTGCCTACCGCTTGCCGAGTTCTCCAACAACAACGCTTCGAGCTTGTCTCGGTATGGCACCATTTGAGGCCTTGTATGGGACGGCGCCGACACCGTTGAACTGGTCGTAAACCGTGAAAGCGGTTCTTTGGTCGCATTCCATCAATGAGGCTTAAAACCAAGTGTAGTTGATTCGTGAGCACTTGCGCGTAGCTCAGTCCAGGCAGAAGAGCTATGCAGACCGGCGTCGCCGTGAGTTGAGTTTCAACCCCAATGACTTTGTGTATCTCAAAGTCTCACCTTTGAAGGGACATCAGCGTTTCGGTGTCAAGGGCAAATTGGCTCCTCGGTTTGTCGGACCCTACCGCATCATCGATAGAGTGGGAGCTGTTGCATACAAGCTAGAATTGTCAGCTACACTCAAGGGAGTGCATGATGTTTTCCATGTATCGCAATTGAAGAAGTGCCTCCGTGTTCCAGTTGAGGAAACACCATTGGAAAATATCGATGTGCAGGAAGATCTGTCTTATCGTGAGCGCCCCGTTCGCATTCTCGAAGAAGCTGAACGAAGAACGAGGAACCGTGTGATCAAGTTCCTTAAAGTTCAGTGGTCAAATCACTCCGAGGATGAAGCCACTTGGGAGCGGGAAGATCGTCTCCGAGCGGACTACGTCCTTCTTTCAGTGATCAGAATCTCAATCTCCAAGAGATTCCTGTAAGGGGGAGATTTATATGACCCTAAGTTAGGGTTTGTATTTCAAATGTAAATTATGAGGAGAAATAAAAACTTTTGTTGTCTCATCAAATCATTTGGAAGTTTTCCAAATTTTCCCTAGCAATTTCCATTTTCTAGAATTAAATTCTTGTGAATGGAAATTGTTGTCAGCAAATTCTTAGCCTTCAAACTTGGGATCATCCTCTGAAATTATTTTTCCTATCATCTTGATCATCCTATCGACCTCCCTGAATTATTTCGCAATTTTTAGATTTTATTTGCTATTTCTAATGCCCAAGTCAAACCAGTTTGGTAATATGGTCAAACCTCTGAACAACAGCTTGTGAATTTTATTGGGAGAAATCTATTGCTTGAAAACTCTTGGAAAAATTATGCAAGGTTGTTCTCTGCCCTAGTTAGTTCCCATAAAAATTTCGGAATTTTTGGAGCTTGGGAGCTATCTCTAAAAATTCTCCAAACTCCCTCAGCCTTTTAAAACTCAAATCTGAAGTCACTATTCATCGGGCTCGAACCCGAGCCCAACTTAAGTTCCGACCGCGCCTCTTGGCTCAGCCGCACCGCCTAGCTGCACCGCAGCGAACCCAGCGCTGACCATCCGATGCGCATCGCGCGGTCCACGAGTGCCAAACAATCGGATCGCCCTATTGTTCTGTAGATCTCGATCGTCAGTGTAAAAATCAACGATCGACATGTTTTTGATCGAGTTAAACCAACTCGCGCGCGCACTGCACTCGACTCGAGCCGCCTCTTTTCTCTACGCCGGTTGTGACGCGGTCCCACCTGCGCAGTTCTTTCCTCCACGCGGCGTGCGCGCCGCGCCGCGCTCTCTTGCGCACCGCCACGCGCGCCTCTCGCCTAACCGGCTTGCACATGCATGCCAGCCGCTGCTCACCGTCTTTTCACCACCCCACCGCTCACCGCCATTTGCCGCACTTTGCTCCTACAAAAGCCACCGAGGGCCTTTCCTACCTCGTTTTCTTCTCCGCTTGCCTTTCTCCACCGAGCTCGAGCCGAGAGCGTCGCGCGCGCTTCGGCGTTGCCACCAGCTCCGTGATCTCCGGTCATCGCCGAGAAGCGCCACGGTGTGCCTAGCATCCGTGGAAGCAAACCTCAAGAAATTCGGAGTCTCCACATCGTGGAGCCGCGCGCCTTCTTCTCCAAGTCCGGCCGAAACGCCTCTTCGCGCCGCGTTTTCTCGATGAGCTCCAGCTCGATTCTTCGCTCGGTGAGCATCGCACAGACTCCACCTTCCTTCTCGCTCACTCACACGCCCTCGCTCACCTCGGCCTCGCTGCCGTTGGATCGCCTTGCGCGCCGCGAGCTCTCGCGTCGCCACTCCGCTCAGACTACTCCGTCATCGGCAATTTCCCGGTGAGTTCCTCGAGCCTCATCGATGCTCGCGCGCCGCACTAGTTTTCATCATCTTCCTCTGCGTGCGATCGCACCTTGTCTCCCCAACGCCGTGCCGAGCCTCAGTCGCCGCGCCACCTCGGTGCATCTCCGGCGCCTCGAGACCACCTTCGCCTTCAGCTTCTCCAACAACCCATTTTGGCCGCCGCCGGCCGCACCGCCACTCCTTCGCCGGCGGCGACTTCTGAGTCCAGCGCCGAAGCTCCTCTGTTCTTCGGTTTTGCCCTCTCATTTCACTTCATCGGTGGGGCCACTCCATAAAACACATTTATTAGTTGTTAATCATGTTTGTGATTGTTCATTAGTTCAAGCTCTTGTATGATCAAGTTTTGGGTTTGAGGTTAGAAGCAAGTAGTTGCTAGTCCTCGATGTTTTTCTCTGTTGTCATATTGTGTTTCCTCTGTTGTCGCCATTCGAACTTGGTAGATTGGCTTGCTTTTCAAATTATGTTAGTGCTTGATGGTTCCCTAGTAGTTGGGGTTAGCATGAATGAAGTCGTTTAGTTAATATTTATAGGTTTCATTTCTTGTGGATTGTACGATTAAGGAAGATGTAGTTGAACTAGTGTTGTCTCTGTGCTTTGATTTATCGGTGTAGTAAGATTTGGAGTAGTAGCATCTTTGAATTTTGATAACCTTACAATATGTAGGTATGATGCTTAGTGTGTAGTAGGTGAAATGTTATTCAAACCCAAACTTAATTAGAAAATGTCTTAGCGTCTATTAGTTGATTGATGAGATAGTAATTGTCTTCTTGAAGCACATTGTAGGCCTAAATGAAGTCATATCGATAATGGTGGCATTAGAATAGCTAGTTACTTCTATTGTGTTATTACGATGCTTAGTTAATAGATGTGCACACAATCACCATCAAAGTCATCGAAAGATTAAAACATATAAGAGGATTGATTTTGTGATTAGCTTGGTAAGTAAGTAAGTTGGGTAAATCAATCATTGAAACCATGTCTAATTTAAATCATCTCAGTAGCAACTAATTGTTATTCCTTTGTTTTGGTCTAGCCGGTGTTTAGATTTGTATTTGTTTTGAAATTTTGAGTTTTTGTCGGTGTTATTCGCTCTTATTCGCCTGTTATTTGTTCAATCGTTAGATTAGACATTTGAGGTAAGCACGAGAGCGATCCTCTGCAATGAGTTGAGCATTCGAGCAACAAAGATGGTGCAAGCGGTTTGATCATGTTTATCCCAAAGATTTTAAAGTCTAATATTTTGTTTCAACTATATGTATGCATTGCTTAATTTGTGTTAAATTGATTAGTTAAATCCGTAACTGCATACCCTGTAGGTGACATATTGATCTCTACTACCTGAGCCTAGGTTACTCGCTGTGATTAGAGTTCGTTGGATGAACTCTTATCACTTAGTAGACTACGAGTTCAGTTGCTTAGCCATGCTTAGTTTCCGGTAGACTTGGGCGATCATCGACTTAGTCGATGATCCTGATCACATGAAATTATTACGGTTCTTATGATCCATCTTGTGCTATGTTAATTGCAAAACTAAAATTGAAAACCAAAAATGATTTAGACGCGGCACAATGGTAAGATGGGTGTGATCTGTTGGGTGTGATTGGAAAGGTGCCGGGTCAGTAAGGACCGAACATCTTGTGGTGAATTTTTATCCGGCATTTCAGTGCTAACCACACTAGAGTATATGGGACCTCTCTTGACTTAGTACTTTGGCGTGTATTGGCTCCCGGTCGCAGGAGGTCGCAGGAGGATGGTGTTGGGAGCATGGTAGTTGTCCTAAAAGCTTTATCCCGAGTGGGTAGTTGTCTTTCGGCTTTACCATGTAAGCGTATGGATTTCTATCCATACGAGTGGCTCGTAGTTAATACACAATATTGGAAAAAGTCTCGAGGACTTAGCTGTGCAGCATACGCTTCGGAGTGTGCTTGGCAAAGCGATGCGAAGTGTGGGTACATTGGTACACCCCGCAGGTTAAAAATATTCGAATAGCCTCGCCCTAGGTGATGGACACGCTGGGTAAGCTTTTCAAGAGTTAGACTACAACCTTTTAATTAAAATTTGACGGGTGGTGCGAATCCGGATTCGTGCTATTGTTGTGGTGACTATTGGGGTAGTCACTTCTAGGTTATTTTCCTTTTCTCTTTTTATTATTACCTTTATTTGTATTTCAACATTAAAATGAATTGCAAACTTGCCTTTAAATCAGATTATATTATTGCAAACAAATCGGCTTTGTGCAAATGAAACATATGGCTCCACCAAATAAGCTTTGCATGTAGTCTATGAACAGTCCGCTAGTTCACACGTCGATCTTGCGGGTACAAAGACAATCTTTGTACTCAGATGCTTTGCTTAATGTTTTGTTGCAGAGGAAAGGTGAGCCCCAGGGCCTCATACGTGAGTCAGGTCGCCGCTTCGTGCAGCGACAACTAGGCTTGGCGGTCCGCGATGCCTTGTGGGTTGAAGGCACTGATTGGCTTTGTTTATAGCCATCTTATGGCACTTTGCTTCCATTTGTCTGTCTTGTGTATTTGTGTATCTTTTGGCCGGTCGGCCATTGCCTGTAATAACTTCTCATTGTTACTTTCGCTTAGTGTGTTGTTTGGACTCTTTGTTGGAATGGAGTTGATGCATAATTTTGCGGTGAGTGTGTATCTTTGCTACAGGAAGTATACATATCTCGAGGCTCGATTTATTTGATTTGTGATGCTAGGACCGGGCGGTTGGTTAAGCATTGCAAGCCAAATAAATTCGGGTCCTCACAGTATTGAATGCCCATGTCATAGTCTTTGATCAATTCCAACCACCTTCTTTGCCTGAGGTTCAGATCTGGCTGAGTGAACAAGTACTTCAAGCTCTTATGATCAGAATACACTTCACAACGGTTACCAATCAGGTAATGACGCCAAATCTTGAGTGCATGAACCACAGCAGCTAACTCTAAGTCATGGGTGGGATAGTTGAGTTCATGAGGTCTCAACTGCCTTGATGCATAGGCCACTACCTTGCCATCCTGCATAAGAACACAACCGAGTCCCTGGCGAGAGGCATCGCAAAAGATATCGAAACTCTTGTGGACATCGGGAAGAACAAGCAGTGGGGCTGAAGTCAAACGCTTCTTGAGTTCCTGAAAACTCACATCACAAGCAGGGGACCACACGAATTTCTTATCCTTCTTGAGCAACTCAGTCATCGGCTTGGCAATCTTGGAGAAGTTCTTGATAAAGCGACGGTAATAACCCGCCAAACCAAGAAAACTCTGCACATCGGTGACCGACTTGGGCTGACCCCAAGATAGCACATCGCTAACCTTGCTAGGATCCACAGCTAAGCCTCCTGCTGAAAGAACATGGCCTAAGAATGCCACTTCTTTCAACCAGAACTCGCACTTGCTGAACTTGGCATACAGTTGATGCTAACGCAGCTTACTCAACACAATCTTCAGATGTTCAACATGCTCTTCATCATTCTTGGAGTAGATAAGAATGTCATCAATGAAGACCACCACAAACTGATCCAAATACTCCATGAATACCGAGTTCATAAGATTCATGAATAAAGCAGGAGCATTGGTCAAGCCAAAAGACATGACGGTGTACTCGTAAAGACCATAATGAGTAGTGAAAGCCGTCTTCGGAACATATTCAGCCCTGATCTGGACTTGATGATACCCCAACCTCAAGTCAATCTTGGAAAACACCCGGGCTCTAGTCAACTGGTCAAAAAGATCATCAATGCGAGGCAAAGGATACTTGTTCTTCACCGTCACCTCATTGAGCGGACAGTAATCAACACACAAGCGCAAAGTCTTGTCCTTCTTCTTCACAAAGATCACAGGACAACCCCAAGGAGATGAGCTAGGACGGATAAAACCCTTTGCTTGCAGCTCACCTAGTTGCTTCTTCAGTTCCTCCAGCTCATTTGGAGGCATCGATATGGCGCCTTGGAAATTAGAGTGGTACCGGGCAGCAACTCAATGACAAACTCCAGGTCTCGAACCGGAGGCATCCCAGGTAAATCTTCAGGAAAAACATCTGCAAAGTCACATACAGTGGGAACATCCTGGATCTCCATTGCTGGCTCCGCTTCAAGTGCACAGAGATATGGTCCTTGCAACTGCGGTGAAAATCCAACCTGCTCGCCAGAGGGGCTGGTGAGGAAGACCATCTTCCTGGCACAATCGATTTTCCCCAAATATTGGGACAACCAATCCATGCCAAGAATCACATCCAGACTCACTGAGTTGAGTAGGATAAGATTCGCCAAGAATCCCACTCCTTCGACTTCAATAGGAACATCCCGGCATTCTTGATCAGCTCTCATTTCCGAACCCGGAGAGCGAATAAGCAAAGGTACCCCCAAAGAAACAATGTGAAGACCACTGGCAGCAGCAAAAGATCTCGAAATAATAGAATGCGAAGCTCCGGAATCAAACAATACTGCAGCAGGGCGAGAATTGACTAGAAGCGTACCCAACACAACGTCAGGTGCCTCCTGTGCCTCCTCCGCCGAGATGTGGTTGACTCGGCCGCTACCCACGCCCTGGGTCTTCTGGACGTTCTTCTGGTCAAATGGATGACCGCTCCCATGCCCGCGTCCTCCATTAGGACGCAGGGTCGCTCCAGCCTCTAGGCAACTATTAGCATAGTGGCCCTTCCGGTTGCATGAGAAGCGGTGACCTCGGTGGCGGATTGCGGAGGCCACTCTGCTGAGCCGCGAGTGCACGTGGATCGAATCACGGCTGCGGTGGGCGGGAGGCGGCGCCGACGGCCTCGGCGGTGGTGCGGCCGCAGAACGGGCCTCGATGTAGGCCCACCGGAACGGAGAGGCGCTGCGCAGATCGCTGGGCCTCCCACTTGCGCTGCGGGACTCGCCAAGCGCTCGCGCTTGCTTTCGGCAACGATGGCCTTGTCCACCAAGGCACGGAAGTCTATAAAGTCAACAATGGAGAGCTTGTCTGGCTCCTCGAGACAAACCCTCCATAAACTTCTCCGCTGGCCTCATCGGTGGCCACCTCGGCGAGAGCATACCTCGCTAAGTGGTTAAACTCATGGAGGTACTCGATCCACGCACTTGCGCCCTGCTTGAGCGCAGGAACTCCCTTCTTCTTCACTTCATAAGACCGGGGGATATGAGCCCGACGGAAGCGGCCAGGAACTACGCCTGTGTGACCACATGGCCAGCGGGCTGCATGGCGAGGAAATTCTCCCACCATGAGAGAGCCGCGCCCTCCAGCTGATGGGACGTGAAGAGTGCCTTATCCTGCTCCTGGCACTGAGCGACGTTGAGCTTTCGCTCAACCAGACGTAGCCAATCATCTGCCTCTAGGGGGTCCTCAGACCGGGAGAAAGTGGGCGGCTGTGTGCGAAGGAACTCCGCGAGTCCCCCACGAGACTGGTGCCCACTGCCTCCAGATCCGGAGGCACCAGAAGGAGTGGAGGTGTTCCTTGCTATGACCTCCAGATTGCGCGTTTGGTCCATGCGGTTCCGCTCAATTTGAGCAAGAACCTCAGCCATGGTTGGAGGAGGGGGAATCTCTGCATCGGAACCAGCCGGCTGACTGCCACGAGTGGTTCTCGGCATCCTGCTACAAGGAGATTAGGTTAGCAACGAGACCCGATAATCAAAACCTAAAGAGAGCGAACATCCCACGACTAGGGGAATAAAATATCACCCTAAATGAAGACCAAAACAGCAAGGAAATTCAATTTAAAAGCTTCCAAAAAGGCTCCAAAATAGCGAGGAATCATAAGGATAAAGATCAACTTCCCAACATAACTAATCCGTATTGAATGAACGAGTAATTAGTTGAGAAGATAAAATTTCAGCACACGACATCAAGTCTAGCACTACTCAAGAACAACATCAAGACAGCAAAGTAGTGTTAGGTACTTAGCTAACTAGTATCACATCTTACCCTTTTATTCCCATAAGTTTTAGTTGAATTATCCTCTCATTTTCAGCCCTATTTGCTAATTAACAGCTAGCTGCCCAAAACTACTACTTTAAGCTCCTGGCCGAAACTTCCTGTCCCAGAAGCTCCCAATCTCATTAATGGACAGCTAACCTTTCCAATTATAACACTCATAGCTTCCCCAAAACCAAATTTAACCGATAAACAACTATCTTTTGAAAGGAAAGAGAGGAAAACAATTTTTAAAACTCAAGTTAGAGCAAGGTGAGAGTAGAAAGCTAAGATAGGTAAGGAGTAAAATTTGAGAGCCTACTTAAACTTTCATAAACCATTTGACACTTTGAAAATAAGCTTTTCCAAAATATCCTAAGGACGACCACGCTTGGGTTACTACGGTCAGTATGGCTCTGATACGAACTTTGTGAGGACCCCAGTTTATTCGGCTTGCAATGCTTAACCTTCCAAATGGTCCTAGCATCACAAATCAAATAAACCAAGCCTCAAGATATGTATACTTCCCAGAAATGCAGTATACACACCTCTTTTCACAAAATCGTACATCAATTCCATACAAGACATAGAATCCAAAGCAACGCATTACTAAACAGTAGCCATACAATATAAGTTATTACAAAAGAGGGCCGACCGGCCAAATATCAAGTCAAAGACTAATTAAACAGCGGAAGCAAAAGTGCCATAAGATGGCGATAAACAAAAGCCAATCGGTGTGCCTTTACCAACAAGGCAACCAACCGGACCGCCAAATCTAGTCGTCCCAAACCCCTCCACAGCACGACTCGCAAAAGTGAGGCCCTTGGGGCTCACCTTCTTCCCCTGCAACAAATAATATTAAGCAAAGCAAATGAGTACAAAAATGTACTCAAGGCGGCGTGTGGAATAGCAGACCTATTCATATGCTACATGCAAGCTTATTTGGGGAGGCCGTATGGTTCATTTTTAGCATAAAGCAAACTTTATTTGCAATAATGTAATACATTTCAAAGGCAAGTTTAAGATTCATTTCGTTATTGAAATAACAGCAAGAATAATATAACAATAGATAGATGACAACAACTTTGGAAGTGACTAACCGATAGTCACCACGACCATAGTATGAATTACCCATTCATACCACCCACATCAAGTTTTAATTAAAAGGTTGTAGTCTAACTCTTGAAAAGCTTACCCAAGCGTGTCCATAACCTAGGGCGAGGCTATTTGAATAGTTTTAACCGAAGGGGGTGTACCAATGTACCCACACTGGACCACCTTTAAGCCACAATAAGCACACTCTCAAGGTATGCTGCGCCTGGCTAAGTCCTCTGAGACATTTCCAGTATTGTGTATTAACTATTTGAGCAGCTCGTATGGATAGAGACCCATACGCTTACATGGTAAAGCCGAAAGACAACTACCACCCGAGTAAAGCTTTCGGCAACTACCATGCTCCCAAACACCATCCCTCCTGCGACCTCCTGCGACTCGGAGCCAACACACGCCAAAGTACTAGGTCAAGAGAGGTCCCATACCCTCTAGTGTGGTTATGCGCTAAATTGCCTAGATAACGGTGTACTCACAAGATGTTCGATCCTTAATTGACCGGGCACCATTCGGATCACACCCAAGAGATCACACCAACATACCATTGTGCCCAAGTCGAAATCATTTTTATTTTCATTTTTAGTTTGGAAATTTTACCCACACACGAGGTTGAAACATAAGGATCATAATAAATTTTGTGTGATCAAGATCATCGACTAAGTCGATGATCGCCCATCTCTACCGTATGACTAAGCATGGCTAAGCAATTGAACCCATAACCGACTAAGTGACGAGAGCTCATCCAACAAACTCTAATCACACAAATAACCTGAGGCTCGGGTAGTAAAGGAATATCATTTACCTCTGGTCATGCATCTAAAGGAGTAACTAACCAATATAACACAACATAGCAATGCATACATATAAGTTGAAAACAATATATTAGACTTTAAAATAAAGGGATTATCATGATCAAAGCTGCTTGCCTTGCTGAATTTGCTCGATCACTGCTGAGGTTCACTCTCAAGGTCAACACACTCATCGGCACCTAACTAAAAGCGAATAAGGCAGATAAGAAACGAAGAATGCGAAAAGAGTAAAACCAACTTTCCCCAAATGCTGAAATTTTACAGCCACCAAGAGCATGATTTATAATGAATTTAGAAACAAGAATCAATTCATTTGGATGCTCTAGAAGCAAAGGTTATAAGCAAAACAATTCTGTTCAGCTTTAAAAATGCAAAAATCTACTATTCACCATAATTAATTTGTTTGGCAAAAATTTCTGGAAAGGTGATGCACTTGAAGGTATGCCAATGTAGTAAACTAATAATCCCTTGAGGTGGGTTCAGTGAACTCACCACGATGACCGGAGGTGGAAGGTTCTGGAGTCAGTGGCGACGAAGAAGGTGACGGCTGGCGACAAGGTTCCCAGAGGATCACGATGACTCGGGCTAAGAGGGGAGGAAAGAGAGGTCAAGAGAGCTCAAGAGAGACCTAAATAAGGTGTTAAAGCAAGGAATTGTGGGTGGCTTACCACACCGAGATGAGGAAGAAAGGAAGCTGCGGTAGCAATGGAGAAAATCCAAGATTCGATGGTCCCTGCGACAGCTAAAATTAATGGAGGGAAAACTTCCTAGTGTCCTAAAAGCGTGTCTTGACGCACCTAGAGAGAGATAGGCTCACCGAAGACGCAAGCGGTGCGTGATCGAGCTCCACAGAGCGCACCGGGAAAGAAGACACCACACTGGACCCGAGCTACAAGCGAAGACAATGACTCGTGTTAGCAAAAATGGAGCGGGAGAGATCACGAGCGGTGAGGACCACGCGGAGGAAGCTTGCAGAGAGCTTCACAAGAGCTAGCTTCCTCGTCCTCAACGGGCGAGGAGAAGTGAGCTCAAGCGGAGAGAGAGGCGAGATAAAGGGCTCCAACGGCCGAATGAAGCGCGGCGTTAGAAGCTCCGAGTGGTGGAGCGGGCGGGTCACGGAGGTGACGGAGCGGCTCGAGCGGCGAGCGCGTGGCGCTTGAGCTGCGCTTGCGCTGCCGAGGAAGAAGAAGGGCAGGCGCTGGCCCGCCTTGTCGGCGAAACAAGCGGCGCGACGCGCAGATTTTAAGTGAACCCACGAGGCGTTCAATCTTGAAGGGCGACTTAGATTTGAAGAAAGCCGTCCGAGAGTCCGATTGCTCCAAGCGAGTGCGATCCGCACGATTCTAATCCAACGGCGATGAAGGGTTGGGTGCAGGTGGTGCAGTTAGTTGATCAGGCTGAGTCAAGTGGTGCGGTCGGACTCGAGCCAGGGTTGGGTTCAAGCCTAATGAATAGTGATTTCAGGTTTTGTTTTCAAAAGACTGAGAGGTTAGGGAATTTTTAGAGGTAGCTCCGAAGCTCCAAACATCCTGAAATGTTTATGGAAACTTCCTGGGACAGAGGACAATCTTGAGTATTTTTTCTAGAAATTTTTATGCACTACATTTTTCTCCAGAAAAAAATCACAAGCTGGTGTCCTAGGGTTTGACCAGAGTTTATACTGGTTTGACTTGCTCTTCTGAAATAGCAAATAAAATCTAAAAATTATGAGATTTTCAGAGAGGTTGCTAGGATGATCAGATGATAGGAAAAATCTTTCAGAGGATGATCACAAGTTTTTGTTCCTATTTTCCTTTGGAGTTATGATTTGAGTTGTATGTTCTTAATGATTTCAAAATTTTTAAAAACAACAAATCATGCAAATGCTCCAAAAGACAAATGTTACCCAAAAGTTTTAAATTCCCCTCAATTTCATACATTTGAAATTCAAATTCTGACGTGGGATGTTACACCACCCTTCCACACCGCAGCCAGTGCTCGTGCACCGGTGGCCATCCTCCGACAGCGCCCACACCCGGCCCAGTGGCCCAGCCTTCCCCACACGCCCCGCTGGACCATGTCGCGGGCGAGCTTAACACCGCTGCACTCCCGGTTGGTCTTGGTGTCTCGCACGCCGCCGTGGCTCGTCCTCGACACGGCTGATGTAGTGCTTCCCAACGTCACGCGTCTCGCCGCCGTGTAGGAGGAGACCGAGCACGTAGGCAGCGGCCTTGTGGCCGACCACGGCCGCCGTTCAAGGAACATGAGGCCGCTGCATGTCTTGGGGCGCGAACAAGCCCGAGGCCGGCGATGAAACAAGCCCGGGTTCTGGCGTCGGCGGTGGTTGACGGCTGCGAGGTAGTGCTCGTTGTCCGCCACTTCATCGCCTCCTCTCATTTGCGGCGCCACGCGCCTCCCCACGGCCGCGTTCCTTGGACACCTTGCAAGGCCTTGCAACTCAATATCGTATATCACGAAAGTCAAGATGTTAGAATAAATAGTAAATGCGTGCGTGCGTATTTTGTAGGTATAAATATGTACGTCACGTTAATCGTAGGCTGCATAGGTCCTCCATGGGTGAGGAGAGCTCGTGGCCACGGCCGACGATGTCGGCGACGACATCGTGAGAAAGAGCGGCGATCACCGACCTCCTCACCTTGGTGCTGGCCATCATGCTCTGCATGCTCACCTTGGCGATTCTGCGCGTACATACTCAAAGCGATGAGGCGAAGAGGATGGGAGTTTAATCTTTGGTGAATTATTAATTCTGTCTTATAAAGAATTAGGAGTTCTTGGCGTGCGAGGCGAAGAGAGCGGTTGTGCGATGTTGAGATGAAGAGACATATCGCGCGAGCGCGGAGGCGAAAAACTAGGAAATATCACGAGCGGTTCTATCTTGGGAATGCGCGATGATAATATCACGACGGTTCTATCGTGGGAACCGTGCGTGATGATAATATCACGAGCGGTTCTTTAATAGAGCCGTGCGTGATACTAATATATACAGAGCGGTTCTTTAATTGAACCGCTCAGTGATACTCGAAATATCACGAGCGGTTGTAAATAGAACCGTGCGTGATATATACTATATCATGAGCGGTTGAATATAGAACCGCTCAGTAATATACTGTATCCGAGGCGACTCTATTAAAGAACCAAATCGTGATATTATGTTCTGACGGTTCCACGATAGAAGCGAAATGCATGATATTTTGTACCTCTTCGTCTCCCGTGCGATATGTCTCTTCATCTCACCAGCGCTATAGCTCCCGATGATTTGGGTCTCTTCGTCTCATGCTCTGAATTTATTCCTTATTTTATATAAAAGGATCATCCGCCATTGAAGATGATCATCCCACACATTTATAAGAAAACAGAAATGGCCACCTCTTCCTTGTCGCGGCATTGATAGCCTTCTGGCGCCTTTATGCGAGCACCTCTCTGTTGTCTGTTTGACCGTGTGCATGCGAAGAACACTGTTTCAACAATGTCTTCACTCCTCTGCCGGCGAGAATTTGCGGGAGCGGTGGCGGCCACCTTCGTCGTCTTGACATCCTCCTCCACCGTGTCTTAGGGTGATCTCCCACTTTCGGCGAGTTTATCGTCCCGGCGTGGTCCTCGAATGAGGTTGCACATCTCCAAGAGGCTTGCCGTGACTTGGACTGCGTTATCGACGCGACAAGCGGCACCGAATCCATCAGCGAGACCCACTGAAGCAAGGAAGAGAGGCTATGGGCTCAATACTTCTTGATTCTGATGCGATGGTCTTGAGGAGACATCAACGAGCGCGTCACCGGTGGGCGCATTTGGGACCGTTATTCACGCTGAACGAGAACCGTCCGATGCCGACTGCCGCCTATGAAGTATTGAACACGGAGATAGCGATCTACCTCCGTCACTAGAAAAACTTTATTTACAAATTTTTGGTTTCTACCTTTTGAAGACTATTATCTTTTCATCTTTTCTTAATCTTTTTGTTTAATTATATCAGAGACGGTTTAATCTTTTTGTTTAATTATGTCAGCGATGTGTGATCTTTTCTTAATCTTTTTGTTTAATGATATGACAGACGGTTTGTAAAAGAACCGTTTGTGATAAGTCACTATCACAGACGGTTCCAAATGTAACCGTCTGTAAAAGTTCAACACAGACGGCTCCTTGGGAACCGTTTGTGATGAGGCGTCAGTATCACAGACGGTTCTGATTACCAACCGTCTGGGATACTACACAGACGGTTCGTAGAATTAACCGTCTGTGATACCACAGATGGATCTTATTAGGAACCGCGCGATAATTCCTGAGCACGTTCCAAAGGGAACAAATCAGTATAAGTTTAACACAGACGGCTCCTTCGGAACCGTATGTGATAAGGCATCAAGTATGACCTGTTTTGTAGTAGTGAGTAGGGGATGACTTCTTTTAGGGCAAAGCTTCTGGCACAATTAATGCATGGCAGAAAGAGACGTTGGGAAGGACCAAAAAGTGACAGGCCACTGCTCCCAACTGCTCTGACCCTAACACACGCACGGGTGCATGAAAACCATGACGACCAGACCTCAGGGAGCTCAGGTGGAAGAAAAACAGGGCCGAGGGAGGTCCTGGATGTCCCTGATGCACTCGGGGTGGTCCTGGACGTCCCGGATCGGCCAAGACAGAGGGGGTTTTAATGGCTAGGAGGTCCGAGCGCACGGGAGGTGCAGGCGTTGGATTCCAATCTGGCGCCCAGACATGCCCGCTGCGAGACCGAGCCCGAGGAGGTCTAGGGGCTGGCTCAACCGAGCCCGATAGACTGAGCCTGACTCGGGTCTGAGTCAGACTCAGATCTACGGTTCCAGAAATTAAACTTCAATAGGAGCTGATCTTTGGAGACTTAAATAGAGTAGCAATTCAACTTCAAAAATCATGAGATTTTTGCGAAGCTGCTGGATGAGCTATTTACCTTAAATAAAATTTGTAGAGGTTTTGGTGTTGTGGATTTTCCTCAAAAATCTTAACAAGGTGCTGGTCTAATGTTCACTGAATTTAAATAGGTTTATTGACCTCCAAAAATATTCAAACAATTTCTAAAAATTGTGAAATTTTTCAGAGGGGTTACACATCAACCCCAGAATTTAGGAAAAATATTTCCCGGAGATGATCATAATATTTGACAAGAATGTTTTTGAAGGATCAATATTTGAATAAACAGACTTGTGACTTTGTATTTCTATAAGTTCTTTACAACAAATGCTCAAGGCATATAGGAAATACAAGATGTAAGAAAAGTTTTTAATTTCTAGTCATTTTCTTACATTGGAAACACAAGTCTGAAACTTGGGATGTTACACCTTTGTTCCCTGGCTGCAAGCCGGAATACACAAGGTTGTCAACCGTACTTGAACTGCTGAAATTGAATGCGAGCAATGGTTGGTCCGACAAGAGTTTCACGGCATTGTTAGGTCTCTAGCGGACATCTGCCGGGAGAAGCGTGTTGCCAGCACCACCTACCAAGCCAAGAAGGTTCTTTGTCCATTGGGAATGGAAGTTGAAAGAATACATGCATGTCCGAACGATTGTATCTGTATCGTAAAGAGTATGTAGACTTGCATGTATGTCCCGTGTGCAAAGCATCCCGATACAAGCATAAGAATACTGCTAAGGTGAAGCAAGGACCTCCTGCTAAGGTGTTGTGGTATCTGCATGTGATCCCATGTTTGAAGCGTTTATTTGCGAACCGAAAGGAGGCAAGATTGATGCGTTGGCACTCGGAGCGTAAGAAAGATGGAAAGCTAAGACACCTGCTGATTACGCCGGTGGAGAAACTTCGATCGTACCTTCAAAGAGTTCGGTGCGGAACCAAGGAACATAAGGTTAGGGTTGAGTCAGATGGAATGAATCCTTTCGGTAACATGAGCGGTAGACATAGCTTTGGCAGTGAATCTATGTATGTACAACCTTCCTTCTTGGTGTGTATGAAGCGGAAGTACATTTTGATGTCACTACTTATCCAAGGGCCGAAGCAACACTGGGAGCGATATTGATGTGTACCTAGCACCATTCTGGATGATCTTGTGGCAATCGTGGAGCGAAGAGGTACAAGTATGGGATGCTACAAGCGAGAGAACTTCTCTTCGCACCATGTTGTTCTCGCACTATCAATGATTTTCATGCCCTTGGTAACTGTCGGGCTTGATGCGAAGGAGCCAAAGCCTGTCCGCACTGCTTAGATGCTACGGAGAGTGTATGGCTGAACAACTCGCGCAAAACTGTGTATATACGTCACCGTAGGTTCCTTCCCAGGAGTCACCCATACCGCAAGATGAAGAAACAATTCGACGGAAATAAGGAGGACAGTTCAGCTCCAAGGGCTTTTAGAGGGAAAGAGGTCTATGATATGGTTAAGGATATCGATGTTGTGCTTGGGAAGGGACGTAAATTAAAAACCCGTCAGAAGAACATCTGGAAGAAGCGGTCAATTTTTTGGGACTTGCCTTATTGGGAGCACTTAGAAGTTCGTCACTGCATCGACATCATGCACGTGGAGAAGAATGTATGTGAAAGCTTGATTGGTCTCTTACTGAACATTAGTGGCAAAACAAAGGAATGTGTTAACGCACGACGTGACTTGGTTGATATGAATATAAGGACCGAGTTAGCACCGAAAGAGACCGATAAAGGACGAACATACCTTCCACCAGCTTGCTACACTATGTCCAAGGCCGAGAGAAATAAATTGTGCCAAAGCTTGCATGGTGTCAAAGTCCCGTCTGGTTACTCCGCTAACATTAAGAAACTTGTTTCTATGCAAGATTTGAAAGTAATTGGTATGAAGTCTCATGATTGTCATGTGCTGATGACACAAATGCTTCCTGTTGCAATTATGGGTATCTTGCCGAACAAGGTCCGAGTGGCAATCTTGAGCGTGTGTTATTTCTTCAACTCCATTGCTCAGAAGGTCATCGATCCCCAAGGACTAGATGCTCTACAGGCCGAGGTGGTGATGACTCTATGTCATCTTGAGATGTATTTCCCTCTGTCATTTTTCGATATCATGGTCAATCTCATTGTCCATCTTGTGAAAGAGATAAAGATATGCGGTCCTGTGTTCCTACGTCATATGTACCCGTTCGAGAGGTATATAGGAATTCTCAAGTCCTACATACGGAATCGATCTCGACCGGAGAGCAGCATCATCGAAGGTTATGCAACCGAAGAGGTCATTGAGTTCTGCGTTGACTACATGGCTCAGGTGGAACCGATAGGTGTGCCTCTATCTCGTCATGAGTGAATGCTGGATGGTATCGGGACCATCGGAAGGAAATCAATCACTCCCGATCTGGATATGTACGCTCAAGCCCATTTCACGGTCTTGCAACACATGACCCAATTGTCCCCGTACATCGACGTGCACAAAGACATGGTACGCCAACAGAATCCAGACCGATCGGAGGTTTGGATCACGAGAGAGCACAACCGTCGGTTCAACGAATGGTTAAAGGTGCGAATCATGACTGGGAGGTCATCAAATGATGATACGCTGCTATGGTTGGCAAAAAGGCCACAATTTACAATTGTCACATGGCAAGGATATGACAAAAATGGGTACACATTTTATACGGCTCGGAGATAGGAAAGCACGACCCGAACAAAGCGGTGTCGCATAGATGCATTCGATCTGGATGGGTGAGGAGCTCGTACTATGGGCAAATAGAGGAGATATGGGAGCTCGACTCGTGCTTTTCAAGATCCCCTATTTCGGTGCCGTTGGGTCCATCTCCACAGGTGAAGATCGACAAGTACGGCGTCACTACCGTGGACCTCGATCGTGTCAGATACAAAGACGAACCATTCGTACTGGCTAACCAAGTTGTTCAAGTCTTCTATGTAACCGACCCGGCAAATAAGAAGCGTCACGTAATTCTTCATGGAAAAAGAAGGATTGTTGGAGTTGAGAATATAGTGGACAAGGAAGAATACAATCAATTTGACGAGTTGCCTACTTTCGGAGACAGCATCAGGCTCGAGGAAGAACCCAGTGAGGAAGCTAGCTATATGCGCGTCGATCATCATGAAGGGCTATATTTTAATTAAGAAATTACTCCATTGTAATTAATTTATTTCATAACATCATGTGTTATGGGCTTGTAATATGTTGTACGTATATTTTGATGTCAACGTGGAATTTTAATCGCTCTTGTCCTTGTGGACCGTATATTTTGGTGCATTAAAAATTCATTCAATTTGAAAAATAGTCCAGCTGCACCACCTTTCTAGAAACCTAAAAAACTGAAATTTCATGGCAAATAGTCCAACACCTTTGCAAAGAAACTGGCATACTCATGACTAATCCTGCGATGCGTCATCGCGAGAAGGCGGCGTAGTCGTCCCACCCTTCCACACCGCGGCCGGTGCTCGTGCACGGTGGCCATCCTCCGACAATGCCCACACCCGGCCCGGTGCCGGCCTTCTTCCCCATGCCGCGCTGGACCATGTCGTGGCGAGCCTCGCACCGCTGCACTCCGGTTGGTCTTGGCCGTCTGCGCACCGCCGCCGGTCACCTCGCCCTCGACCTGGCTGATGTAGTGCTTCCCAACGTCACGCGTCTCGCCGGCCGTTTAGAGGAGGAGGCCGAGCATGTAGGCCGCGGCCTTGTGGTCGGCCACAGCCGCCCGTTCAAGGAACATGAGGCCGCGCTGCATGTCTTGGGGCGTGAAGACAAGCCCGAGGCCGACGATGAAACAAGCCCCCGGGTTGCCGGCACCGGCCAGGTGGTTGACGACGGCGAGGAAGCGCTCGTTGTCCTGCCACTTGATCACCTCCTCTCGCTCCAGCGCCACGCGCCTTGTGAGGACCCGGTTTATTCGGCATGCTTGTTTAACCATCCACTTGGTCTAACAGTACAAATCAAATAAACCAAGCCTCGAGATATGTATACTTCCCGAGTGCAGATACACACCTGTTACAAAATCTGCATCAATTCCATTCATACACATAGAGTCGAAGCAAAAGCAACAAATGAAAGACATACATAATATAAAGAGAGTTATTACAAAGAGAGGCCAACCGGCCAAATAACACATAAGTAATTAATTTAAGCAATGGAAGCAAAAGGGCCATAAGATGGCAATAACGAAAGCCAATCGGTGTGCCTTTACCACAAGGCAACCAACCGGACCGCCAAGCTAATCGTCCCCAACGAGACGCAACACTGACTCACAAAAGTGAGGCCCATGGGGCTCACCTTCTTCCTCTGCAACAATTAATATTAAACAAAGCGGATGAGTACAAAACTTGTTTTGTACTCATGCAAGACCGACGTGTGAGATAACAGAACTATAATTAACTACATGCAAGCTTTATTTAAGTGGATGAAGCTTTGGACTCATTTTCACATAAAGCAAGTTTCCATTTGCAATAAGGTAATAGATTCGAGCAAGTTTGCAATTAATTTTTATTGTTCAAATAAAAGAGAGACAATTATAACAATAGATAGATGACAACACCAACCTAGAAGCAACTAACCCATAGTCACCACAACAATAGCATGAAGTCCCCTTCATACCACCCATGTCAAGTTTAAGTTTTTAAAAGGTTGTAGTCTAGTTCTTGTGGGAAATAACCAAGCGTGTCCATAACCTAGGGCGAGGCTATTCGAATAGTTTTAACCTGCGGGTGTACCAATGTACCCACACGATAGACCGCCTTTCCACGACCACGGTTAGCACACTTCCTTTGGTATGCGTGCATGGCTAAGTCTAACAAGGCGCTTTCCAATGGGCGATGCTAATTAAGAGCTGCAACCCACGGAGAAAGACACATTAGACAGCCTAACAGGCTGCTAATGCTCCCCTCAACACCACAAACACACACACACGGGAACACATCCACCGACCAGCTTATAATTAACACCTCCTAAAGTACTTAGTCAAGAGAGGTTCCATAGCCCCCTCGTGTGGTTAGCACGCAATAATTGCTTGGATCAATGGCACAAGTAACTCGGTCCTTAAGGACATAGGCACCATTCCAATCACACCCAACAGATCACCCAACATACCATTGTGCCCAAGCCAAGATATAATTTTTGTTTTCGTTTTGATTTGCAAATTGGTAAAACACAAGGGTTGGGTATAATGGAATAATAATAGCGAGTGTGATCAAGATCACCAAACTAAGTCGATGATCGCTTAATACTACCGATAACTAGGCATGGCTAAGCAATATTTATTCGAAATCTACTAAGTGACAAGAGCTCATCCAACGAACTCTAATCACAGCAAATAACCTAGGCTTAGGTAGTAGAGGATATTGATTTACCTACAGATTATGCAACTAGGGATTAACTAATCAATTTAACAACCAAATAGCAATGCATACATACAGTTTGAACAAAGTATTAGACTTTAAAAGTAATGGGATTGAATGGGAAATGATCAAACTGCTTGCCTTCTTGCTGTTGCTCAAATGGTTGCGGAGGGTCGTTCTCAGGGTTACCGCAAATATCGAATCCTAAGCGAAAGAGCGAAAACAACCAATAAGACGAGCAACACATAAACAAAAGAGCAAGCAAAACTTATCCAAATGCGACGAAATTTATACACAAGGTAAAATACGAATATACCTAGTCATAGGAACTGGAAAAACCTAATTTGGATTTGTGGTGCAAAAGATATTCTCTAAAAACCTATTTTCGGCCATAATTAGTACTGCAGCAAAAACATTTTCTAGAAAGATTTTGAAGCTGAAATTTTTATGGTAGCTACCTACTGGTGTAGTGATAAGCCATATAAAATTTCAGGTCATTTGGAGTTATATTGAAAGGGTTATGATTTGTTTAAATTTTTAGGGTATTAAACTAAAATATGATCCTTATGATTTTTAAAAACAGTAAAATTTGTGAAACCAATTTTCCCAGCAAATACATTAGCAGTGGAAGCTAATCCAATTGGATTCATACAAAAAGGATCTATAGATTAAAAGTTATGCATTTTACAAGTTTGCTAAAGTTCTGAAAAACAGTATTAAGTTCACTTGTTTACTATTTTTGAAAATGGTTTTCCAGATTTGATCATGGTCTACAATTATTTTTATTTAAGTTCAAGGTATAAGGAAGCTAACAAAACTGGAACCATCTAATTTGGATCTAAGATGACAAAGATATGAAAATGAGAAGACCCTAATGTGATACTGATTTCTGGACTTAGCACTCTCGGGACTTCACTAACATCCAGAGATGTGGACGAATCCGAGCCGTTGATCCTGGATCGGACGGCCCACGCGCACAGCGCGCACATCACACACACAGCGCCCACCGAGGCTCGCCGTTGGATCAAAATCCAACGGTCCAGATGGAGATGGCATTCGGACCGAACGAATGCCTTCACAATCTCAGCCGTTGATCGAGCATCACACGCCCGAGCGCTCCAGAGCAAGGCTACGGCGCGCGCGAGTCAGCGACGGTGGACCGTTGATCTTGGATCCAACGGCTCCGGTTGAATCAGGCCAACTCACACGCTGGGCGCGCGAGACAGGGGAGCGACGCGGAGGTTTCCTGCCCGTCGATCGCTAGATCCGACGGCTAGGGCTGGGCCACGTCGCCCTCGGTGAGCCTCGTCCGACAACGGGCATTCCTCGCCGCCGCTCGCTGGCGTGATGCCGCGAGGAGGCCCAGGAGTGCGAGCAAAACAGCGGGGCGCAATAGCCTCACGCCACGACCGCGCTCGCAACCTCGCGGAGATGGCTCACGCGCGCGGCGTGACACGGCGGGGCGGAGAAGGTTCTACGGTAAAAATGGAGCATGCGATACGGCTAAGATCATGCTCCGCTACCACGTGTGCTAGCTACTGGAGGGCTTAGAGGACTCACCGGGATGTTGCGGAGAGGTTGAGCAGGTCGGAGGTGGGCCGGCGGCGGAGAACCGAAGGCGGCGGCGGAGCCTTCACGAGGAGGAGCCACCCTGGACAACACAAATAGGACCGGATGGTGCCATTAGGTCCGCAAGGCCCCAGAGAAGGTTCAGCCGAAAGGGGTAGGGGGTTGGAGGTCATACCGGCACCGGAGAAGAAGAGGGGCATTTCTGGCCGCCGAAGGGGAACCTCCAAATTGGAGCCCTCCTGCGAGGATCAAGACCAATTGAGTTAGGGTTAATTGTAGTGCCCCAGAATAGAATTCGGGAAGAAACCTAGTTAAGTAAAAGGAAAAAAGTATTAGGAAGTTGTTTCCGGCGAAGGACTAGTTGGAAATTATGTTATAGCGGGAGAAAGAGGGGGGTTTTTGAAAGTTTCCGAAAACTTGGGCCTGGGCTTTGGCCCATAGGGGCCCATGTGTGGCCGGCCAAGGGGGGGAGAGCATCTCCTTTTCCCTCCCCCCTCCTAACCCTAGCCGCCTCTCTCCCTTGCCCCATTCCCTCCACCCGTGAGCCCTCCTCTCTCCCTTAGGCAGCCGCCCCATCCTCTCCCCTGCGCACCACCCTTGCCATGGTCTCCCCAGCTGCTGTACTCCCTTGCCCTTGCGCCTCCTCGCTGCGGCAAAGCCCGCCCGTCTTCCTCGCTTGCCGACTCGGAGAAGAAGGAGTTCGCTGGTGGTGATCGGCTATTGGAGGGGGAAGAAGAGGAAGAGATTGGGACCATCTTTGGGGGAAGAGCTCGCTGGTGGGTGCTCGTCGTGCCCGGCAAACGGTTCTTCAAGGGTAACCACGTTTTCCCCTCGTTTAGATGCCTTAGCACTTAATTGTTCTATGTCGGTAATTCTGTCGCCTCATGGCAGATCGCGTTAGAGGGACGTTTTGATATAGTTAAGTGCGGATTCAGCCTCGGGCGTCTCCTAGAAAGTTGTAGAGGACGTCAATAGCTTTCAATGAAGTGCTAGATCATAATTTTTGGACCCCTGTAGCAAAGTTATGATTTTATTAATGCAGCTGTTCTGCAACCCTGTCAGTTTCTGGACAGGTTTTAGTGATATGAACTTTGCGATCAGTTAAAGATATAATTAGAGGATCTCAGTATAACAAAAGTTGTAGATAATTGTCGTAGCTTTCAGGGAAGCACAAGAACGCGAAATTTGGTTAAACGATCTGAAAGTTATGATAGTTTTAGTGCGCTGTCCAGAAAGGGTGACGTGAAATCGATGTTTTGTTAATCAGGTTAAAAGTGATTTTAGATGGCCGAATCAGGGGAGCTCACCAACTAGGTTTAGTTGGGAAATTTGATAACCTTTCAATGAAGTCCAAGAACACGTAATTTGGACCTCTGTACAGAAAGATATGAATTTTAGAACTTAACTGTTCACAGAAGGTACAGAACAGCAATTAGAAATTTGGAGTCGGGATTGGGTTGCGAGCTATTGCCAGTTGTGTTTGTTTTTAGAATTCATGTGGTTCGTTACTGTGGTCTTAGTCTATGTTCTTGATTGAATTTAGGTGGGGAAGAGTACCGGAGGCAGCACGACTTCACGTTCCCAGTTCTCACGTGGTTAAGGCAAGTGCATTGTTTGATTTGTGAATGTGTTTGGTGGTCATGATTGTGTGCTTCTCGATATGTGGTAGCATAGTGAGATTGTTGGCTTGATGTTGATTTAAGATTGATGGGTGCGTCATATATGTCCATGCTCTATTGTTGTATGTACTTACTGTCTTGTGGTAATTTGATGATGATTAAATGATGAGCATGTGCATATTGAGATCATATTGAGGCTTGGTCATGTGGTGACCAAGTATGTTTCCTTTGAGATCCCGTCATGAAGGTGACGGGCCGAGATCCTCACTGCGTGGAGTGTGGGCTTGAGTCCCCATTACTTGCGGAGTAATGGGCAATTGGTCCTGTGCGTGCGCGCCGCGAGCATGGGTATCGGCGGCGGTTGCATACTCTGCATTACGGTGTAATGCACACGAAAGATAAAAGAAAGGATCCTTGAGCATTGCATCTGCATGTGAAGTGTTTGTTGTTGATCTTCTATATATTGATGCTGATGTTATGGCTTCTATTTACGTACTTGCTGAGCGTGGACTCACTCTTGCGTTGTTGTTGTTTTAGGTACCGAGCCAAGAACGACATGCATGGGGAAGTAGAGCGCTAGTCACACACATGCCACATGAACTAAATAAAGTTGAATGATCTTGAGATAGTAATTGTTATTAGTAAATGGCGAGATGCTCAAAGGTTTATTATATCTTGTGTCTTGAGGTGGTTTAAGTGTAATAACGATGAGTAGTTGAACTTTATACTTCAACTGGATTCTGGATATGTAGCATATCTTTGATTATCTTTTGATGTCTCTAGATGGTAGTTTGGTTAATTTATGATTCATTTGAATGTTGGAACCTCCGTGTAATTAACTTTACAAGGGAGGTTCTGCTAAATTATTAAGTTTGCTATGATTAGAATTATTAGGGTTTGTTTAGTAGCATTCCGGCTCATGTTGGTACAGGGTGTTCTGATTAGTATCGGCGAGGCGTGTAGGTCCGTGGTGATTGGATTTACAACCTAGGCAACTTAAATTGCTAAAATTTTGTAATGGTTAATGAACTTATAAACTGACACCTTTGGTGCAGTGAGGATGGGATGGGTCAAGCATTGCATTTACGCTTAGTTGAGTTGTATTAATGATTCTGTTTGAGATGATCTGTTATATCTATAGCATAATACTATGGTTATTATGTGGGGTAACCCATGTTGAGAGATGGAGGTAGTGGTTGTGGTCTGGGCTATACCAGTTACACCACCGTTAAGTGGTATAGGAATAGCGAAGTATCCACTTAAGAGATCGTAGTATGAGCGTTGGTAGCGAGTTTACTTAAAGAGTTGTTCTCTTCCCGAATTTGAATTTGGTCAACTCTTATCCAGTTGAGATTGATGAGTTTCTCTTGGGTTATTCATTCTTGTGGTTGATAGGTTACTTTGAGAAAAGTTGATGCGTTTCCATTGGTTTACTTTGCCCCTTAAAGCATTTATTGTTTTCCCAATCTGTTGAGTTAATCTTGCGGCGCGAATTTGGTTAATCGTAAAGATTGGCCTTTGTGTTGGAGTTCTGTTTGTCTTATTGGAAAACATGACCACATTATTTCACTTGATGTTTTGGTTAATAAAAGTTTCGTTTTGCAAGTCCTTTAGTACAAGAAAGCTTTGAATCAATGTAACTTCCTTGGGTATTTAGTGTTGAAGTTGAATGGTTCTCTTTTATGAAAGAAAATATTAAATTCTTTAGCGATGTCTTCTTGTGGTTAAGATGGAGGTTATAAACAAAGAAATTGATGGGAATGATATGTGTTATCGGTGAAGTCTGGAGTGTGTGAATGATCGATCATAACTAAGATCCTTCAAAGGAAAGCTCATAAATTTGAAAGTGTCTTGTAGTAGTTCTTGATGAGCCGTGTTTAATAGTACAACTATACCTAATTGTAAACCGTAGAGTTAACAAGAAGGGTGGAACATTTATGAATTGATTGGATCATTAAGAGTGATACATTTGGTAAACTTCTTTGGTAAATTGGATTAACGGATCGCAATGGATTAACCTAACCGTTTGGGATGGTTAAGTACAAAAGGAGTTAGATTATTGTGTTAGTGGATATTAATCTTGGAGTAACCCTTGGTGGATGTTTAGTGATTATATGTAATTGTTAGGTGCAATTATTGACTATTAAAGTTTGGTGTTGAGCTTTACTAAGAGGAAAATTGATGGGATTTAATAGATGAACAATAATTACATGATGGTAGAACTATCGGATAATAGTATGTCATTGATGGAAGGGCTTTGGAATAACCTTTTAAATTGTGTAGTTAGTTCCTCTAAATAAAATGGTTGTTGTAGTGAGGGTGTAAGAATCAGTATGCACTCATTTGAGGATGAGATGATAAAGGGTATGTCACATTTTGGTGAGCCTTGGTGGCTAATAAGGGAAGAGTTGAGGATAACGAATCTTGTTAAAGTGAATTATTCTTGGTGTTGATAAGACTGTCCACAAGAGATTGTGACGTCGGAGTGGTGATGATTCTTCTAGAAGAAAAAATAAGTCGATTGCTTTTAGTAGTATCGGATAAATGAAATGTTTGGAGTTTGGCATTCTTGATCCTTTGGTTGTTCATGATTTATGTCGTAGATGATATTAGTTTGACCAATGAGGCGTATTGGAAGGTTCTATTTAGTTCTTAAGTGATTAATGTGATTTGGTTTTAAAGGTACTACTGTTTGGGTTGACAAGTAATGATGTAATCAAAGAAAACTGTTTTAATTGTTGTGGAAAATGAGTACCATAAGCATTTGAGGTTGGGGTTGAGAATTGTAATTTGCAACCTTTCTGCGTTCTGACTTAAGAGTTTCTTGGGTTTCCTTAGCAATGTTTATCATGATTTATGGAGGTTTGAAAATTTCTTCTTGTGGGACATGTGCCCACTGGCGTGGACTTGTGTTTTGTTTTTTTGAGATCATTACTATTTGATTGTTACTCTTGGTCTCGTGCTCATTCCGACGAGCAAAGCTTGTGTGTTGAACCTTGTATTTGTTTGTTTCTTCCTTTTGAGAAAGGATTTAACCTACTTGTGTTGCCAAGTCTAATAGAAGTATTATGGTGGTTGGTTGGAGGTGGACAAGTATTTTGTAGTGGTGAGATTTTGGGAACCAGTCTATGTGAAGAACAGATAGAAGGTGTATTGGTTTTGACCTATAACTTCTTTGAGAGATTTTTATGGAATGATTGTCATTGGAAACAAGCTGATTAGTGTTTAGACTAGTGGAACCTAAGGCGAATTATGATCCATTAACCTTTGTCCATGTTGGAATATTGGGATTAACGAAATTATGGACTCTTGATAAACTTATCGAGTATCGCAATTGGATACTTAGTATGATTGTGCGAGAAGAGTTTTGATGGTGAAGGTTAATGAGAGTAGCGGTGTGGAGAAACCTAAGTGTTGTGCTAATTAATGGGATAGCGAGGAATTGTTGAGTTATGATCAAGTATGATTCGCCTCGATGAGGTAACCCTATGGGGTTAGATTATCTCTAAGTATAACTTGGTCAAGAATTTATTTGTTAATTGGCGTTGGTGATTGAGTATGTTTGAATCTTGGTCAAGCGGTTAAGGTTTCATGACGGGTATATTGTGGTTGTGTAATGAATTGGATTGGTGTGGATTAGAGAAGGTCTAAGGCTGTGAAATAAATCGCCTTGGGACGGTTACTTCATTAGTGAGGCGTGGATGTTAATGATTAAGTTTTTGTTGAGCTATGTGAAATTTTAGTGAAAGAATTTAAGGATTTCCTATCAATCATAATAGAAATTCATTGCAGGAGACTTCGAGGTTGATTTTGGGCTTTGCATTTTTATATTAGAACCTTCGATGCCAATGATTATGTGCAGAAGTGGTAGAATAAGAGTGGATTCCGAGTAGTGGACTGATCATTGATAGTATCCTTTGGAGCTAGTATATGAGAGGGTGGGATGTGAATTTCAAAATTGTTCATCCTTAACGGATTAAGGGATGTGATAGTGGGTGAAATCTATATTGAGTTGTGTTAGAAATTATTTTGACAAGTTCATTGGTAGTGAAATTGGCTAGAGTCGAGATTGTGGGTTGGAAGAGTCTCCTGCATAAGTGTGGGTTTTGTGATTGGTAGAGCATAGGTTTGAGGTTGCCAATTTAAGAGAAATGAGTTAATGCGTTATGCAATGATTTGGGATCCTTTGGTTTAAGAAAGTAATTTCTTAAAAGAAAGATTGTGGTAAAGTGGCGTGATCTTAGATAGTGAGATGCTTTCTTAGTTCTTACTTGAACTACGTGGTTATGATGGATGTCGATTATAAAATTGAGTTGGTTCTTGTCGGTATGTGTGATTCCTTCCAGTTAGGAAAAGGGGTAAAACTGGTTTTTTTTTTCGAGTGATTTCGCTTTTGGCTTGTGTGGCTTTTATTTCTAAACTGCCTATTTTGGAAAGTGGAAAAGATTTCGTGGTAAATCTATTGATTTTGGTTTGGGCTCTTCTAAGAGAAGGTGACTTTAAGTTGGATGCATTTTGACTCCTTTGTTTTGATTGAGTTTTCGGATAAGTGAGTTGGCAGGCGAGTTCTTTGTGCGTCCCTTGTACAGGAGATGCTGCTTGCTTAGGTAAAGTGATCGATTGAGTGTTGGAACAAGAGTTCTGCGGGTTCTGTGCAGACGATGTACTTCGGTACAAAAAGGAAGTTTAACCAAAGGTGTGTTGGATAGGTTCCTTAGTCACGGGAATATGTAGATTGGCATATCGCTAGGACCGTCTCGAGTACTTGCGCGGAGTACGCAATGTCTTGTGTTCTTCGGTGCTGAGAGAGCACATGAGAGGTCCGGAGCTTAAGTTTTTGTTGGAGCTGTTGACCACGAAGTAAGACCTTACTTTTGAGTCCCGTGTGTGGAGCGTACCCGTAAGGGTCGAGATTAGTCTTGAAGTGAAAGACGTTATCCGTCAAGGTGATGGGATCATATAAGTCTGAGAGGGAAGCGTCTTGTGAAGTGGAATCTCGCATGCGCGAGCAGTGTACGGGATTGTTCACAGCGGGTGGGTGGTAACGTTAGTAAGTTTCATTGTGATTATTCCTTGACGTTTAACGTGGTTAGAATTGGGACGAATTCGGTTTAAGGGGGTAGAATGTAGTGCCCAGAATAGAATTCGGAAGAAACCTAGTTAAGTAAAAGGAAAAAGTATTAGGAAGTTGTTTCGTGAAGGACTAGTTGGAAATTATGTTATAGCGGGAGAAAGAGGGGTTTTGAAAGTTTCGAAAACTTGGGCTGGGCTTTGGCCATAGGGGCCCATGTGTGGCGGCCAAGGGAGAGCATCTCCTTTCCCTCCCCTCCTAACCCTAGCCGCCTCTCTCCTTGCCCCATTCCCTCCACCCGTGAGCCCTCCTCTCTCCTTAGGCAGCCGCCCCATCCTCTCCCCTGCGCACCACCCTTGCCATGGTCTCCCCAGCTGCTGTACTCCCTTGCCCTTGCGCCTCCTCGCTGCCGGCAAAGCCCGCCCGTCTTCCTCGCTTGCCGACTCGGAGAAGAAGGAGTTCGCTGGTGGTGATCGGCTATTGGAGGAAGAAGAGGAAGAGATTGGGACCATCTTTGGGGAAGAGCTCGCTGGTGGGTGCTCGTCGTGCCCGCAAAGCGGTTCTTCAAGGGTAACCACGTTTTCCCCTCGTTTAGATGCCTTAGCACTTAATTGTTCTATGTCGGTAATTCTGTCGCCTCATGGCAGATCGCGTTAGAGGGACGTTTTGATATAGTTAAGTGCGGATTCAGCCTCAGGCATCTCCTAGAAAGTTGTAGAGGACGTCAATAGCTTTCAATGAAGTGCTAGATCATAATTTTGGACCCCTGTAGCAAAAGTTATGATTTTATTGGTGCAGCTGTTCTGCAACCCTGTCAGTTTCTGGACAGGTTTTAGTGATATGAACTTTGCGATCAGTTAAAGATATAATTAGAGGATCTCAGTATAACAAAAGTTGTAGATAATTGTCGTAGCTTTCAGGAAGCACAAGAACGCGAAATTTGGTTAAACGATCTGAAAGTTATGATAGTTTTAGTGCGCTGTCCAGAAAGGGTGACGTGAAATCGATGTTTTGTTAATCAGGTTAAAAGTGATTTTAGATGGCCGAATCAGGGAGCTCACCAACTAGGTTTAGTTGGGAAATTTGATAACCTTTCAATGAAGTCCAAGAACACGTAATTTGGACCTCTGTACAGAAAGATATGAATTTTAGAACTTAACTGTTCACAGAAGGTACAGAACAGCAATTAGAAATTTGGAGTCGGGATTGGGTTGCGAGCTATTGCCAGTTGTGTTTGTTTTAGAATTCATGTGGTTCGTTACTGTGGTCTTAGTCTATGTTCTTGATTGAATTTAGGTGGGGAAGAGTACGGAGGCAGCACCGACTTCACGTTCCAGTTCTCACGTGGTTAAGGCAAGTGCATTGTTTGATTTGTGAATGTGTTTGGTGGTCATGATTGTGTGCTTCTCGATATGTGGTAGCATAGTGAGATTGTTGGCTTGATGTTGATTTAAGATTGATGGGTGCGTCATATATGTCCATGCTCTATTGTTGTATGTACTTACTGTCTTGTGGTAATTTGATGATGATTAAATGATGAGCATGTGCATATTGAGATCATATTGAGGCTTGGTCATGTGGTGACCAAGTATGTTTCCTTTGAGATCCCGTCATGAAGGTGGCGGGCCGAGATCCTCACTCGTGGAGTGTGGGCTTGAGGTCCCCATTACTTGCGGAGTAATGGGCAATTGGTCCTGTGCGTGCGCGCTGCAGCATGGGTATGCGGCGGCGGTTGCATACTCGCATTACGGTGTAATGCACACGAAAGATAAAGAGAAAGGATCCTTGAGCATTGCATCGCATGTGAAGTGTTTGTTGTTGATCTTCTATATATTGATGCTGATGTTATGGCTTCTATTTACGTACTTGCTTGAGTCCGTGGACTCACTCTTGCGTTGTTGTTGTTTTAGGTGCGAGCCAGAAACGACATGCATGGGGAAGTAGACTGCTAGTCACACACATGCCACATGAACTAAATAAAGTTGAATGATCTTGAGATAGTAATTGTTATTAGTAAATGGCGAGATGCTCAAAGGTTTATTATATCTTGTGTCTTGAGGTGGTTTAAGTGTAATAACGATGAGTAGTTGAACTTTATACTTCACTGGATTGCTGGATATGTAGCATATCTTTGATTATCTTTTGATGTCTCTAGATGGTAGTTTGGTTAATTTATGATTCATTTGAATGTTGGAACCTCCGTGTAATTAACTTTACAAGGGAGGTTCTGCCGAAATTTATTAAGTTTGCTATGATTAGAATTATTAGGGTTTGTTTAGTAGCATTCCAGGCTCATGTTGGGCTGGGGTGTTACATTAATGCTCACGGAGGTGAGGGAGTTGAGAGGGAACCAAGCGCCGAGCCCGAGAGCCACTGGATGAGAGCTTCACCGAGAAGCTCCTGCGGCAGCAATGGCGGAAATGGCCGCGGGTGAGTTTGGGGCTCGCCCAAGCTTGGCGAGTGCAAGAGAGAGTTGCGGAGAGAGTAAAGGAAGCCAAAGGAGGGGACGCAGAAGCTTAAGTAGCAGTGGGGGGGCACGGGGACCTCAACGGCTCTCCCTCTCACGGGCGAGGTGACCTCGGGTGCTCGAGCAAGCGAGTGCGTGAGAGGTCGGGAGGCGACTTTGGAAGTGGCGCGCGACAACATTTAATGCGCGGCAGCAATAGTCGTTGGAGGGCCCCCCGAGACGACTCGGCCGGCTGCGGCGCTCGTGCGAGAGAGTGGCGAAAAGGCCGGGAGAGCGAGAGGAAGGAGACGCCACGCCACCGCAAGATCGGATCCGATGGTTAAAGCGCGAGCGTCGGCGCCTCGGTGGCGAAACCAAGGCCACCGATGGAGATCAAGCGCGCTGCAGGCGAGCCACGTCGACAGACCCAGCCCCGAGTCGGAGCTGCTAGTGGACTCGGTCGAGACAAGACGGCTGAGTCGGACTCTAGTCTGGCTCGGTCGCATGAACAGTACTTGACCAGATTGGGTTTGATTTTTAGAGCTGAAACTTGGGGATTTATTTGAGGTGTCAAATCAACTCCAAATTTTATGAAATTTTAACTAGAGCTTCCTGGTCTTAGGGTTAACCTTCCATAAAATTTCCAGGGATTTTTGTGCACTGGAATTTTCCCAAGAAATTTCAGAAGGTTCAAACAGGGTTTGACCAAGGTTTGACTTGCCTCCAAAATATTTCAAATAATTTCCAAAAATTATGAAATAATTCAGAGGTGTTACCAAGCTACCCTAGAACCCAGGAAAATTATTTCCAAGGGTTTAACAAAGATTTGACCCAGAAGGTTTTGACTTGAGATAAATGAGGATTTTGATCTTGAATTTCTCAAAATTCTTTTTACAAGAATTTCAGAAAAGTTTCAAGAGTAAAGGATGAAGGAAAAGTTTTAATTTACCCTCATTTTATTACATTTGAAACACAAGCCAAAATGGGGATGTTACAAACCTCCCCCCCTTACAAAAATCTCATCCCGAGATTTGGTTCACTCGGAAAAGAAAGAGGGGTAGTCTGCACGGAGACGATCTTCTCGTTCCCATGTAGCTTCATCCTCGGAATGGTTTGACCACTGAACTTTAAGGAACTTAATGGTCTTGTTCCTTGTTCTTCGCTCAGCCTCCTCGAGGATGCGAACAGGGTGCTCGCGATAAGTCAAATCTTCCTGAACATCAAGAGTTTCCAACGGAGCTCCCTCCGTTGGAACACGGAGACACTTCTTGAGCTGGGACACATGGAACACATCATGTACCCCCGCAAGTGCAGCAGGCAACTCCAACTTGTAGGCAACAGCTCCCTTCTTCTCGATAACACGGTATGGACCGACATATCGAGAGCCAACTGCCTCTAACACCAAAACGTTGGTGACCTTTGAGGAGAAACCTTGAGATAAACGAAATCATTGGGCTCAAAGCTCAACTCACGGCGCGACGATCCGCATAGCTCTTTTGCTGGATTGAGCTGTGCGTAGCGATCACGAATGGTGGACTTGACCCTTGGCCTCATTAATCGAGTCCGGGCCAAAGAAAGGTCTCTCACCGGTCTCGAACCAGTTCAACGAGGTCTGCACTTTCTCCGTATAAGGCCTCAAATGGTGCCATGTCGAGGCGGCTTGGAAGCTGTTGTTATAAGAAAACTTCGGCGAATGGCAAGCACTTCTCCCAATGCTTCCCATAGGAAAGGACACAAGCTCGGAGCATGTCCTCTAATACTTGGTTGACCTCTCGGTCGACCATCTGTTTGGGGTGATATCTTTGTCTTGAAGAAAGCGAGTTCCATAGCTTCTTGCAAGCTATGCGTAAGCTGAAGTGAAGATGGAACCACGATCGAAGCGATCGTCTTGGTACCATGCAAGCTCACGATCTGGCGATATAGAGCTCCATAAGGTGACCGTACGAATCTTGGTCTTGGCGGAAGGAAATCGCCACTCGTCAACCGATCAATGATAACCCAAATGGCATCATTGCCCCTCGGTGACTGGTAGGCGGTGATAAAATCCGTCGACCAATCCCACTTCCACTCGGAATGGGCAAGGTGAAAGCAATCCGGTGGGCGATGCTCGGCCTTGACACGTGTGAGACCCCAATTTATTTGGCTTGTAATGCTTGACCAACCACTGGTCCTAGTATCACAAATCAAATAAATTGATCCTCGAGATATGTATACTTCCGAGCGATATACACACCTGTACAAAATTAGACATCAACTCCATTCCAAACATAGAGTCCAAACACCACACTACCAAACAGAAGATAAACAAATAGTAGTGTTATTACAGACAAAGGCCGACAGGCCAAGATACACAAATAAACAAGACGGACAGCGGAAGCAAAAGTGCCATAAGATGGCTATAAACAAAGCCAATCAGCGTGCCTCCAACCCACAAGGCATCTGACCGGACCGCCAAGTCTAGTCGTCACGAAAGCGGCAACACGACTCACGTAGTGAGGCCCTTGGGGCTCACCTTCTTCCTCTGCAACAAAACATTAAGCAAAGCACACAGTACAAAGATTGTCTTTGTACCATAAAGACCGACGTGTGAACTAGCGGACTGTTCATAAGCTACATGCAGGCTTATTTGGTGGAGGCCATATGTTTCATTTGCACAAAGCTAGATTTGTTTGCAATAATGTAATCTGAGTTTAAAGGCAAGTTTGCAATTCATTTCTTGTTGAAATAAGCTGCGAAATAAAGATAGATACAAGTAACCACCTAGAAGTGACTATCCCAATAGTCACCACAACATAACACGAATCCCAGTTCGTACCACCTACAAGTTTTAATTTTAAAAGGTTGTAGTCTAACCCTGAAAAGCTTACCCAAGCGTGTCCATCACCTAGGACAAGGCTATTGTGGACTTCCAGACTTCGGACCTTGGTGGACAAGGCCATCGTCGCCGAGCACAAGGCGAGCGCTGGCGAGTCCCGCAGCGCAAGTGGAAGCCGGCGATGCCTGAGCCGGCCTCGTTAAATCCCGAGTTGGGCTGCACGGTGGCCCGTTCTTTAGCTTCACCACCGCCGAGGCCTTGGCACGGCTCCACGTCCTCGCGAGTCGTGGCTCGATCCACGTCGCTGCGACCCGCCAGCAGGTGTTCCCGCAACCCCGCGGCCGGCGTCACTGCTTCTCATCGCCACAACAAGGGTCACTCGCGGCGGTTGCCCTAAGAAGCTCGGAGCGGCCTCGTCCTAATGGAGGGCGCGGGCGAGTGGTCACCACGACCGAAGACCCGGGCTTGGGGAGCAGCCGAGTCAACCATATCTCGGTGAGGAGGCACGAGAGGCGCCCGGCGTGGTGTTGGGTGCGCTTCTTGTCAATTTACGTCTGCTACGCTTTATTTGACTGGGAGCTTAGCATTCTTTTATTTCGAGTCGTTTGCGGTTGATAGTGGTCTTCTTTGTGTTCCTTTGGGGATTCCACTACTTATTCGCTCTCGGGTTGGAAATGAGAGTGACCAAGTATCCGAGGCGTTCCTATCCACATCGAAGAGTGGGATTCTTGGCGAGTCTTATCCTACTCGATCGGTAGCGCTTGGATGTGATTCTTGGCATGGATTGGTTGTCCCAACACTTGGGGCAAATCGATTGTGCCGGAAGATTGTCTACCTCACGACCCTTGATTGAACAGGTTGGGTTTTCGCGCGATTCGAGAGCCCCATCTTTATGCCCTTGAAGGAAAGCCAGCATTGGAGATTCGCGATGTCCCCAGCGTGTGTGACTTGGGATGTCTTTCGAGACTTGCAGGATGCCTCTGTTCGAGACACTGGAGTTCGTGATAGAGTTGCTGCCGTGCACGCCCTATTTCAAAGAGGCCGTGTCGCATGCCTCCTAATGAGTTGGAGGAGCTGAAGAAGCAACTAGGTGAGCTGCAAGAGAAGGGTTTTATCCGTCCTAGCTCATCCCCTTGGGGCTGTCCAGTTATTTTTGTGAAGAAGAAGGACAATACCTTGCGTATGTGTGTTGATTACCGTCCGCTTAATGAAGTGACGGTAAAGAACAAGTATCCTTTGCCCCGTATTGATGACCTTTTGGATCAGTTGTCCGGAGCCCAGGTGTTCTCCAAGATTGACTTGAGATTGGGCTATCATCAAGTCAGGATCAGGGCCGAGGATATTCCTAAGACGGCCTTTGCTACTCGTTATGGTCTTTACGAGTACACCATCATGTCTTTTGGTTTGACTAATGCTCCTGCTTTATTCATGAACCTTATGAATTCAATATTCATGGAGTATTTGGATAGGTTTGTGGTGGTATTCATCGATGATATCCTTATCTACTCCAAGAGCGAAGAAGAGCATGCTGAGCATCTTAAGCTTGTGTTGGGCAAGCTGCGTGAGCACCATTTGTATCTGCGAATTCGGCAAGTGTGAGTTCGGTTGAAGGAAGTGGCATTCTTGGGCCATGTTCTTTGTGCAGGAGGTGTGGTTGTGGATCCTAGCAAGGTCAGCGATGTGCTATCTTGGGGTCAGCCCAAGTCGGTCACGGATCTGCGGAGTTTTCTTGGTTTGGTAGCTACTATCGCGCTTCATCGAGAATTTCTCCAAGATTGCAAAGCCTATGGTGAATCTGCTCAAGAAAGACAAGAAGTTTGAGTGGTCTCTGCTTGTGATGTGAGTTTCGGGAACTCAAGAAGCGGTTGACTTCACCGATGCTTGTTCTCCCCGATATTCACAAGAGTTTTGATATCTATTGTGATGCTTCGTCGTCGGTCTTGGTTGTGTTCTTATGCGGGAAGGCAAGGTTGTGGCCTATGCATCGCATGTGATTGAGGCCTCATGAACCCAACTATCCTACTCACGACTTGGAGTTAGTCTTGTGGTTCATGCACTCAAGATTTGGCGGCATTATCTTATTGGTAACCGTTGTGAGGTGTATTCGGACCACAAGAGCTTGAAGTACTTGTTCACCCACCAGATCTGAACCTCGGGCAAAGGAGATGGTTGGAATTGATCAGGACTATGATATGGGTATTCGATATCACCGGGCAAGGCCAATGTCGTTGCGGATGCACTCCGTCGGAAGGTGTATTGCAACTTTGTTGATGCTCCAAGAGCGACCTACCCTTATTTGAGTTTGGCGCCTCAATTTGGGTTTGATCGAGCACGGTTCTCTTGCTACCTTGGTTGTGCGACCAACCTTGGTGGACCAAATCAAGCGGCATGCGAGATAGATCTTTGGTGTGAGCAGATCAAGCGAACATCAAGGATGGGTTAGCGGTGCTTTTGGAGGATGAGCATGGCGTTGTGTGGTTTCAGCGGCGTCTTGTGGTTCCTAAGGTCATGGAATGCGGGATTTGATTCTCCGCGAAGCCCATGATTCTCCTTTGTCCATCCATCCGGGACTACCAAGATGTATCGGGACCTTCGTCGAGATTACAGTGGACCGAATGAAGCGAGATTGCCAAGTTCGTTCTCGAAGTGCGGCGTGTCTTTGTCGTGTGAAGGCCGAGCATCGGCGTCCGCGAGTCTTCTTGACCTTTGCTAGTGCGAGTGGAAGTTGGATTCCGTTGGTATGGACTTCATCACGGATTGCCCGCCGTCCAAAGGAATGATGCGATTTGGGTCGTGATTGACGAGTTGACTAAAGTGGCACATTTCCTCCCCTGTCAAGACTCGGCCGTGTGGGGCCTTTGGCGAACTTTATGTCTCGAGGATTGTGAGTCTTCACGGTGTGCCAAAGCGATTATTTCGATCGTGGTGCGCTTTTTACCTCGCGGTTTTGGCATGATGCGCAGAGGCTATGGGGACCGCCTTCATTTCGATCTGACCTTCCATCCTCGGTGATGGCAGACGGGAGGCGAGTCAACCAAGTGTTGGAAGATATGTTTAGTGCTTGTGTTCTTTCCTATGGGAAGAAGTGGGAGAAGTGCCTACCATTTGCTGAGTTCTCCTACAACAACAGCTATCAAGCCAGTCTTGGCATGGCACCGTTTGAGGCCTTGTATGGGAGAAGGTGCGAACCCGTGGAACCAGTCGAGGCGGTGGCGGCGATTTTCGGCCCGAGTCAATTAATGAGGCGAAAGTCGAGTCGGTGATTCGCGAGCATCTGCGCCTGGCCTGATCGAGCGAGAAGAGCTATGCAGATCGCCGTCGCCGTGAGTTGAGCTTTGAGCCCAATGACTTTGTGTATCTCAAAGTCTCACCCTTGAAAGGCCATCAGCGTTTTGGCATCAAGGGCAAGTTGGCTCCTCGCTATGTTGGGCCGTATCGCATAGTCGAGAGAGTTGGGGTCGTGGCATACAGGTTGGAGCTGCCAGCTGCACTTGAGAGTGTGCATGATGTGTTACATGTGTCACACCTGAAGAAGTGCCTCCGTGTCCCGACTGAGGAAGCTCCGTTTGAGGTTCTCGATGTGCGGGAGAATTTGACCTACGCGAGCATCTGTTCGAATTCTTGAGAATCGAGCGGAGAACAAGGAACCGTGTCATCAAGTTCCTTAAGGTTCAATGGTCAAACCATTACGAAGATGAGGCAACTTGGGGCGAGAAGATCGCCTTAGCGTAGATTTTCCTTCTTTCTTCTCCGAGTAAGCGGAATCTGGGTCGAGATTCTTGTAAGAGGGAGAGTTGTAACATCCCAATTTTAGGCTTGTGTTTCAAATGTAAGAAAATGAGGGGAAATTAAAACTTTTTCTTACATCTTGTATTTCCTGTATGCTTTGGACAATTGTTGTAAAGAGATTATAGGAATACAAAAATCACAAGTCATTTCAACCCACATCTTATTCTTCTTAGTCATTCTTGTTCCATCTTGTGATAATCTCCACGGAAATAATTTTCCTAAATTCTTGGGTTGGCTTGGGGCTCCTCTGGAAAATTCTACAATTTTTAGAAATTGTTTGAATGTTGTTGAAGGCAAGTCAACCCAATTTGAAATCTGGTCAAGCCTTGGACCAGCACCTTGTTAAATTTTTAGAGGAAAATCCACAGCACCAAAGCCTCTGAAAATTTTATGCTAGGTCCTCGTTTGAGTCGGCCAGCTCTGTAAAGTTTCACAATTTTTGAGTCGGTTTCTGCCTCAAACCATTCTTCAAAGAGACTACAAAATCGTAATAGTTGGGGAGGACCGGGGCTCGCAAGGTTGCCGCAGCCTGAGCGAAGAGGAGGCATAGAGGATGGGCCCACAGTCTTGGCGAGGCGAGGCGTAGAGGGCCTTGGAGGCGGCGGCGCAACGCAAGGCCGCCAATGTCACCGGAGGCGGCGGCATAGCGAGTGCAAGGTGAGGATGGAAGGGAGGCACCTAGGCGGCGGTCGGGAGGGAGACAGAAGGGCGGAGGAGGAAGGAGAGAGAGGCGAGGGCGCTGGGAAGGAAGAGGAGGGAGCGGTGGCGTCGGCGGAGAGGCTCGTGAGAGGAAAAAGGAGAGTGGGTGGCGGAGAGCAAGGGGAAGGCGCGCGCGGCTGAGCGGAGAGGCGACGGAGCGGAAAATTAGAGGGTAGCGGGAGAGGAGGCGCGGCGTGGCCAGGAGGAGCTCGAGAGGCGGTGGGGAGGAAGAGGAGAGCGGCGGCCCTGGTGGAGGAGGGTGTCGGAGGAGAGAGAGGACGAGAGACGGAGGGAAAGGTGCGAGGAGAGTTACGAGCGGTGGCCGAGAGAGACATCGGGGTGTGGACGGGAAGAAGAGGAAGGAGGAAGGCAGCTGGCGGAAGAGGGAGAGGGGACGATCGGATGCGTAGGGGAAAAGGGCGAGGAGGGCGGCGGCCGGCGGGGAGAAGATCGAGGTGGGGGGGAGCGGCGGCGGGAGGCGCGCTGCGTGATGGGCGAGGCGAGAGAGTTGTGAGGAGAAAGAGGCGAGGCGAAGCCGCGCGCGAGAGGGTCTCGGGCGGCGTGGCGCGCGAGGGCGCGTTCAACAGCGCGCTGCCGGCTCGGTCAGGCGGACGAGCAGACGTGGAGAGCGATCGGAGGCGCCGATTTGAGGCGGCGTGGGCGGGCGGGAGGGGACATGCCCTCCGGCCTTTAAGGTTAGTAATATATATGTGTGTGGTCGATTCCATGAATACACTGAGAAGTGGAATTGGAGATGATGCACTTAGGCTATGTACAATGGTATAGATAACTGTTGCTTATAGTATCTCTCTATATTATTTATAGACAACACTAAAGACAGTTTCTGTAACATCCCAATTTTGGGCTTTTGTTTCAAATGTAAGAAAATGAGGGGAAATTAAAACTTTTTCTTACATCTTGTATTTCCTGTATGCTTTGGACAATTGTTGTAAAGAGATTATGGGAATACAAAAATCACAAGTCATTTCAACCCACATCTTATTCTTCTTAGTCATTCTTGTTTCATCTTGTGATAATCTCCTGGAAATAATTTTCCTAAATTCTTGGGTTGGCTTGGGGCTCCTCTGGAAAATTCTACAATTTTTAGAAATTGTTTGAATGTTGTTGAAGGCAAGTCAACCCAATTCGAAATCTGGTCAAGCCTTGAACCAGCACCTTGTTAAATTTTTGGAGGAAAATCCACAGCACCAAAGCCTCTGAAAATTTTATGCTAGGTCCTCGTTTGAGTCGGCCAGCTCTGTAAAGTTTCATAATTTTTGAGTCGGTTTCTTTGCCTCAAACCATTCTTCAAAGCAGCTCCTTCTAAAACCGAACAACTAAATCTGGTTGAGTCGGACTCGGGCTCGGACAGAGCCCAACTCAACCAACTTGGCTGGACCACGTCGCGGAGCCGCAACCGAGCTCGATCCGTGCGCGAGTGGTGAGCCGTTGGATTTGAATCCGGCGCCCGACCTCCCAGCTGCTCCCGGGACCTCCTCGCGCGCAAGACCTCCCACCTCGGGTGATCCGGGCGTCGGGACCACCCCATGCAAATCGGGATCGTCCAGGACCTCTCCCTCGGCTCTGTTTCTCTTCCTCACGACCTCCTGGAGGTCTGGTCATCATGGTTTTCCCGCACCCATGCGTGTGTCAGGGTCAGAGCAGTTGGGGGCAGTGAGATGTCACCTTTTGTCTCTTGTCAACGGCTCTTTTTGCTGACATGCATTTATTGCCAGTCAGCTTTAACCTCCAAAGTCTCCACCCTGCTCTGCCCCTACCTGCCCTTGTCAAATCCAGTCAGTCCATGGCAGGGGCATGGTTCATGCTCACAGTAGGCTTTTGCCCACACCATTGCCAAGCTCCCAGGCTATACATAGCCTGAAACCTCCCTTCTCCTTTTCCTTCTTCGTTCTTTGTTGTGCTTGAGCTCCCTCATTTGAGTTGGTCCTCAAACTCAAGCACCTAAGAACACCACCCCATACCACCATTGTCGGCTTTGGAGCTCTTTGAAGGCCTCGAGCTCCAGTGGTTCCATTGGTTCCTTTCTCTTCCTCTGGTCCTCTCTGGTCACCTAGGACCCTCCATAATCTCTCTGGTTTGCCACTCACGGGGTTGACCCGGCTTTGCGGGAGATCTGATTGCCGAGAGCACCTCCTTTCTTCCTCGACTCGGTGATCTGCTCGCGCCGGCGCTCCTCAGGCTGCTCTGGACCTTCCCTACACTCGGGTGAGTTCATTTAGTCCGTAGGGCTCTAGGTTTTAGTAGCTTAGCTCGTGGCGCTCGATTATGTCGTTTTGGTTTTCTTGAAAAGCATCCTCGCCATTCTCGGCTCGCGGCGTTCAAGGCCGTCGCGCGCGTCGAGAGTGCCTCTGCTGAGCCCGCGACACTATTGTGTGTATATCGGTGCCCTTGGTGGCGCGCGAGTCCCCATCGCCGGCAAGCGTTAAAGCGCTCGGGAGTGTTGCGGTGCAAACTCCGTTTCGTCATTTTCTTAGGACAGCATTAATGCCCAATCATTGCTAATCATTGGCGCATTAATCTTGTCTTATCTGGCCGTAGTGTCTCGCATGTGGGCCCTAGGCTTGTGCGGAATCGAGTTATTAATGTCCTTTAGATCCTTTTATTACCAATCATCAGCCGCTTTAGTTTTGTCGGAAGCCGTCACTTTGGTCGTGTTCTGGGTCACCGCTCAGACCACCCCCACGACCTCCTGGACTTGATGTCTACCGCTTAGGACCTCCTTAGAATTAATCCGAGCCGTAGGACCATCCTTGGGGTCCTCTTTGCAAAAAGACCTCCCTTAGTCGTTTTGTAAAAACCACCCCCTGGACCTCCACTGAGGTCCTCTTTGCAAAAGACCTCCCCTTGGTCATTTTGCAAAGACCACCTCAGGACCACCCTCAGGGTCCTCTCTGTAAAAAGCCACCCCTGGCCTTTTACAAAGAAAACCCCCGCTCAGACCTCTTAGGCTCCATCCTAGCCGTTCACGATCTCCCCGGTTTTGATCTGAGCGTTAGATCTCATTTTGTAAAATCCTTAGCGCTCAGACCTCCCTCCACCTCGATCTGGACCGTTCAGGACCTCCCTAGGCCTGATCTGAGCCGTCCAGATCTCCTCCCGTTAAAACACTATCGCTTAGGACCTCCCCGAGAAGATCTTGGCCATCCAAGACCTCCTCGTATCTATCCCAGCCGATCAAGACCTCCCTCTGGAGATCTTGACCGTCTAGGACCTCCTCCTTTGGATCCGTAGCATTAGGACCTCCTCCTCTGGTCTAAACCGTTAGATTTAGATCTAACGGGCTGAACCTCCTCGTGGATTTAGCCAGTAGGACCTCCTGCGGAGATCTAGACCGTTGGGACCTCCTCCGTGAGATCGACCGTCCCGACCTCCTTCCTTGGATTTAAAACGTTAGGACGTCCCCTAGTGCTCAGGACCGCCAGATCTCGATCTGACGGTCACGACCATGGTAGTTAGAATCGCGATCCTACTCTTAGAGTCTTACGATTCTACGAACCCACGACGATCTGTCGATCCGAGTCTCACTGTCGATCCGATCCTACTCAAGGTAGTTAGGATCGCGATCCTACTCTTAGAGTCTTACGGTTCTCTGAACCCACGACGGCTTATCGATCCTACTCGTAGAGACTTAGGCAATTTTTTTAGAGACGGGCTTGCTTGATATTTTGTTTTAGAGCAAAATTTATTGATATTAATTTGAGAATGAAACTATAAATAAACAAGGAGCGTGCAAAATATTATATCAGTGTGGTAATGCGTTGTTCTCCTGTAGTTCAGAACTATATCACCCATCATGTCAGAACCATTATACTCTTCTGTTGTGTGATAACAAGTGTTTTGCCCCTTTTTTGGTAATAAGTAAATGGTAAACCTTATAAGAATCATACAAACTTATAGTGTAGATGGTAAATATGTGTATTTTTACAAATCCGTAGAATCGCCGATTCTACGATTCGATACTACGATTCAATCCTACCGGAGGCAAATCGATCCGACTCGGGATCTCGACTCTGACTACCTTGGTCACGACCTCCGTTAGGCGCTAGGACCTGCTTTGCATGCGCTGTGCATGCACTGGTCGTGACCGTTGGATCAGATCTCAACGGTCTAGACCTCCCGATGCGGGAGGAGGTCTTATGTGTGTGTGTGCCGAGTGCATGGCCTGCGATGCAAGATCAACGCCCACGACCTCTCCTTTGTCTTCAGTTCATTTGGACCTCCGAGAGCTCAAGATTTTCTAAGTCTTGTAATGTTTTAAATTTCAAAAGTGCATAACTTTGTCATTTTAATTCCTTTTTGAATGATTCCAGTTGCTGTAGCTTTGTTATAATGTGAACTTTAATCTGAGAATGAATTTAGGCCCTGTTTTGTAGCAGAAAATGATTTAACCAGCATGATCTTGTTTAGTGAATATAGGTATCTAGAAATTCCTTGAAAACTTGTAAAATACATAACTTTCTCTCTGAAATTGCAATCTGAGCAAACTCAACTTGGTAAAAATTGTCTGTGGACATGCTTTAATATGAACTAGGCTTTGTCTTTATTCATGTTCCTGAAAAATGATATATGCTAGATTTAGAGCTTAGAAAAATCATAACTAATTCATTATAACTCCAAATTGTGCAAACTTAGTTTTGCTGTTGTTAGGATACCATTATCTACCCACCATAAAAATTTCAGCTTCCAGATTATTCTAGAAATTTTTGTCATGAACAGTAACTCTAATTAATTTAATTAGGATTTTTCAGGCTGAGAGAATTTAAATTGGCTATAACTTTTTCATACTAAGTCCAAATGAAGTGATTCTTGTTTCTAAAATTGTCTAAAATCAACCTCTAGCTGCTGTAGAAATTTCATTGTATTTGGATGTTCTTTGCTGTTGAGTTCCTTTTGGTGTTCTTCGTTCTTATCAGTTTTTATCGCCTTTTCGAGTTAGGTTCCGAAGAAAACTTTGAACCTGAGCACTCCCCTCTGCAGCAAGAACAAATCCAGCAAGGCAAGCAGTTTGATCATGTTAATCCCAGTATTTTAAGTATTTATGTTGTTTACAACTTCTACGTATGCATTGCTATATTGTTTTAACTATTGTCGATAGTTGGCCTAGTAGATGCATTTCCTTAGACAAATGATTATCCTTTACTACCATGAGCCTAGGCATTGCTGTGATTTAGAGTTCGTGGATGAGCTCTTGTCACTTAGTAGTTTCTTGAATTAATTGCTTAGCCATGCTTAACCGGTAGAAATGGCGGTTATCGACTTGTCGATAACCTTGATCACACAAAACTTATTATGATTTATGATTTCCACCTTGTGCCATGTCTACTTATGAAAACTAAAAACTGAAAAACAAAATGATTTAGACTTGGGCACAATGGTAAGATGGTGTGATTTTGGGTGTGACTGGAATGGTGCCCGAGTCAACAAGGACCGAACATCTTGTTACACTAAACCAAGCATTTTAGCGTGCTAACGACACTAGAGGGTATGGGACCTCTCTTGACTTAGTACTTTGGAGTGTATTGGCTTCGGGTCGCAGGGAGTCGCAGGAGGGATGGTGTTGGGAGCATTGTAGTGTCCGAAAGACTTCACCGTGATGGGATTTGTTGTCTTTCGACTTGCAATGTAGCGTATGGGTTTCTATCCATACAAGCGGCTCGTAGTTAATACACAATATTGGAAAGCGTCTCGTAGGACTTAGCCTTGCCGCATACCTTCGGAAGTGTGCTTTGTGGCTTAAAGGCGATGCAGTGTGGGTACATTGGTACACCTGCAGGGTTAAAACTATTCGAATAGCCTAGTTCTAGGTTATGGACACGCAGCAAGGTCTTTCAAGAGTTAGACTACAACCTTTTAAATTAAAACTTGATGGGTTATGCGAATCGAGGATTAGTGCTATGTTGTGGTGACTATTGGGATAGTCACTTCAGTGGTTACTTGTATGTATCTTTATTCATTGTTATTTTGACAACAAAATAGATTAGCAAACTTGCTTTTAAATGTATTACATTATAGCAAATAAAGTTGGCTTTATGCAAATGAGACATACAACCTCCACCTAAATAAGCTTGCATGTAGTTCATGAATAGGTCCATTCCCACGTCGGTCTTGCAGTACCTTTGTGTACTCGGTTATCTTGCTTAAATGTAATTGTTGCAGAGGAAGAAGGTGAGCTTGAGGGCCTCACTTACGTGAGTTGTCTTTGTGGTAGCTGCAGGCGTCTAGCTTGGCCCGGTCGGTTGCCACTGTGGTGGTGTGGCTAACCGGTCGACTTTTGTTCTAGCCATCTTATGGCACCTTTTGCTTCCGCTGTCTTTCTTGTATTTTGCTCTACTTGGCCGGTCGGCTCTTTTGTAATAACTTTACTTTGTGTATGTCGTTGTTGAACTTAGTGATGTATGTTGTATAGAAATGATGTGTAATTTTGTGATGATGTGCATATGTTGCAATTCTGGGAAGCATATGTCCATCGAGGCTTAGAATGTTTAATTAGTAACGATAGAACCAATTGGAGGTTAAGTGTTACTAGTTAAATATTCTGGGTCCTCACAGTTTCTACAATAGATTATCTCATTGCTACATATTTCTATAGACAGTTCCTCCATATACAATGTGTCTTGTTTCTCGTGTTACAGTAGATTACTGTATGAGAGACGATCTAATTCTCTATGCATCCTCTCTCTCCTCTATATCATCTCGTGTTCTACGTGTCAAGATTTATAGATAGCTAACGTCACACCATTGTATATACTGTTAACACTGTTTTGGGCACCACATGTTTATCAACGTTTACCTACTACGCTTCAGTTTAGATAGAGTTTGTGATTTTTACCAGGAGTAAAGAAGTTGGTATATTCCTTGCGAAGAAGCGGTCAAGCTTGACTGGCCTCAAAAATCTACTACTGGTTTTGCAATTATGTACAATTATCTAGTCATTTATCTAGTTTACTCCATCAAAGAGGATTCTTTAGTCAAATATTTGTTTTCTTCTAGAATTGCTTCAACAACGAAACGTATAGTCTTCTTGGTTTTCCTCTCCAGTGTCTGGTCCTCCTACATATTCTGAGCAGTGCTAAGCGACATTTCATATACCATCCGAACGGTACAATATGAAACTTTTCCTTTAGTCAAACATTTCCTTTTCTACCGGAGCAGCTAGCTTGGTGGGCCACAAAAATCGACTACCGGTGTTGCAATTAGTCAAACATCAAGTTTACACCACCAATTCGGATTCTTCAGTCAAACATTTCTTTTTCTTCCAGAGTTGCTTTCACAAGGATGTGTATATATAGTAGACTAGTAGTCTTCTTGGGAGTTTCCTCTCCATTGTCTGGTCATCCTACATTTTCTTAGCGGTGCAAGTTTCAGAGCTATTTCAAGTTGAAAAAAAATAATATCCTGAGTTTCAAAACTGAAACTTCTCAGGTTTCAAAAAAATTATGAGTCTCAATCTGAGTTTTAAGCAAGTTTTAAATTTGAAACTTCAAAAATTGAGAAGCGAGTTTCAAAACAAATTTCAGCCAATTTATCATGAAAGTACCTAAATTCGAACAAGTTTCACAAAAGAAAGAGAAATACATTTGACTAAAGAATTCGTTGCAGTTCTGGTGGACGACTGCATTATGATTGAAGGAGGGCAAGTGAAGATTCTATTGCCGTCTTCTGAGTTTGATGTTTTTTTGTGTTTGGTGCGTTCTAGACATTACTTTCACTCTCAGGTTTGCTATTTGTGTTTCTGTACGTAGCTGCTGCGAGAGCCGTGAGTTTGAGATGCTTGCCTGCTTGTTTGTCTTAAATTTGGGTTTGGTGAGCATGTTTGAAGCAGGTAAACTCATCCTATTTCTTTCTTTATGTTTCTGAACCTGTACTTCAACCTGGTGTGGCTTCCTAATAAAGACGCCCTTGTTTTTATTAAAGAAAAGAATACTATGTTATTTAGTGATGCCGATTACCTTCAGTAGTTCACAAGAAGCTGTGTGCTTAACAGCTTATGCAGGTTATCTGACCAAACAAAATAGTCAAATCATTGAGATGGGGTTACCTATGAAGAGAGCGAGCAATTGTTGATTGACAAAAATCCAACGATTAAACCAATGTCCAAACTCGAATCTCTTATTTTTAAACAAAACTCAAATATCGATTTGCCTGCTCAACTATGCAGCTTTTTTTTTTTTTGCAGAGGCAGTTTTTGAATTTTTAAAAATAATATTTGATGCGGGGCGGTGTTGGCCCGATCTTCACGACGTAAGATGGGAGATAACTAGACCCGTGCATCCTGATGAATGACACCGCCAACCACCATCTCTACAACGGCAACCTGCGGCACTTGATTCACCTAACCACACGTTTCGATCCTTTGTTTACTCACTGACGTGGAGAAAACGTATTCTAGCAATCACCGAAGCAACCACAAGAACGTGCTATAGGTTGCATTTCTTCATGATCTAATAATGGGGCAGCAAGTGTTCTATATCCTCCTATGACTGTCTCCTCATCCTTCTTTTCATCTAGTGCCGGTTTTTATCATTCAATTCCTCAACTTCATAGTCAACTTTGTACACTAATAGAAACACAACTAGAAGTAGAGATTAAGTTGTTAGTTTCAGAAATAACCTCACATTTTCTATCATCTACTTCTCTTATTTCTTTTTGTATATCTCTCTCATTCTCAATTCGGAAGCACTCAAACTCACATATGGTAGAATGACACAGCTTACTATTTTTAGCACTCTCACTCGGTTTGGTTATGTGGTTCTCATCCTTGCATGGGTTTTGATGTATTTTATCCTCCAAAGACCCACCAACAATGACCTCCTCATGTGTTGCAGGTAGCAATAGGGTAGCACTACTCAACACTTCGGTCGAAAGGGAAGTCGCATGCTCGACCATCTTTTCATGAATTGACGGCTTAAGTCTAATTCTAGCTTTAGACTTCTCTTGTCTCTCTTGGATTGAAGGCTTAAGAGTAAACATGGCTTTTGAATTTACTTTGCTGGCTTTTGACTTTACTTTGCTCTCTTGAATTGGCGGCTTAAGATTAAACATGGCTTATGATTTTACTTTGCACCAATCATATGGTACAAATTCATTTCTCATGATCCTCTTCAATTCTTTCCAAATTTTCACAAAGCATCTTCTTGGATATTGCATCCACCAATAATTTACATAATTTTCAAATTTCATAGTGGCTTGTATTAATTCATTTGCTTGGGACAACTTCTGGATTTTAAACTCCTTATCCATTTGATCTACCCATTCAAGGTACTCCTTCGGATCATTACTTCCATAGAAGGGAAGTTCCACGTACTCATAACCTGCCATCATTAGTAGGGAACAAAAACAGCAAGAATATGTGTGGAATTTATGTGGAGTCGCTCAACCTCACCTCTTGCTTACCAAAGTTCTTATGATTGCTTCACGGATTGAAGAATTATACATACTTCGGTGATAGTAGACAACACAAAGGTGATGGATTAAGTAAATCAAGGTCCAAGTGCTGTAAATGACAGTGGCTAATATGTGGATCTTGAAGGGAATAGTGTTTCTCCTATGAAAACCAAATTCTAGATATTGTGAAGTTAAGTAATAATCCAAACTAGAATCCAATATATAGTTCTTGATCTTTTGATATAAGTGAAGATTATAGCAACTCACGTACAATGATAATGAAACTTAATGCAACCAAGGAATGAGCTATAACACCAGGTATAAGTCAAGAACAAAACAGCTCATGTTGCACAAGTTATAGAAAGACGCTAGCTTGATTGCAATTGATGTAAACGGAATACGGATTTACACAGAAGAATAACAAACTATCTTGAACTTTGGAATGGAATTTATGCTTGATAAAAGTATTGACCATGGCACTTCTTTCTTTTCTTTATTTATTTTTGTACTATTTTCTCTTTGCTTTTCTTTTGCACCAAGGTCAGCACATATACCAAGAGCTCACAAGATATCGAATAATTTGGATTCAAAAATTAAAGAATGATATCAAGTGTGCAAAGTCCTAGCAATACTCAAAAGCTAGTCTTTAATGAGGACCAAAGTTTTCGCGAATGATAGATTGGGTTCTCAAAAGAATATAAGTGAAGCTCAGATTACTAAGTTGCGCAATTTCAGATTTGAGTAAAGCTCTATGCAACACAACAACAATATTCTATTTGACTAACAATGATTTTATGAATATTAAAATCGAACAAATTAGCTCAAACAAAAGCAACACAAATAAATACTTTGAATCAACAAGCAAGCAAGGTTGTAATGGATCAAAACCTATCAAAACTCACCAAAAATTTCAATTGAAACTACGGCAAAGAACAATATTTTTGTGCGGCTTTTTCTGGAAAGGGGTGAAAACAACAAATATAATAGCTAAGGGTAAAATCCTACTGTGTCAACCTTGAGCTCTGATACCAACTGATGCGGGGCGTTGTTGGCCCGATCATCACGACGTAGGATTAGAGATAACTGGACCAGTGCAACCTGATGAATGACACCGCCAACCACCATCTCTACTACGGCAACCTGCGGCACTCGATTCACCCAACCACACGCTTCAATCCTTTGTCTACTCACTCACATGGAGTAAATGTGTTCTAGCAATCACCGAAGCAACCACAAGAACAACGGAGAAAAGAACTCTCTGATAATTCACAATTCTAAGGGGGTGAAATTTTATCTCACACAAACCCTAGAACAAGATTTTTATTTCTGAAAATTTCAACTATAATTTATATGGGAGGTGTACCTCCTTTTATAGCCCTTTAGGTCGGTGCTCTGAAGACGTCGGTTCTTTGCGGTCACGGCTTGCTACTGATGTTCAAACTAAATACCATGTATTCTTTGTGTAGCAAGCAATCTAGTTGGTAGCACGTCTTTTGACAACAATCAAATTGGGATTGATTTCCTCTCGGACAAACTAGTGCTTTCTAAACAGGTTAGACCAACTACTGTTATTCGTGTTGGTTTCTTTGTTCTTGAAGTTGTAGTAGCCTATTTTCCTTTGCCTCCAAAGCTTCTTCATGAAACCTTATAATAAGTAAAGTAGAGGCATTAGCTAGCAATCTATTCTTATAAAAATCAATGTGTAGCTCATTGAGGAAAAGATTCACTTCTTGATTAATTTGATTTGTTCTCGCTTTGGTGATTGACCCAGTTGCTGTTGGAGTAGTATTTGGGGAAGGGGACAATGTGTGTGTTATAGCGATGTCCACATGGTAGGTTGCTTGCAACTTGAGTTGTAACTCAATTCAAGTCAACTCATTGCTTTATGTCCAAGAAAGATAATGACCTAAGCGATGACATCACATATTTGCTGACATAAGCGATGGCATTATATACTTCTTGACTAAGTACACGTGTGATGACATCATCCGGTTTGCTGACACGTGCGATGATGTCATTATGATGTTGACATGTGATGATATTATATATTTGTTAGGTGTGTCATCATTAATACTATTTTAAAAAATTACAAAATTAAATAGTATATATATATATATATAATGGTCTCCTAGCACCATTTCATCGGCGATAGGAGGGTGAACAGTGTCAAATTGCCAATTCATCGAGCGACAGGGTCTACCTTATAAAACCCCCAAAATTCGGTCCAAAACTCATTTCTATTCTGAGAAAAAGAGAAGAGGGGAGAAGGGAGAGGAGGAGAGGGGGGCAAGTGACTAGCGAAGCCCTGCCAGTTCATAGCGGGGAAGAGAGAGATAGGGAAAAGCAGATCTGGTCGTCCACTTTGTAAGTAAATATTTTTACAACTTTGTTATTAAATTCGAAGCATGGGTAGGTTAGCAAATAAAACTAGCGACGTACAATTGATTTTATTAAATAATTTTAGTTGTAGTGTAGTCTATTGTAGTTTAGATTATCATATAGATGTTATTTATAATGCAGTATGTGAATGATCTAGATTAAATCTGCAAAAATAGCAAACAAAGCTAAAAAATTCTAGGTTTTCATTATTACACGGGAAATAATTTTGAAATACTAAAAATACTTTTTAAACTAGGAAAATAGAAAGGTAGCTCTAAAAATTCTATATAAATTCCAGAGTTGTTAAATAGAGTATTTAGATCTTAATTAAAATATTGTCAGCTTCAATTTGATAGTCTTTTTTACACGACAAATAATTTTGAAACGCTAAAAATACCTTTTAAATTAGAAAAATAGTAAGATAGCTCTAAAAATTCTATAAAAATTCAAGAGTAGCTAAATAGGGTGTGTATAGCCTAACTAAAATATTCTCAACATCAATTTGGTTCTTATTTTTGCACGGTAAATATTTTCTAAATACCAAAAATACTTTTTAAACTAGGAAAAGAGCAAGATGGCTCTAAAAATTATATTAAAATTCTAGAGTGGCTAAATAGGGTGTGTAGAGCCTTATTAAAATATTCTAAGCTACAATTTTTTTCTCATTTTTGCATGATAAATATTTTGTAAATGCCGAGAATACCTTTTAAACTAGAAAAATAGTAAGATGGCTCTAAAAATTCTATAAAAATTCTAGAGTAGCTACATAGGGTGTGCAAATGTTAATTAAAATATTCTTAGCTTCAATTTTGTTTTCATTTTTGCGAGGTAAATATTTTGTAAATGCCAATAATACCTTTTAAACATGGAAAATAGCAAGATGGCTCCAAAATTATATTAAAATTCTAGAGTAGCTAAATAGGGTGTGTAGAGCCTAATTAAAATATTCTCAGGATCAATTTTGTTCTTATTTTTGCACGGTAAATATTTTGTAAATGTTGAGAATACCTTTCTAAACAAGGAAACTGGCAAGCTAGCTGTAAAAAATCTATAAAAATTCTAGAGTAGCTACACAGGGTGTGCATATCTTAATTAAAATACTGTCATCTTCAATTTGGTACAATAATTGAATTATTTAGATATATCCCCTGTTATTACTTTTTGTGTATGTTTCGTAGAGTTTACAATGTATACATTGAATTTTTAGCTATGGTGGCCCCAAGAGACGCTGCGTAGTGGCCGTACGAGCTGCTTGACCCAACCATTTAAGCGACTCATCGTAGCCGCCTCAGTACCATTCCCGCTGCTTCTTCAGCTATGGTCATTCGATCCTTTCTAGATTGAACGACCACACCTGGGAGTCTACACCGACACTGTGTACGCCACCAACGATGTCATGGACCGGTCGACCATGGGTACGGTGTGGTGTCACCGATGAGTAAGCTTTTTGAACCTTTGGTCTTTTTCGTAATGTAATTTAATTGTACGTGCTAAGTTGTAGGATCAAGGATAACCGACTAGAGGGGGGTGAATAGGCGGTTTTTAAATTCTTTTGGCTAAAACACGATTTTACCAAAATAACCTATGAAAAAACAATTTCACCAAAAGGCCTAAATATTCTAGAGCTATCTAAGTGCACTATACTAGCAAGATAAGCTAAAAAATCTAGACAAGATAAACCAATAGCTTATAAGAGTAAATGCACAAAGTAAAGAGCAAGAGAATAAACCACACTGTGAAGACAACCGATGTTTTCCCGTGGTCTCGGAGACTTGCCGGTCTCCACTAATCCACGTTGAGGAAGCTTGATCAACTCAAGCCGGCTCCACACAAGCACTTTCCTCGATCACTAGTGGTAGCTCTTCTCCACTCCGGATAGGCAAGCTCCAACCTTCACAAATGCCCGGGTCTTCTCACAATCTCCTTTGAGAAGATCACCAACGCAAACTCCGAACCGTCTAGGAGACGGCAATCACCAAGAGTAATATACCAATGATTCTTTGCTTGAAGATGCTCAGGTGCCACAAAGATCAAACTCTAATCAATGCACTCGGAAAAACCTCAACAACCTTTGCAAGATGAAATCAATGCTCTCAATAGTGTAGGAACAAGCAAAGGAGCTCAAGAGTGTTAAATGAGGTTCAACACTTATTTGCTGCAGTGGGTGAGGTATTTATAGCCTCAACCCACTGCACTAGCCGTTGGAGCACGAAACCCTGAAATGCGGTCAATCCGCAGGTATGTGGCCGGTCAGACCGGGCTTCTAAATAACGGTCATCGCTCGCATTAAATGCGTAGGAACTATCCGTTCGCGAGATCCGGTCAAACGCAGATTATGTGTCCGTCGATCGGACCTAAGAGATTTTGCAAAACGCAAAAACTCTCCTTTGGAAAAAGCTGACCGGGACCTCGACCCAGAGGTCCGGTCAGTCCGCATATATGCTGGCGGTCAGTCCGGACTCAAGAATTTCAGCAAAAAAACACAAAACTTCCTTCTCTGGAAAAAGCTGATCGGGACCTCGACCCGGAGGTCCGGTCAGTCCAGGATTTAACTTGCGGTTAGTTTGGTCAAGAAAAACGCAGAGAGAGCTTCGGAAAAAGTCGACGCGTCATTGGCACAGGCTATCGGTGATCCGGCCTATCAACGTCGGTCAGTCCGGCCTTGAAGATAAAACACAATAAAATTAAGGCTAGACCATTTCAAATGAAACCGAGTTTAAACCAATTAAGATTTGAGCAATGTGGCATCCTTAGCTTTCAAGCTACTGGACAATTGATCCCTCTTTATAGTACGGTTTCCTATCTAGCAATCCGTTCTTTTATTCTTCATTCTCCTAGACCGGTAAAAATATAAAAGGTCCTATAAATTAGATACCTTTACCTTGAGCTAGATGTGATCCTTCAGCGCTCTTTCATTTGTGTCCGAGAATAACCTTTTCAACTTTTTGATAAACAAGTTAGTACACACCACATGGTTGTCCTTAATTACCAAAACAAGACAATTTGGGGCCTAGATTCTTCATAAGTTTTTGTTGTTCTATTCCATAGGTCACCTTCACTCGATAACTACACACGCATCATACATAGACTATGTTACGATGTTCGATTAGTTGATGGATGACCGTGTCATCCGGACATCATACACTCTGAGAGGATGTTAGCACGCGCACCCGAGGCTTGTCCGGCAAGTGCATGCGAGGACCGACAATACGGTACACGCGGAGGAGCTTCACGCATGACGTCTTCGTGGAGGAGTACCACGTGCACCGGTGATGCGCCGATTCGATCGACGAGAGATCCCAGTGCCCTCGGCGCGGTGCGCCGCACGTCCATGGGTAATTTCACATTTTATGTCTGTTGTAGTCTTTCCCTTACGAACTTATGAATTTATCATTTTGCTTTCCATAGGTACACCATGAAGGGAGTACCTGGTATGACTTCCTGGACTGAGAAGATGGCCCATTGGGCTGGGTTGTGGCTCCATGCCTTGGAGGACGTGCAATGGGAGAGTGCTCTCAATGATCCCAAGATGTACAAGGAGTACATCGAGTGGTACACCACTCAGACGAGGGTCCCTTGCGTCATGGTCATGGACGACCCACCATGACACTAGGCCGTGACGATCGACGCGTACCCCACCCAGCCGTACTCTGCATTCCGTCGCGTGGTACGTATTGAACGGTCCATACTTCTTATTTACTACACATGTTTTTGGTTTCTAACTTGCTAATTTTGTGTACATAACGATCTCCAATGGGAAATGCACGAGTTGGCGACCTCCGTGCGTAGTCTGACGCTCAGGGAGTGCTTCAGCATGGTGAGGTAGGAGATCAAAGAGGCCATGGACCGGATGATAGAAGCGACGAGGTGAGGCATCTAGCTTACATCGTGTCATAGGCCAAGGGACGTGGTGGATCCAACTGTGCATGGACGGAGGGTAAGCCATAGTGCATCACGCCCCACGGCTCCTCACCAAGACATGGCAGGCAGGTTCTCGTGGCACCTTGTCGGGTGTACCCTAGTGCCAACTCAGTTCGCAGGTACACCTAAAACACTTACGTCTAGTTGTTAATTTTGAACTCCACTAGTTACTAACAACATTTTCTTCTGACAGGTCCTCAATACAATTCGTACCTAGGGCAGGACTACGCCGAGCCATCCGCTACGATGAAGCGACCAGGTATGTCTGTTGGGACCCAAATATGCAAATCTGGACCCTCTGTGTATAATGCACTAGTCCAGTATAATACTGGTACACACAGTGTCAACATAGATGAATATCATTCCACACAAAGTGAATATAAGAATAAACAACTAATTTGATTATCAAATAAAGGTTGTGACCTTATGGTCGAGTTTACACTTATTAAGCCATTCAAGGCTGAAACTAAATAAAGCGATGACAGCGAAACGGAAACAACTCCAGTAGGAACCAATCGACTTGCCATAGGCAACCGACTGGGATCAAGATCTAACGATCACCCACCTCATTAAACTCCTCGAAAGCAGACGAAAGACTTCTCCACTTCAGCGGAATGATTGCAGCAAGAATGAGTACTCCGAGTACTCAACAAGTTGTACCACATAATGCAATTATAGATGATGGTTTATTACGAAGGAAATGACTTCTATGGTTATTTTGCAAAAAGCGACACTTGTAATTGAAAACAAATAATAGATTAAAAGCGTAATTTAAAAAGAATAAACATTAATAATTTAACAATTATTTTCACAAAGACCACAAAGCCTAACTAATTTCTTTCACATAGCCACATGAGTTTAACCACACAGCTGTCCCTTCCCAATTGTTTTTATGAAAATCTACCCTTCGTGTGAAATCCTCGAGCATGTCCATGACCACGGACGCGGCTATTCGAATAGATTGTTCTGAAACTTTATCTCAACAATTGACCCTCTTGTTGTGCATACTGTCGGGACCAAGCCTCCACACAAGTTGTTGGCCCATCGCACACTGTTGAACCTGGACACGGTGAACCGCTCATAAATATGACTCGCTACACAGACAGAATCACACCTCCACCCTGGCACACAGTCTAACCTATCTGCCTGAGCAATCAATATCAAGAGTCCATAACTTACTAAGTTAGGTCTGTCTCATACTAGGCATGTGGTCGTACAGTTATGGCTCAGTTCAATAGCACACAAAGTTAAGTCTTTAATTGACCAAGGCAAGACTGCCAATCTATTTTTAATTACCACATTCATATTTTACCAAACGCACACAGCACCACCATATCACAATTTCATCCATTTGCCCTAGTCTAAATCTTTTTCCACCCTATTGGTTAAGTGCAACACATGCCATCAACGAGTGACAACATACTGCACACAGTTTTCCACAAAGTATTCCATATTCACTTACTCAAGTTTAAATTTGTAACTCAAAATGATATCAATAATCCATTGCATGACTAAGCAAACTATTAGTATCTAACCAACCCACGTTGGTACTATGATAATACCAACTAGTAATTATCCATGCTAGGGTGATAAAAGATCATGGTAATACAATAAGTAAGGTGGATATAATCAAGTAGGTGGATAGCTAATCCCAAAGCATTTAAAGAATTAAATACTTGAAATAGCATGCAATAGTTTGAATCAAAGTAATTTTTGAAAACTGGATTCAATATGATCAAAAGTACAACTTGCCTTCAAACAAGTCTTGGTATTGGTCTTAGCTTGATCAACTCCTCCTTCCTCAAAAGTTTCCGAAGTATCAACGTCTACTCGCAAACGAAAGCGAAAACCCAAATAAATACAAAACAGAGCAATAAGTAAACTCTAAAAATTAAATAAGAATCACAGAAAAGGTAGGGCTTGAATTTAGACGAATTTAAAAACTTGAATGAGCTCAATCGGAGTTCGTACGAGAAAGAACGGGCTCCCGAAATATTTAAATCTAAGAAAAAGATAAAGAAAATACTATTTATAATTTTCGAAATTTTTCTTAAGAAAATTCCGAAATATTGCATCAGCACGACATCAGCAATTAATTTCAAAATTAGAATTAAATCCCAAAAATAGAAATAAAGATTGACAGATGGGACCCTAGGTCTATGGACCTGGTCTATGGCTCACTTTTTCATGGAACCGTGAACAGGTAGCAAACCCTTAAATATCGGCTCCTTCGTTTGCGGCGACTGCAGACGCGCGACTACAATTTCGGCTGTTTGTTGGGGCGACTGGGTACGTACGTGGTTCCATCTCCTCTCCTCTTAGTCCGTTTGCTCTAATTGCTCCAATAGTTCCATGATAGTCTTTGTGGCTTCTCTTTCTTCATCTTGCTAGCGATCTCAGGTACTTCATTAGTCCTTAAATAGATTTTTAATTGGTTCTTGTTGTTCTTTTTTAGTACCCAACGGGGACAACTCAGTTGCTAGCTAGTTTGTATATGCAATCGTTGACCGAAGTTTCAGATTTCAGATCTGTTCTTGCAAGGGAACTCGATCTGGTGCTTAGACTTCGGTATCGCCCAAAGATTTCGATTTTCTTCTTGTACTGTCGAAGAGATCATAATATCCGTTATTGAATCGCTCCATCAAGGAAAATTTATTTGGTTAAAGAGGATTAAACAGTACTTAGTATAACTAGCATGGCCTGCTTCCATCACGAAATAAACTCGTTTGTTTTGAATCAGATGGTCAAAATTCACTTTACACCTACTAGTTGCATAGGAAACACCCTTTGTACTGGATACCATCCTTTGGCACTAACCAATCCCGTATAATACTCCACTTCAATTAGGCCATCGGAGATATGGCGCCAGCAGCCATGAATACGACGGCAGCAGCGGCGGAGAAGGAGAAGGAGAAGGCGCTCGAAGATTGGCTACCGATCACGTCGTCGAGGAACGCCAAATGGTGGTACTCCGCCTTCCACAACGTCACTGCCATGGTCGGCGCCGGCGTGCTCAGCCTGCCCTACGCCATGTCCGAGCTCGGATGGTACGCCTTAATTTTATTCTCCCTCTCGATCTTCACTCTTTAGGCTTTAATGAGATTAACGAAATTGTTTATTTGAGCACGTGCCAGATAAATAGAAATTTCAGAACTTAATTTGGAATTCATCGCTGTCTCGTCCTTTGGACTCACTAATCGTAGCAAGAATGTTGGAACTAAACACACTTAATAGTATTTAATTGTCCCTAGCTAGTAACCATCCAGTGTATAATCACTGAGCTGTCCAAGCTTGCTCCCTTGCCGACGTTGACTAAAGAATTGTCTAGTAGAAGGACAGACCAGCTTGTTACTAGTAGTAGTAGGTAGTATGTTGGCAAATCCTCCGGATTTATCCAGCATGTATGCTAATCAAAACTCAATTTTGCTTTCTCAAACTCAAAAAAATAAATTAATATCTAACAAAGAATGCAATATGAATAGATATTGATATGTTCCTTTGGACGTATGCACCTCATGAGGAACCGGAGTTGATTGATCGTAAGGGCAAATAAGAGAGTTGGGCGTTCTATTCTTTTCATACAGTCTTCTCCTCAATTTTGTTGCATAGAGCCCTAAAAGGATAAAAAAAAAGTTCCATTGCAATTTGCAAGCATGCATGAAAGCGTGTACAGATAAACCACTTGCCCTGCGAAAAGTAATATTTGAGGTTAGGCTAATTAATTAAGAGGCAGCCATTTAATTTTGATGCAATGTGTTCAGTGTGTACCATATATATAACAGCAGCGTTACCACAATAAACTTTCAAGTTATAGTATTATATAACATCAAAGGCAAATGTAAATAAACATTGCTGCAGTAGCACCAATTCTGTATTTGTGGATCCCATCAGCTATAAGTTTTTAGGTTTTGGTCAGATTTTGTTGCGCATATTAGATTTGTACTACCGTGATTAGGAGTGCGCACCGAAGATAGATCCTTTTTCTGTGAAAATGTTTATTATATTTTTGTAGACTTACTAAATTTTGATTATAATATAAAAGTGGTATCTAGTTATTGTCCTCGTCGATGATTAACTTGTTGCATCGTAGTTATTAAAACCGGACTGCTGGTTGAACTGGGAAAAACCGGAACCAGTGACTTCAGCGGCTTGGTTCACTTCAAAGATCGAACCGAGAAAAACAGGATGAACTGGACGGTTTTATGTCAAAACCGAGGAACTGGGACGGTTTTTTTGGGGGCACCTCTATGCGCCTACCACCCACCCTCGGCCCATTTCATGAAGACAGCATGTCCAACCCTCACCCCGCACACGTAATTCGAGAGACTCTTTTTAGCAATCCCAAACTTCAAAGGATCATATGTTTCGACCCGAGCATCCATTTCACGATCCGTTTAAACCATCGTGTTTCTTATAAAGATCTTCAAAACCATACCCCACTTGCATATATTTAGATTTAGTATATGATATAACTAGAAATGTTTCAGTAGATACAAAGAAAAAGAAAATCTCAAGAACGCTATAGTGTTTTGACGGTATAGCTTGTGGTCATTCGATGAGAGCTCCGTGGACACACCAGTTGCCATCTCGAGAAGCTTCCGAGTCTCCTCTCTCAAAGATATGCACATCCCCATTTCTCCCTTCTCCATCGATCCAAATTCCAGTAAGACCTTCCTATTCCCATCTCTCCACACAGCACCGACAGCCGATTCACCACTGGCGACAGGCACCGCCGAGATGGCGCGGCGACTATAGGCAGAGAAGTCGCCGCGGCAGCAAGTGGGCACATTGATGGCGGTTGTGTTCCTCCTATCTACGAGATCCGTAGCCACGTGGCCACAGGGGAGCATGGCAAGCAACCGCGATGGCTTGGCGGCGTGGCGAGGCGCGATGCTATAGGCAGCGCGCGAAGAGCGACCATGAGGTCGCAGCGAGTGAGGCAACATGTGGCCCGCCGATATTCTCGTTGTTGTTAGTTTCTAAAACAATTTCTGAAACCTCATGTTTCAAACTTGAAACTTGTTGAAACATGACATTTTTTTTAACTTGAATTTTATTGAAACCTTGTTGAAACTTTGGTCTTGAACTTGAAACTTACTGAAACCTTCTAAAATATGGAACTTGAAACTTCCTGGAACTTGCCGAAACATGCAAAACATCAAATCTGAAACTTGTTGAAACATATGAAACATATATCATGCAATGGAACTTCATGAAACAGATGTGCCATTGGAAATGCATTCCAACAGTATAGTGTGGGCTAGTAGCTTCCTAAAAAAAGGGAAATTTTTTTACATGCCATTGCAAATGTCCTGAATCCCTGATCTACCATTGCAAAGTGATCTCTCCCTTACATGCCACTACAAAATCAAGACCTTAACCTTATTTGTTATTGTTGACCAGTCATGCCGTGAAGTGTCTATGCAAATACAGTTTCACCCCTACATCATCTTCTTCCATCATCCCCATCTCGTCAACTCGATCCCAAATCATAGAAATGATGTTCGAGCGGCGGGAGGAGGGGCTGGGCAGTGAGGAGGTCGTCGACACTCGGGATGTGGGGGTCGGCGACGAGGGCCTATCGTGTTCCATTGGGAGTTTCTTTGCCGCCCTGATCCACTACTCGCTTGTCGTCGTGCGCCGGTGGCGAACAGATCCATTGGGGTGGGAGGAGGAGAGTGAGCAGGGGCTCTGGCATGCTGCCCTCTCCGGTGACATGGTCACGCCAGTCACCCAGCCCCAGCCGATGGTGGATGAGCTCCTGGAGGCGCCTCCGTCTGATCACCTCCGGCGAGCTCATCACATGTGACAGAAGGGATGGGGGAAGGACATGAGCAGCCCAAACTCTCAGTTAGCCCAATTGGGTGGTACGAGGGGGGGCCTAGCTTTCCACAGTCCCATACCTAGAAAGTAGCCAAATGGGCGGCACGGGCCCATTTAGGCATGGCCTGGCTAACTAAACGGGTTGTGCTGTGCTCGCCCAAGCACGATTAGCTCGACAGGCCGGGGTTGGTCTCTGTAGCCCATCTCGGCCCAAAAGTTTTTAAAAATGACAAAACTTTTAGAAAAATGTATAGAATTCAAAAATACAAACTAAAATTATAAAAATAGTTTTATACCCATAAAAAGAGACAAATATATTAAAAATATAATAATGAGCTTTATTAATGTTTACATGGCTACCTCGTTAAAAACTTTACCAAGTAAAAACTCAATATGAGAAAACCATGGCAAAGAAAAAAGAGTACAACCTATAGCTCTGCATACTTCCCTGTTCTAAGTGTCTAGGTAAAGATTTTCGAATGCGTTTGCCAACTCTGGATTTTCTACAAAGTGTACATTTAGAAGTATCTCTACCATCTCACTCGTGAAACTTGTTCTTCTCTCCTCCAATACTCTTCCAGAAAGACTAAAAGCAGACTCGGAGGAAACCGTGAAGACAGGAACAATTAACACATCTCGAGCTAATATGGATAGCACTGGATATGTTACCTTATGATCATGCCACCATTGCAAAATTTCGAAGCGATCTTCCTGGTAATCCACAGTATCACTGTCTAAATAGGTGGATAGTTCCCTACTCCTTGGTGGGCGATATATCTTGCTTGAACTGACGTTGTAGAACCGAACCCCTAGACACGGAGGAAAACCCTACATCGCATTTTGCCCCACGTAGTTGTCTTCTTACCCGTGGTGGGTGGTACCGGAGGTCGTTGCAATTGAACTATCTGAAACATATGTTCGTACTTTTGATAAACATCAAAAAATTTAGTACGAATATCTGCAAAAAAGTTAGGATAGTCTAGGCCTATAGCATCACTCAGAAGTTGGAGAACATTAGCTGATCCTTGAATTTTAGTTGTGGATCTAAAATAAGTGCAAATGCATATAGGAGTGAGATTTCTTTCTAATATTTCAAGTATTTAGTTTCCATAGCAATGATAGCCTCTCATAATAGTATTTCATTTTCATAAGCACTAGCAATTTCAAAAATATTATGCATAATTAATGAGATGTTGGATAATACATAACGGATAAAGCAAGAATGGCATCATAAAAAAGTTCCAAAAACGATAGTAACTTCTTAGAAACAAACTTCTCAGAAACATACCAATGTTGCTCAGTCAATAGTGTATTACTTTCATGGCTGTGATAGTGTGTGTGAATAATAATAGAAAATATGCTCTTATATGGTAAAAGACTCTTGAGCATCAAGTAGAGTTTCATCTTACTAGCATGTCCAAACCAAATTTTCTTGGACGTACATTCATTGCAATGCAAAAGTTCTTATATGCTGTTATTCGTTAGTTAGAATGATTTATGAAAAAACCGCATCGCAAAATCTTTAATATACAGATCCAAACTCTTTAAACCACATTTAACTATAAGATTACTAATATGACAAGCGCCTTCTAGTACTTGCCGAACAGAGGAAAAACTGGATTGGTTTTCTTCTTGCCGGAGAAACAAAACGTCGAAACAAAAAAAAAAACAAAAACAAAACAAAACGCTGAATACTAGTACTTGCCGAACAGAGGAAAAACTGGATTGGTTTTTGGTGCTGCACAGCCGTTTTTTCTTCTTCTCACCTCACATGATTACATAACTTTGCTTGGCCTTATAGAGGCTAGTTACATGGTGCTGTAGTTGGACTCTACAACCGAGTCGGTTTCTGCATGCTTCCTCTACTCGTATTCAAGTTAATAACAAGATTAATTCCATCATGGCATGCTGCTCGAGCTCGACGCCAGCGGCGCTAGGTGGTAACGGCGGGATGGACCACAGGCTCGCGGCATCGGCATCGGTTCGATGTAGCCCGCCGGGGACCGCGATAGGCACCGCCACCGCGACAGAGGCTCGCCAGACGGGCACTCGCCGTCGGACTGCCAAATTGTTGGAGCTTTTCTATACTGTAATCTGGGTATGTTTCGTTTCGTTGTTCATAGAGTTTCCATGCCATAAGTCAAAGAGTCGTTGAACGCAGCTCTTAACATTAAAATCAAACAGCATGGCATTGGCCGTGCCGAGGCGGCTGTGCTGGTCCATGAGCTCGGCGTGGATCGCGCGAGCGGTACTGCGTGAAGTTGAGTTCGTGGAGCAGCTTCCCGAGGAGGAGAGAGCAGAGAGAGAGAGGAGGACAACCAACACAGGTGGAGGAGCTCTCCCGCAGACAAGTGCAGTAGTGGCAGCGACGCGAGCAGAGGAGGCGGTGCCTTTGGCTGCGCGCAGGAGAGAGAAGCAGAAGCAGAGGAAAAAGAAAGGAAGGGGCTAAGCAATGGTTATATGATAGTGGGATCAGTCTTAACAAAAATAAGGAAAATTAAGAGAGAAAGATATTGACTCGTGGGCTCCACCAATTGACAGGGCAAAATAGACTTTTTACCCTCCTCTCTCTTCTCTCTCAGTTGGATACGTTATTTTAAAGAAAAATTATATATACGCCATCGTGCACTATTTTAAAATATATCACTGAAAAGTTTATTATTTGAAATATGTCATTGAAGAGTGGTCATGTTTGAAGATATGTTATTATGTACCTTTTACATAACTTTTGTACGTATATTTGACTATGTATTTCCGTATAGACGAAAATGCCCCACCTACCTTTCCATTACTACCGACTGGACCCAACATCTATGGTCATCAGTTGTTATGTACACCATACTAGCTTTAGAAATTGAACCATGCAAAATCGAGGTGGGAATGGATTTGGAACCGAATGGATTGGGTCCAGTCGGTAGTAATGGACAGGGCAGGTGGGGCATTTTCATCCATACGAAAATATGTGGTCATGTACGGGGTCTGAACACGTACAAAAGTGATGTAAAGGGTACATAATAACATATCTCCGAACTTGGGCACTCTTCAGTGGTACATTACAAAGAAGAAACTCTTCAGTGGCATATTTCAAAACTGTACACTTTGTAATGGCATATATCTATTTTTTTTTCCTTATTTTAATAGGTAGAGTGTCCTATAGTATATAGAATTTGCTTCCGTTCACTTGGCTATCCGGTTTCAATAACTATGTGTTGCAGTGGTCACAATCTAATCATTAATTTTCATTATGACATGCGTTCAAGCGTTGCAGAATTCCTTGTAAAAGTTATGTTGCCGCCTGCCATTCTGTTTACAAATAAAGAAAAGTGTATGAACCTCAAAACAGACATGTTATTTTATCAGAATAGCAAATATAGTGTGGTAAGTACAATAAACAGTCGAGAGCAGAACTAACATAAACCTATTGTAATCTGTTCGGAGCTTTTAAACGTATATATGAACTGAAATTTGATGAAAGTCAAAGTAGAAAGGTGGATATATACATGGGAAAACAAACATTAATTCTCCAATGACACCGTTGTCAGTGTGTTGTTCTTGATTAGGTTGGTAGGGAAGGGAGTAGCGGTAAAGGGATGGGTGATTTAATTGGATGAGTGCTTTGCCACTCTGAAGCTATCTAGCCATATAACGAAACATTGCCAGTGCTGAACCGGCGGGGAGCAGTGTTAAGCTATCTAACCATAACGAAACATTTGACTGAACGAGTACTGCCGGTTTGTGCTTTCCATATTGCGCAGACTAACAATGAGAGTTTATTTATAATCCACGTAGATCCAACAGCTACAGTTTCAAAAGATGACATGGCACAGTTAGGAGGTAGCTTTTACAGTCATTTTTAGAAAGTAAGAATGATTTGTTATTAGCATATAAAAAATAACAAGCATGCTTTTTTTTTTAATTTAAGGGGTCCTGGCGTGACGGCGATGATTTTATCGTTCATCATCACCATCTACACACTGTGGCAGATGGTGGAGATGCACGAGTGCGTCCCCGGCAAGCGCTTCGACCGCTACCACGAGCTCGGCCAGCACGCCTTCGGCGAGAAGCTTGGCCTCTGGATTGTCGTTCCGCAGCAGCTCCTCGTCGAGGTTAGCCTCTGTATCATCTACATGATCACCGGCGGCAAGTCGCTCCAGAAGTTCCACAACGTCGTCTGCCCGGACTGCAAGCCCATCAGGACCACCTACTTCATCACGATCTTTGCTTCTATCCACTTTTTCCTCGCCCAGCTCCCCAACTTCAACTCCGTCAGCGGCATCTCCCTCGCCGCCGCAGTCATGTCCCTCAGGTACGTTGCCTTGATCTATATCAGGTAGTTCAATTTTGCTTCGGGCGCAAAGCAGTCTGCATCAACGTACCTATATAGATGCATGTACAACGAGATTATTTCGTGCATGTAAATAACACAAATGTATGTGCAGCTACTCAACGATCGCATGGGTGGCGTCGCTGGAGAAGGGCGGCACGGGGACGTGGACTACAGCTTGAAGGCGTCGACGTCGGCGGGAAGACGTTCAACTTCCTGAGCGCGCTCGGTGACGTGGCGTTCACGTACGCAGGGCACAACGTGGTGCTGGAGATCCAGGCCACCATCCCGTCGACGCCGGAGAAGCCGTCCAAGAAGCCCATGTGGCTCGGCGTCATCGTCGCCTACCTCGTCATCGCCATGTGCTACCTCCCCGTCGCCTTCGTCGGCTACTACATCTTCGGCAACGCCGTCGACGACAACATCCTCATCACCCTCCAGAAGCCCCGATGGCTCATCGCCACCGCCAACATGTTCGTCGTCGTCCACGTCATCGGCAGCTACCAGGTACATACGGAGATACATGTACATGCATGCATACGTATTATGATCAGCTACGTAGGAGTAGCTGAATACTATTGACGTCTGCGCGTGCATGTAGGTCTATGCGATGCCGGTGTTCGACATGCTCGAGACCTTCCTGGTGAAGCAGCTTCGATTCAAGCCTGGGTTGCCTCTTCGTTTGATCGCACGCTCATCCTACGTTGGTGCGTAAAGTGCAATTAATTACAGCATCTTTACAATACTACAATCTAGTAAAGTTTGGTAATGTCACAAAATATGTTAGTGCTCATCTTTACTCTTTACCTCTACAGCATTCACCATGCTGGTTGGCATCTGTATCCCGTTCTTCGGTGGATTACTAGGGTTCTTCGGTGGCTTTGCGTATGCCCCGACAAGCTACTTCGTAAGATTCTTCGTCTTTATTTTTAACATACTATCTAGTAGTATATAAGTTGCGTCAATCTATTAACTGAACTGAAATTGTTTCTACAGCTTCCTGCATTATGTGGTTGATCATCAAGAAGCCAAAGAAGTTTGGCCTGTCCTGGTTCATCAACTGGGTAAGTCATTATTTGCATAGCTCGCCCTTTGTTTTTAGATGCTCACATCTTTATGTACTTGCAATAATGGAGACTCTAACTCACAATTTCAATTGATGCTTTTGATTGGCTGGAAGATTTGCATAATCGTCGGCGTGCTTCTGACCGTGTTGGGGCCTATTGGAGGTCTCCGCAAGATCATCGTCGAGGCCAAGACCTACGAGTTCTTCTCGTGATCTGCTGGAAGTAAAATAAATCTAGTCAATTAGGTGAAGACATTATATGCAAAGTGCTAATTAGTTCTACTTAGGTCAAAGACAATATTCCAATGCTATTTTTGTTAGTGGTATGCACTAGAGGTGATAATGGGGATGATTGTATCACTTCTGTGTTTATGAATTATAGAATAAATGTTATTATGTTCCTGGGAGTTCGATCGGATATCGTGAGGCAAAACGAGAATACGGAATCAGGTCGCTTAGTCCGACCGGATATGAACCGTCATATGGGGATACGGGCTGGACGTGAGTTGGTCGTATATGATCATAAAATAATCATAATGTGTTACGAACTGGTCGTAACTAGATGCGAACTGGTTGTGAGTGATAAGGACCTAGTCGCATATCATATTGCCTAATTTTCGTCCCATATGATCTTTATGTGTATTCAGAAGTCGCTATGTCTTGTTAGGAACTACTACCGACTTGTGGAACACAAATGAGTTTTCGGATCACGGCCGATTATGCATGAACCTACAGGGTTCCACACTTAATGGGTTGGAACAATCTAGTTCAGATTGAATCTATTAGGTGCTCTTTATAAAGGGAGGCGTGGGGGCTTTTGGGAGAACAAGTACAACCCACTGAAACACTATCCACCACCTCCCCAAAGGTCGTACCATGTGCGCTGGTGTTAGCACACCGGTGCACGACATTTCACCCTTAGATGTGTGGATATCGTAGAGGCATTGCTGCGATCGATGTTGCGCTGATCGAGGACGATCCGTGACATACGTAGGGATCGCGAGACGCGGCTGGAGGAAATGATTGGTGACCAAGGACATTGGATGATCGACTGCTTCCACTACCTCAACACGCACGATGTTGGACCAGTCGCTCCAAATCTTCTTTCACGTGCCTGCTGGCGTCTAGATGTAACAATATATGATCTCTTACGCACATGGCTTCCTAGTTTACGTAGTAGAATTTTTAATTGCATGCAAGTGTAGCCTACTCGTATCTCTACAGTGGTATCAGAGCAATCTTGTGTAGTATTTGATCTAAATTGGTCACATATAGTTGATATGTGATAGTAGTAGATTGGATCTATTACTGTTATGGTATGGTAACCTAGATCGGTTCATATGGATGGATTGGTTTAGACACTGGTTGCTGAGATCAATCAGCTTCGGCAATAGTAGATAGGTTCGCGGGAGGTATGAGTTGATGGCACAACATGATTAGATGCACTTTTTCATGGTTGTATTGCATAATACTCCTATCGGTCGGAATTTAGCCATCGGGGTAAACTATGATGCGCCGCCGTATGGAGCCAACAGATCCGTTTTTGTGGGTTGCTATTATTTCTGGAAACCTCAAGCATAGATCAATGTGATTGGTTCGGAATTGGATTAATGTGATTAATCCGATGAATTTTTTAGATCTCGATTTTGTGAATTAGATTCATGCCCCTTCGAACCCCGCCCGCTAATCGACTAGCGGGATCACCGTGCTAGGTAATCATTGATGCGTTATATAGTATTATGTGTTCATATCGCCCGACAAAATTAGATTCTATGCAAAACATTTTTTACAAGGATTGATGTGAATAGTATGATTCATTGTGTATGTGATGCATATATGATTTTTCCATGGCTTGCGCGTCATGTTGAATTATAGTCATGGGGCTACATATTATTGTATAACGATTTGTTTGTCGACATGTGATGCTTGATATTCTCATATGTAATTCATTACTAGATTTTAGGAGTAATAGCTTAGTAGATCAATATAGTGCCTCAAGCATGATGGCTTGGTGGACAAAAAGCGTGATGGTGGAGATTGCCATGTGTGAGACCCCAAATTTGCAATTTGGAATCTTCTGTGCTCACGGCACCAGTCCCTGGATCAGTAGTCAGTGTCCACAGTTACAATATTGGATATCAAACACATATCATGAAAAATATAAAACTATTGCATAATAATAATCAAACGTAAATATACCTTACGACCTTTGACTTTCAGAATGGCCGGACAAGCAAATACCTTTAAAGAATCAGCAGCGGAAGCAGAATTTAAAGTGCAACACGTAGAACCCTCACGATATACTCATAGGCAATTGACTGGGGCCCACAACTTAGTTTTTGGCCTTCTTGATCTCCGTCTTGACGAATGCTCATAAGTGCCCACATAGCATTCTTCTCCTACACTTACGGAATAATAATATTAAGCGAGTATGAGTACACAACCGTACTCGCGAGCCAACACACATAATGCAGTTATATAATATGCAAGGCTGATCAAAGAAATGACTTGTGGTTTTTCTGTTTACATGAAGCCGCTTATTAAAATAGATTATGTAGTAGCAAATCCTGAGACGTAGCATTTTTAACTAACACATGTTTTAGCAAACTTGAGTTTTGTTGTAAAATACTAGTAGAGGCTCTAACCTCCTATACAATTGAATGGCTCTATCCACCCAATGCTCATGTTCTTTCTCGGGTCATATCTCGTACTTCTCACTGGTTCTCAACCAGGCCATCTCAAATCTCTGGGCCACAACCCATCTTTTCATTCCACTCACAAATTATTTTTATGAAAATAAAAGCTAATTCAAGTAAGTTCTTGGCACCACCCATGACCGTGGGCACGGTTATCTAGATAGTTTTTACACTTTACAAAGTTTGCACACTTTACCCCACAAGAGACAATTAACTTATAATGTCCGTCTTGACACACTTCCATAGGTGTGCGACTAAGATGATTGTCACTGTGCCTTTACAATGCCTCACCTCAACGCAACCCCACCTGCTAGGTATCACCTCCTTGGGCCACGCCCGGAGATCTCCCACTTGCACTGTAGTTTTCCTATGGCTCCTACCCATACCCACGCCACACACCCACCAATGGTAAAGTTGCGAGGAGGCGAATAAATTAGTTAGTCAGTCGTACCCATTATAGACTTGTGGTTGCCTTGTTTTACATGAGAATACCATTACAAGAACTCGGTCCTTTATTGACTTGGGTGGTACTTCCCATACCCACTCTGTCGTGCTTTTCCCGACAAGACCACGCTTTTCATCCGCCCAAGTCGAAATCTATTTTTGTTTCTTTTGTTTTGAAATACTTTTCTATTCAACATACCACCAGCTCCAACTCGATTGCCCAAATCCAGTTTCAAGTTTTAAATAATGTCGGGCAAATTATTGCCCACATGTCAATGTATTTGAGCAAGGCTAAGCATGACACTTAGATACAGACTTAATAAATAGTATGTATACCCTTAGTTCTAGGGTGACAAATGATAGTGTCCAAGTTCAAGGATGTGAAGGTTATACTTAATTATCATTAAGGTATTATCTTTGTGCTAGATCAACATAGTTGTATAAATCATAGCAATGCAGTTTCATAATTTAAAACAATATAAATGCATTTCAAAAGTAGGTCAACATGATCAAAGTGTTGACTCGCCTTACTCAATATTCTGATAACCTCGGTCTTATTTTTGCTCAATGTTCTAATAATCTTGATCTCGACCTCGTTCTTTGTAACATCCCAATTTTCAGAGTTTTAAAAACCTTTTAAATAGTTAGTAGGGAAAAATTCACCATTTGGTTTTATTTGAATTTAATTCAAAAGCTTAATATTGGACTTTGCAAACAAAAACATTTAATATGAATAATCCCAACATGAACATGTGCCAAAACTATTTTATTTGGGTTCCTTGTGCTCGAGATATATTTTCTAGATTTTTCTAGAATTTTTCTGAGTTCATTTGCTATTTTCTATTGCCTATTTGAATTTTCGGTATTTTCTAAAATGAAAAACCTATTTAAAATCTCGAATAGTGCTTGGGCGAAATCCACTCGGCCGCCCATTTCCTCTCGCCTCGGCCCACCTCGCGCTCCCAGCTCAGCGCCGCAGCCTGCCGCCTGACCCACCGTCGACCTCTCGCATGTCGTGTTCGACGCGGACTCGTTCGAGCCTCGCCATCGACGAATGGGACCCACTCGCCACGCCACCGCTGCCTCCGAGGCGGACTCGGGCCCGATTTCTCGCGCGCCGCCGCCGGCCGTTTTGAAGCGCCCGTGCCTAGACCTCCCGAGTCGCCGCCTATATAAAGAGGGCAAGTCCTCGGTCTCGCATCTCAACGCGCGCCGCCACCCTCACCCTAACCCTAGCGCGAATCGCCGAAGAGAGCTCGGTGCCGCAACTCCGTTGAGCTCGCCGCCGCCGCCGGCCGCCAAACCTCGCCGCCGCCCTTCGAAGTTCGCAAGATCGAGGGCTACCTCCTGGTATCCTTGGTTTCGCCGAACGATCGCCGGAGCTCCGATCCCGACAAGCCCGTACCTCCTCCGCCGCTCAAACTTCGCCGCCGGTCACTCCCGTGGACCCCGTGCACCAGTGAGTGCACGTGAGATCCGCGTCGCCTCTACCTCCGGCACCACCCACCGCCCAGCGCCGCCGATCGCCGTTGTCGGACGGTCCCGTACGCCGCCGTTGCCGTTGCCGTCCACGTCGGTGCCACCTCGGCGCCGTGTCAGTGCCCGCGCCTACGTGTCGCCCCGCGTGGCGCCTGGTCAGCAGCCACATGCGTGCCTGCGTGGCTTGGCCCACGGGATCCCGAACCCGAGGCTCGGGAGACTTAGTCACGTGAGCCGAGCCAGCCGACGGTGGGACCCACCGTCGATCCACATCACCCCGTCCGAAAGTTTCTACGACGTCAAGATTGCGATTAATATGATTTTCCTTTAGGAAAATAATTCGGGAAATTCATGAAATACTGATTTTCAGCATTTTATGTATTTTCAATCTTCCAAAGCTCATAACTTTTGCATCCTAACTCCGATTGAGCCCATTCAAATTTCTAAATTTGTCTAAATTCGAGATCTACCTAATTATTATTTTTATTTATTTTTTGGAGTTTGTTTTGCCTCTGTTATTTATTTGTTTTGTTTGTTCTCGTTTCGTTTGTGCGTAGACGTCGATACTTCGGGAGTTTTCGTCGAAGAAGGCTTCAACCAAGTTCAAGACCAGTACATAGACCTTTTCCAAGGCAAGTCATACCATTGATCATATTGAATCCCAGTTTTCCCAAATTACATTGTGTTAAATTATTGCATTTACTTTAATTATGTATTTAAATGTTTTGGGCTAGTTATTGATCCAACTTGTTATGTTCGCCTTGCCTACTTGTATACCTTGATATTTTGTTGCCCTAGATTGGTTAATTACTTAGTTGGTATTAGCATATTGCCAACATGGTGGGTTAGAATGACTAGAATTGCTTAGCCATGCTACGAGTCGTCATCTCATGTGAGTTGCAAATATTAAATATGACTAAGTGACTATGGAACTGTGTGATAAAACTGTGTGTGCTGTGTGCTATTACTCGTGATGGCATGTGTTGCACTAAACCAACTGGGTGGTAAAAGATTTAGACTGAGGCAAGTGGTGGATACTGTGTGAACCGGTGGCTTTGTGATTGGGATTTATCTGTGTGGTTTAGTTAGAACATGGAAGTCTTGCCTTGGTCAATTAAGGACTTAACTTTGTGCGACATTGAACTGAGCTATCTTTGTCAGACCACATGTCCGTGACAGCCTAACTTAGTAGGTTACGGAGTTTCAACATTGGGGTTCAGGTGGATAGGTTAAGCTTTTGTGATATGGGACTGTGTGATTAAGAACGTCAATGTTGAGACGAAGTTTCCGAACTGTTATGTTACGATCGGTGCTAGCTACACTAGTGGTATCGTGTGGGTAAAGTGTACAAACCTCTCGCAGAGTGTTAATCAATCTATTCGGATAGCCGCGTCCTCGGTCATGGACAACGCTCGGGGATTTCACATGAGGGGTAGTGTTCATAAAATGTGGGATTGGGAGCTGTGTGATCTCAATCATATGGCTGTGTGAATAAATCAGTTTAGCTGTGTGTCTTTGTGGAAACAACTGATAAATTATTATTGTTTATTTGTTTTAACTTATGCTTTCGATCTATTACTTGTATTCAATTGCAAATGTTGCATTTCTGCAAAATAACCACAGAAGTCATTCCTTTGGAATAAGCACGTATCTATATATTGCATTACGTGGTATGATTTGCGAAATACGGTTGTGTACTCACGCTTGTTGTAAAACTTGCGCCCAAACCTACTGAGCGGAGAGTCTTCGCCGCTTTCGAGGAGGAGTTTGTGGAAGAAGGTTGATCGCTAGGTCATCGATCCCGATCGGTTGCCTGTGGTGTCTTGATTGGAGTTTGCGAGTTTATTTCGTTCCGCTGCAGTATTTCTTTAGTGTTAGCCTGCGTGGCTTAATAAGTTGTAACCCGACCTTAAGGTCAAAACTCTAAGTTGTTACTCAAACTATTCGTTATGTTATATTTCGTTTGTGTGGATTGATATTCACCTATGTTACCACTTGTGTGCACTAGCGTGATCCTGGACTAGTGCGAATACACGAGGGTCCAGTGCATTTTTGGGTCCCGACAGAGGTGGTATCGAGCCATACCGATCAGAGGTCTTGACCTTAGTTAGATCGGCCGTTTTTAGAGAGTCTAAACTATTTTCTAAAGGAAAACTAACTTGCAAGAGTAACCTATTGCTTAACTCCTCTCATGTCTCTCTAGACTCATCTATTGCTAAGAATTTTCCCCCTCTCTCCATTGTTTTTAAGTTGTTCTTACCTCTCTCTGTCTTGTGGACAGATGCCTCGCCTTCAGACCTATGGTGAACGTTGTGGAGGTTACGCCGACGAACTTTGGAAGCTTCTGCAGGTACTTGGAGGTTTTGATCGTCCGTTGTACCGAGGAAACAACTGGATGGTGGATGGACATAAGCGGGTACGACCGTCGCTTGACGATTTACGCCAGATGAACACCAAGGCAAGCCACCGCGAACATCTCGGTCGGGAGGATCACTTGGAGTGAAGGAATACAGAATCATCGCGCACCGCCATGCCGGATCTGCCACATCTACATGCGCGAGTTGCAAGGAACCGTCTTCGCTACCACCCCAGCAGCCGGCGTGGAGCTACCGCACACTATCCATCCACGGAGGAGAAGAAGATGCCACAGTGGTACACCTCGCCCGCACGTCGTCGCCAAGAGGAATTCATGGAGATGATGGCCGCCGATCAGACGGTGCCTACAAGAGCGCACCAAGTCAAGAGAAGATCGCCATCCCGAAGAGATACGGACGCCCACCACCAAAGCGGACTCAAGAAGAGGAAGAAGATCTAGAAGAACATGAAGAATCGAGGAAGATCCGAGGAGGTGGAGCTAGAACCGTAAGAGCTCTGTCGCGCCATCGACGCTGTTCTGCCGCACGATTCGGGACACCGAGGATCGGTTGCGAAGATGCCGGCCACAGTTCAAGGTCTGACGGCAGAGTGCGGCCGTGGTTGTGGAGGTTACCTCGCGATCGAGTTCGCTAAGGCCTAGGTTCGCAATTGAGGCTTAGTGTGTTAAGGCGCGTCAGTCTAAGCCTAGTCGTGTCGCCCTTTAGGCGTTAGATTGTGTGCTTAGGTTCGCTATTTTCTTTGAGTGTGAGTATGAGCTGCAAGGGCCTTTAGGCATCTGTTGCAAGCCATGCTAAGTTCTTAAGTAATAAAGTTGCCTTTGGTTCTCTCAGTTGTTGTTGGGTTTAACCAATCCCCCGCTTAGTTCTTAACTCACCCCATGCTTGCTACCTTATCTAACCCCGAAGCTTCGCGGATGGTTACAACTCGCGACGATTGCAAGTGGTTGGGTACCCAGCACCGACAAGCGATGGACAACAAAGCAACAGAGGCGATTCCGCCACCAGCCCCTTCAGTAGATCTGCAGAACTTTGGGTCTTTTATGGCAAAGACAGCATACGCTTGATGCATACCATGATGACTCAGATGCAAGCCATGCACAACCAGAACAATAACAACAACAATCACCAGCATGGAGCCCCAGCTGCTCATGGTCACCATGGACCATCCAAACTTGCAGAATTCATGAGGACTCGTCCACCAACATTTTCTGGACATGTCTCACCTGTGGAAGCTGACGATTGGCTTCGGGTGATTGAAAGGAAGTTGCTGATCACCCAATGCAGCGATCATGAAAAAGTTCTCTATGCCTCCCACCAGTTGGAGGGCATTGCGGCAGAATGGTGGGAGAACTTCGCGCGCCATGAGGCACCACGAATATCACTTGGGAGGAATTTCTCAAAGATTCCGCCATTACCACGCACTGAAGGAATTATTGAACTAAAGAAAGATGAATTTCGTGCCTAAAGCAAGGAAGCTTGTCGTTGTCCGACTACCTCAACAAGTTCTCACAACTTGCTCGCTATGTGCGCAGAAGATGTTGCAACAGCACAAGGCTCGCGAGTCGTTTCTGAAGGGACCGAACATCGACTTCAGTCAACCTCCTGCACATACCTTCCCGACTTTCAAGAATTGATCAATAAAGCTTTAGTCATGGAGGATAAGCGCAAGGAACCGAAGACAATCGCAAACGCAGGATGATCCAGCGGGAGGCCAGCAATTCCAACAGAGAGCAAGGGCGGTGCACCGCAGATTCAACGGTTTCCTCCACGTAACTCCGCCAGACACGCACCAACCTCGGCACCTCGTCGCTTGCTCGTAACACTCGCACCTCAAAGACCGACCAATGCGAATTCAACAGTCAACAAGTCGCAAGAGCCAAGGGTGTGCTATACTTGTCGTCAGCCAGGCCACTATGCAAATCAATGTCCACAGAGGGGAACGATCACTCCAGTTCGTTTCAACCTTGGAGCTACGCCGACTAAGACCCCGGCACCGGGTCACCAACAGGGAACTTTCCAAGCCCCCAACCAGCCAGGAGGAGGAACGCAGTCCGTGGTCCGAGGCCGTGTCAACCACGTCACCCTGGAAGGAGCACAGGAAGCACCAGACGTCGTACTGGGTAAGTTCCTGGTTAATTCAGTACCCGCATCAGTTTTGTTTGATTCTGGAGCTTCGCATTCTTTTGTGTCTGGAGTTTTTGCAACTAAGAACAAGTTGGAGGCTATACAACTTAAGCATACTTTATTAGTTCAATCGCCCGGAGCAGAGCTAAGCTCTAGAGTGGGTTGTTTAGGAGCTAAGTTACTCATAGCTGGAGTTGAGTTTCTAGCCAACTTAATTGTTCTAGACACCCAAACCCTAGATGTCATTCTTGGCATGGATTGGCTATCCAAGCACAAAGTCGGCTTTGGATTGTGGCCAAGAGCCGAATTGTTGAGAGTCTCGATGGAAGGAAAGTGGAGTTTCTAGCCACATCGGTTCGTGAGGGCACTTGCTAGTAAACAAACCAAGACCATTGCATTGGAGGCTGTACCAATAGTCGAGAGTACCGGATGTGTTTCGGAAGAGTTACGGAATGCCACGGATCGTGACATCGAGTTCGTCATCGATCTAGTGCCGAGGACAGCGCCAATTTCTAGCGACCTTATCGAATGCCGGTGGCGAGTTAGCGTAAATGAAGAAGCGATTGAAGAACTCCTCGAGAAAGGTTTCGTAAGACCAAGTTCGTCACCGTGGGAGCACCGGTCTTGTTCGCCAAGAAGAAAGACTAAGCATGAGGATGTGTATCGACTCACCGTTCTCTCAACGAGGTCACTATCAAGAATAAGTATCCACCGCCCGAATAGATGATCCGTTCGACGGATGAAGGAGCCGAGTGTTCTCAAAGATCGACTTGCGATCGGGCTACCATCGCTGAAGATCCGCCTGGGATATACCAAAGACCGCCTTCTCAACGCGGTATGGACATTATGAGTTCTTGGTCATGTCATTTGGGCTAACAAATGCCCCGGCTTACTTCATGAACATGATGAACAAAGTCTTCATGGAATACGGACAAGTTTGTAGTGGTGTTCATTGACGATATTCTGGTTTATTCTAAATCAGAGGAGGAACACGCAGAACACCTGAGGTTAATTTTGGAGAAACTCAGGGAGCATCAGTTATATGCCAAGTTCAGTAAGTGTGACTTTTGGAAGAAGGAAGTGGATTTCCTGGCCATGTTATGACCGCCGATGGAGTAGCAGTTGACCAGAAAAGTAAAGCGCGATTACATCGAACCACCCAAGATCGTAACCCGATTCGCAGTTTCTTGGGGATGGCAGGTTATTACCGCCGTTTCATCGAGGGATTCTCATCGATTGCTAAGCCTCTTACGCAATTGTTGAAGAAGGAGAAAAAGTTCACCTGGACTCCAGCCTGTGAGGAAAGTTTTCAAGAGTTAAAGAAGCGCTTGACCTCACCCATCTTGATTTTGCGGATATTCGCAAGGATTTCGATATCTATTGTGATGCCTCGCGTCAAGGATTAGGATGTGTCCTGATGCAAGAAGGAAGAGTTGTCGCTTATGCGTCAAGACAATTGAGACCCCACGAGGAGAATTACCCTACTCATGATTTGGAATTAGCCGCCGTAGTGCATGCTTTAAAGATTTGGCGTCATTACCTCATCGGTAATCGCTGTGAAGTCTACACAGATCATAAGAGTCTAAAATACATCTTTACTCAGTCAGATCTGAATATGAGACAGAGAAGATGGTTGGAATTGATCAAAGATTACAATCTTGGAATCCACTACCATCCCGGGAAAGCCAACGTAGTTGCAGACGCTCTAAGCCGTAAGAGTTACTGCAATGCTTTGGAAGTAAAGGAAAGTTTCCCAGAACTTTATGAAGAATTTCAGAAGCTAAAGCTAGAGGTTGTGTCCGAGGATTTGTGGCCAATTTGGAAGTGATCTACCTTGGAGAAGCAGATTCGTGAAGCACAACCAAAGGATCCCGTCTTTATCGAGATCAAGATCAAAATGGCAGAAGGAAAATTTCAAGATTTCACCAAGGATGATCAAGACATACTCTGGATTAAAGGTCGTATCTGTGTACCAGATATCGATGGTCTAAGACAGTTAATCTTAAAAGAAGCCCATGACTCAAAGTATTCGATTCACCCTGGAAGTACCAAGATGTACCAGGATGTTAAGACCAAATTTTGGTGGCCAAATTTGAAGCGAGAAGTCGCAGAGTTTGTTGCCTTGTGTGACACCTGTCAGAAAATAAAGGCAGAACACCAGAGACCAGCAGGTTTGCTGCAAAATCAAGATTCCGAATGGAAGTGGGAGGAAATCGGGATGGATTTCATCACGGTTTACCCAAGACCCAAGCAGGTTACGATTCGATCTGGGTGATAGTTGATCGATTGACCAAGGTCGCACATTTTCTGCCAGTTAAAACCACGTACTCAGGAGATCGCCTTGCGGAGTTGTACATGGCCAGAATTGTCAGTTTGCATGGTGTGCCCAAGAAGATAGTGTCGATCGAGGATCTCGCCACACCTCGCTTTTGGCAAAGTTTGCATGAAGCATTGGGTACCCATCTCAATTTCAAGATCGCTATCATCCACAAACGGACGGATTGCATCGAAAGAGTCAATCGATATTGGAGGATATGCTGAGAGCTTGCGCTCTAGCGAATGCTACCCGATGGGATAAAAATTTGCCGTATGCAGAGTTCTCGTACAACAACAGTTACCAAGCCAGTCTGCAAATGTCGCCATTTGAAGCTTTGTATGGCCGTGCCTGCCGAACCCCGTTAAATTGGTCGAGACAATGAACGCATCGTGTTCGGGCAGATATCATTCAAGAGGCGTAAGAACGAGTTGCTATGATCGAGAAAGATTGAAGATAGCCCACCAAGGCGTAAGAGTTATGCCGATAACGCCGCCGAGATCTCGATTTGAGCCGTAAGATTTTGTCTATCTTCGAGTGACCCGCTCGAGGTGTCAAAGGTTTCATGCCAAAGGGAAGCTTGCCTAGGTATGTTGGCCCGTTCAAGATTTTGGAACGCCGGGAAGTTGTTACCAATTGGAGCTACGCGATCGTTAGCGTGAGTACATGATGTCTTTCATGTCTCGCAGTTGAAGAAGTGTCTTCGTGTGCCAGAAGAGCAAGCCCCGTTGGAATCAATTGTTTTGAAAGAGGATCTTACCTACAAGGAGCAGCCAGTCAAGATCTTGGATGTCGCAGAGCGCCTCACCAGAAGCAAGACTGTTCGTTTTTGCAAGGTTCAGTGGAGCAACCACTCAGAGGGAGAAGCAACGTGGGAACGTGAAGAAGAGCTGAAAGCCGAGTTCCCTAGCCTTTTCTCTAGCTAGCCTGAATCTCGGGGTCGAGATTCCTTTAAGGGGGGGAGGTTTGTAACATCCCAATTTTCAGAGTTTTAAAAACCTTTTAAATAGTTAGTAGGGAAAAATTCACCATTTGGTTTTATTTGAATTTAATTCAAAAGCTTAATATTGGACTTTGCAAACAAAAACATTTAATATGAATAATCCCAACATGAACATGTGCCAAAACTATTTTATTTGGGTTCCTTGTGCTCAGATATATTTTCTAGATTTTTCTAGAATTTTTCTGAGTTCATTTGCTATTTTCTATTGCCTATTTGAATTTCTGGTATTTTCTAAAATGAAAAACCTATTTAAAATCTCAGAATAGTGCTTGGGCCGAAATCCACTCGGCCGGCCCATTTCCTCTCCGCCTCAGCCCACCTCCGCGCCAGCCCAGCGCCCGCGCGCAGCCGCCTGACCCCACCCGTCAGCCTCTCGCATGCCGTGTTCGACGCGGACTCGTTCGAGCCTCAGTCACTGACGAATGGGACCCACCCTGCCACGTCACCGTCGTCTCCGAGGCGGACTCCGGTTCCGATTTCCTCGCGCCGCCGCCGCTCGGCCGTTTTGGGCGTCCGTGCCCTAGACCTCCCCGAGTCGCCGCCTATATAAAGAGGGCAAGTCCTCGGTCTCCGCATCTCAACGCGCGCCGCCGCCACCCCCAGCCCTAACCCTAGCCGCCAGAAATCGCCGAAGAGAGCTCGGTGCCGCCGCAACTCCGTTGAGCTCGCTCGTCGTCGTCGAAGCTGCTCAAACCTCGCCGCCGCCTCCTTCGAGTTCGCAAGATCGAGGGCTACCTCCTGGTATCCTTGGTTTCGCCGAACGATCGCCGGAGCTCCGATCCCGACAAGCCCGTACCTCCTCCGCCGCTCAAACTTCGCCGCCGGTCACTCCCGTGGACCCCGTGCACCAGTGAGTGCACCGTGAGATCCGCGTCGCCTCTACCTCCGGTACCACCCACCGCCGGCGCGCCGATCGCCGTTGTCGGACGGTCCCGTACGCCGCCGTTGCCGTTGCCGTCCACGTCGGTGCCACCTCGGCGCCGTGTCAGCGCCCGCGCCTACGTGTCGCCCCGCGTGGCGCCTGGTCAGCAGCCACATGCGTGCCTGCGTGGCTTGGCCCACGGGATCCCCGAACCCGAGGCTCGGTAGACTTAGTCTACCGTGAGCCGAGCCACTGACGGGTGGGACCCACCTGTCAGATCCACAGTCACCCCGTCCGAAAGTTTCGCTGACGTCAGCATTGCGCATTAATATGATTTTCCTTTAGGAAAATAATTCGGGAAATTCATGAAATACTGATTTTCAGCATTTTATGTATTTTCAATCTTCCAAAGCTCATAACTTTTGCATCCTAACTCCGATTGAGCCCATTCAAATTTCTAAATTTGTCTAAATTCGAGATCTACCTAATTATTATTTTTATTTATTTTTTGGAGTTTGTTTTGCCTCTGTTATTTATTTGTTTTGTTTGTTCTCGTTTCGTTTGTGCGTAGACGTCGATACTTCGGGAGTTTTCGTCGAAGAAGGCTTCAACCAAGTTCAAGACCAGTACATAGACCTTTTCCAAGGCAAGTCATACCATTGATCATATTGAATCCAGTTTTCCCAAATTACATTGTGTTAAATTATTGCATTTACTTTAATTATGTATTTAAATGTTTTGGGCTAGTTATTGATCCAACTTGTTATGTTCGCCTTGCCTACTTGTATACCTTGATATTTTGTCGCCCTAGATTGGTTAATTACTTAGTTGGTATTAGCATATTGCCAACATGGTGGGTTAGAATGACTAGAATTGCTTAGCCATGCTACGAGTCGTCATCTCATGTGAGTTGCAAATATTAAATATGACTAAGTGACTATGGAACTGTGTGATAAAACTGTGTGTCTTTGTGTGCTATTACTCGTGATGGCATGTGTTGCACTAAACCAACGGGTGGTAAAAGATTTAGACCGAGGCAAGTGGTGGATCTTGTGTGAACAGGTGGCTTTGTGATTGGGATTTATCGTGTGGTTTAGTTAGAACATGGAAGTCTTGCCTTGGTCAATTAAGGACTTAACTTTGTGCGACATTGAACTGAGCTATGCTGTACGACCACATGTCTGGTGACAGGCCTAACTTAGTAGGTTACGGAGTTTCAACATTGGGGTTCAGGTGGATAGGTTAAGCTTTGTGATATGGGACTGTGTGATTAAGAACGTCAATGTTGAGACGAAGTTTCCGAACTGTTATGTTACGATCGGTGCTAGCTACACTAGTGGTATCGTGTGGGTAAAGTGTACAAACCTCTGCAGAGTGTTAATCAATCTATTCGAATAGCCGCGTCCTCGGTCATGGACAACGCTCGGGGATTTCACATGAGGGGTAGTGTTCATAAAATGTGGGATTGGGAGCTGTGTGATCTCAATCATATGGCTGTGTGAATAAATCAGTTTAGCTGTGTGTCTTTGTGGAAACAACTGATAAATTATTATTGCTTATTTGTTTTAACTTATGCTTTCAGTCTATTACTTGTATTCAATTGCAAATGTTGCATTTCTGCAAAATAACCACAGAAGTCATTCCTTTGGAATAAGCCTGCATCTATATATTGCATTCTGTGGTATGATTTGCGAGTACGGTTGTGTACTCACGCTTGTTGTAAAACTTGCGTCCAAACCTACAGAAGTGGAGGAGTCTTCGCCTGCTTTCGAGGAGGAGTTTGTGGAAGAAGGTTGATCGCTAGGTCATCGATCCCAGTCGGTTGCCTGTGGTGTGCTGATTGGAGTTTGCCAGAGTTTATTTCGTTCCGCTGCAGTATTTCTTTAGTGTTAGCCCTGCGTGGCTTAATAAGTTGTAACCCCGACCTTAAGGTCAAAACTCTAAGTTGTTACTCAAACTATTCGTTTATGTTATATTTCGTTTGTGTGGATTGATATTCACCTATGTTACCACTGTGTGCACTAGCGTGATCTGGACTAGTGCGGAATACACAGGGTCCGAGTGCATTTTTGGGTCCCGACATTCTTGTTGGGACTGATGTTCCTATCATGGCTTCAAATTCTAACCACGCAGAATACGATTGAACCCAAGAATGTATGAAAGACAGCCAAATAAAATCCAATAAATCCAAAGGCAAGTAGCAAAGGAAACACTTCAATGAAAGTCAATCAACCCAAGAGTGTGCGAAACAGGAAATACTTCAAATGAAACTATGCATATCTAACGGTATCTTGAAAGAAGGAAGTACTCTAAGATGAAACTAATCGCATTTAGCAGAGTTGATGAAGGAAATACTTGATTTAAGTATATCCAAAGGTAGTTGAGGAAGGAAATACTTCATCGATGTATATCCAAAGGAAGTTGAGGAAGGAAATACTTCAAACGGAATGAAGTACATCCAGGATATTCGAATGAAGGAAATACTTTCGACCAAAGTAGATAAATACAACTCTACTTGTTTGGTCTAGTGGTGGGGTTTTGGGTTGTGATCATAATTAGGGTTAGGTTATCGCTTGATCCGGGTTAAGGCGAGAGGATCAGCTCTCGTAAAGTCCGTTGGTAAAGAAAGCTACGAATCCAACGGAAGGGGGAGAATATTCCCTAGGTCATTTCGCATCGGTTACCTAGATGGGAGAGATCACCTTGCTAGGTAGGATTCCCTAATCCATCTTCGGGTCATGAATTGTTCGACTATTGGGAGCGAATAGTGAGGGGTGATGGCTGGATTCTATACGAGGTTGATTGGTGGTTGATTACTATCATCCACCTGGGAACACCTCATTGACGATTACACGTGGTGCCTAGCTGACTTAATGATTTCCTTTGTTATTACTTCCTATTTATCGAGGAAGTTCCATGATAGTTAGGTGAGACCATGCATAGGTTTGAGGTTCGTACTAGTAGACATAAGTCTTACCGACACGTGGGGTATAGTTTACGTAATGATTTCTTTTATTATTTTATATTTATGAAGGAAGTTCCATGAGTCTTAGCTGGAACTTCCAAGCATTGGCTAGACATCAGCCTTACATTTTTAGTGGTATATGCGGATTAGGCCCTCATATGAGAGGTGATCTTTACTTAGTCTCATTACCTACATGGCTTCGCATATACTAAAGTAAACCTACCATACTAGGTTGATCCTTAGCTGCAACACTTGCTCTTGGCTACTCTTAATTAACTAAACAACTACTTCTAGTTAAGTGGATAACTACAATATAAGGCATATGTAGGGATACGGGTAGGCTACGCTAGCAGCAATTCAAAATTTCTACCACGTAAACCAGGATGCCAAGCAAGATAGATGATCACAGATCATTACCACCGACGCCGCAGTAGCGCGGAAGTAGAGTCGGAGCAGCCTAGTCCGACGATGAACGCACTGATGTAGTGGTCGTAGATGATCGTCCAACGTCCTCGTAGTCGATCGTCTCCTCCAGCAGCCTCCACAGTTCCTTGTGAAGATCACGGATCGTCCTCAGCGCAACAACGACCGTAGTAGCGCCTCTACGGTATCTACACGTCCTGAGAAGGAACAACCGTACGCCGGTGTGCTAGCACCAAGTCACACGGGAAGGCTCTCTCAAGAAGATGGTGGCTAGGGTTTCAGTGGAAACAACTCACATGTCTCTCTCGCGTCATCCATACTAGCCTCAAGCATATCCTTATATAGTGCCCCGTGTCGGATTCTATCCGAACACGTTTGACGAATCGTATTCGCACTGGTTTGTTCCATCCCATTAAGTGTGTGACCCGTTAGGTTTATGTGTAATCGGTTGTGATTCGGAAACCCTTTCCGACCACGAGTCGTAGCGGTCCCTAGCAGGACATAACGATTCCCGAATACACACAAATTATATCGGACGAATCTTAATGCAATATGATCTACGACTAGGTCTTCATCACTTACAACTAGGTCCTATCTTTATACGCACCGGTTCGCACTCGGTCCACGACTCGGTTTGTAACTCCTTACGATCGGTTTCACCACTCGTGATTTCGTTCGATCGGTCTACGGCTTGTTTGGATCTGATCGAACTAAGCGACTTACTCTAGTAATCTCCTTTTGTCTCACGATATCTGGTTTGAATTCCAGGTAAGATAATGTGTCATCCATGGACTGTTCAATACTTTCTCGATCGAGTTGTCGGATAACCTTATGTGGTGAACACTTGACTACTAGTGGCATGGCCATGCACTTTCTTTATCCGATCACTTCGAGGGGCCAAGAGACATCTCTCCCATTATGTTAGGAGGGGCAAATCCTATATCCGACCAGTCATATCCCTCCGCATGTTTCATAGCATACCCGAAAGTTACCTTTATAACTACCCAGTTACGAGCAGTGTTTGGCAACCCCTAAGAGTGCTATTACACATGTAGGGAACCATACTGATCTCAGGTCTAAGGATTATACATCATCATTGCTTGAGACCAACTAATGACACATAGAATCATAACAATCTCTATAGTGTCTCAAGGTGGGTCAATCCAACCCCATGTTCTCTAACATGTGTTTACATTATTGATTCGATACCCCTATATCCATGACCGGTGAAACATGATCATCAATCAATACATGTACTGGTCGTATGGTCACTGGTGTTCCGATTAGTGACATTCAACCAGGGATACTTTTAGAACGACATCATATAAGTCGAAGAGTTTCACCAACAAGTCACATACTTGTTGATCTTCAAAACTAACGATTCATTCAAGGAACAGAATAACATTTATTCAAGAAATCATAAATATAGACGTGATACAATCATCTCTATGATTGCCTCTAGGGCATATCACCAACAGCATATGGGCTCTTACCTACTGGTCTTCGTTTAGCGATCAACGCTATCGTCTTGATTTCTACTACTAGTATGAAGCTAGGTCATAGCTACCGCTAACTTTCATTAAGGTTTAGCACTACTATACTTTACTCTAAATGTCGATAGCACTTTTGGTCGCTTAATCAATCACTAGCATAATCCATATGTCAATTGGCATACATGCATGTATATATATTCTTATTCCCTTGCTTATTGTATGTAAGTATATGGGAGCTTATATGTCTCACTATAGGGTTATTATACTAAGATTAACACTAGACATGATGTTGCTAGATTATAGTACACAACATTATGTTCATTTGGGTACTCCTAGACGTAGGGCTATATGTTAATGGTACTCGATTATTATCTAATTGCTCTACTAACTCTGATTAACCATTTGATTAAATTATTATCTTTATTATTACAACAATGGTCTAGGGCTTACTAGTCATTTGGGTCATGTGTGTATGTATATGCCTTCAAAAACACAAATGAACTCCAAAATGGATAATTTCTGATTGATTGGGTAGGGTTTTAATTTATATGAATTTAGAAACAAGAATTGTTCAGTTTGGATTAAAAACGAGAGAGAACGAGCTCTTCGAAGTTGTAAACCGAATTAAATCCCTAAAAATAACAGGGGAGAGAGGATCCTCTCATTGATAGGTTTAACAGGTGGGACCCCGTGGGTTTTTATATTCTTTCTGATTTATTTTTCATTTGAAAAATGCCACAATCAATGATAGGTGGGACCCAGCCATCATAGACTTGGTCCATGCGAATAGTGCATGGACCATGGTCCACGTGCCATTGTGCTGGTCCATGAACTAAGTCCATATTGTGCACTTAAGAGGTGGGGCCCACATGTCTAGACTCAGTGTAACTTAGTGTCTAATTACTCTTTACTTAACTACACTGGGCCCACTTGTCATTCTACTTAGCCCTTAACTAACCCTGTCATAACCCCGTCGTTAAGGCTTAATGACCGAGCTACAGTACGTGGTAGTACTTGTCCCCAAATCGATCGGAGCAGAGGAAGCTCTAGGCGGCTCTTGCCACGCTCGGAGCCGGTGAGCTGGGCCACGGGGGTAGCAGGGGGGCTCAAAATGGGTTCCCCGCATGCATGCGACCCCATTGGTGTCGGCAGCGAAGGTCGGGGTGGCTCATAGCGACAACACAACAAGCTCTAGCAGCAGCGGTGCTCGGCCTCATGTGGCTCTCACACACCGGTGACGCCCTACGCTAATGAATGTGTGCACAAGCATCTAGGGGGTATAGGGAACCTACCAGAGCAGAGGGGATGTCAGAGGTGGTCAGAGGATGGCCAACGACGTGGTCCCGAGGCGGCGTGGTGGTCTTTGCGTGGCGGCGGCAACCTGGGAGAGGGAGGTGCTATTTACCGCTGGGATAGCTCAAGGGACGTGAGGAGATGGTAGGAGGAGGAGGAATTGGGCCAACGCTTACTAGAGGAGGCGTGGCAGTGGGGATGGCGGCTGTGGCCGAGAACGTGGAAGAAGGGGTCATCGGCAAGTACCTGTGGACGAAGGGCAAAATTAGTGGAGGGGAATGGATCCTCATGTCCCAGAACACGTGTTGATGCACACGACGAGGGGAGGAGCTAACTGAGGTGGCAAAAATGGTGATGGCGGTGCGGACGGCCGAGGTAGAGCATGCACGGTTCCCTCCTTGGCACTCGATGGTGAAGAGGAAAGGGAAGGAGAGGGCCGGGAGGGGGCTAGGCAGCTCGGTGCGGCCCTTAAATAGGCAGGAGAGGGAGGATGGGCTGTGGCTGGGTGAAACACGCGACAGGGACGGCGGCGGGTAGAGTGACATCGGGGCGGCATGGGAGCAGTGCTGTGGAGCGACGGGTTGGTAGCCTACCCATCGTGACGGCACAACAACACGCATGATGCGGGCAACAGGGGAAGGTGTCCTTGTGGCATGACGCCAGGGTAGTAGGTGATGCGTGAGAGCGGGGAGGAGGACGAGGGCCGGTGCGGGAGTGGCTCGGGGGTGGGGATGAAGTAGTTGGGGGCTGCTGGCATGGAAGAACAGATGAGGAGGAAGGAGGGAGGCTTGCGGGTGGGCCTCGGAGGAAAGGAGAGAAAAGAAAGGGAAGGAAAAGGGAAGAAAGAAAAGAAAAGAAAAAGAAAGAAAAAGAAAAAGAAGAAGTCAGGTTGGGCTGGGCTGGGTGGCTTCGGCCCATACCGCACTCTTGATGTCTCAATTTACTTTCTTTTTTGTTTTCTTTTCAAACTCAAGTTTGAATTAGATTTTTTTTGTTTTTCGGGTTGAGGGTTCAATTAACGACTCAAAAATTGAAACATTGATGAAGTGTGAGAAAAAGTTTTTAAAATCCCATATTTTTAAACAACTGAGCTGAAAGTGAAATTTTGGTTGTTACACCATGTTAAATTTTGGTTGTTACACCATGTGATGAACCCGAAGGTCCGATTGTTGGCCCGATCTTTCGATGAGAATGATAAGTTCGGTAGGCATCGCTCAACTCTCACGATCCTAGCTACGAACACGCAAGGCTCGAAACCACGCAATCGCTGAACTGCTCGACAAGTCGTTATCAACCGTGCACGAATACCGGTTGACCTGACCACGAAAGTCGATTCCTGCATACACCGAAGAAGCACGCAAGAACAAGATCAAGCAATCTAAAATTGCAAATATGAATTGAAATATTTGAATTGAGTTGGGATTCTGAATAAGGATCTTAATTGGGTGGTCTAGTCGACACACGCAAAAGATACAAGTTGCAACGAAGGCAAACTAAACATAAACAAAATCTGAGAAAACTAGAGGGGGTGCGGCCTCCTTAAATAGGGGATGAGGAGCCACACATCTAATAGAACTAAGGGGATGAGACTAATTCCATGGATTACTGTTCACATGAACAGTAATTGCACCCCCATGTGGCCCACCGGCAGATGGGCCAAATTCAGTATGATTACAAGGCCCAGATTGGCCCAAACAAGTGATATGACATCTTCTTTTGATGATTGCGATCAGTCCAGAAAGAATTTGAAGATGAGGCTGGATCCGTTTGAAACAGGACAACATAAGCTTTCAATCAAGTACTTGTGGGCCTCCAACGGACTCCGTATGTGAAAGTTATGCCTGTTTTAAGTTGGTGCTGTCATGCTGATTCCGGAGGCCTGGACTTGTTGTAGTAGTTGCGGTAGCCCCCTTGCCTCCGTTCCTGAGTAGAATAACATCACCAGACTTAGGTAGCAATCCAGCCTCAATGGAACAATTATAAACTCTCAAAAACGAAGTTACTTGATAATTCAGTTGGCGAGCACGCGCTCTAGTAATTGGTCCTTGCATATCAAGTTGAAGAGTAGAAGCAGTAGGGATGGTTGTATCAGTGGAAGGGATTTCCTCATCATCCTCCCCTTCTTGAATTGGAGTCGTCCTTGACTCAAGATCATGTTCTTCTCCCAAGTAGGGCTTCAAATCTGCAATGTTAAATGTGGGACTAACCCTAAAATCAGAGGCGATTAAGCTTATATGCATTATCATTAATCTTTTCTAACACTTTAAATGGACCATCAGCTCTCGGCATCAATTTTGATTTTCTCAAGTCAGGGAACCTATCTTTGCGCAAATGCAACCAAACAAGATCTCTAGGTTCGAATGTTATGTCTTTTCTACCCTAACTACCCGCCAGTTTATATTGTGCATTCATTCGCTCTATATTCTCTTTAGTTGTCTCATGTATCTTCAGAATCAGTTTAGCACGTTGTGTAGCATCAATGTTTACCTTTTCCGAAGATGGTAGATGTAATAAATCAATAGGAGTGTGGGGAATAAAGCCATATACTACCTGAAAAGGGCACATCTTTGTGGTTGAATGCTACAAACGATTGTAAGCAAACTCCACATGAGGTAAGCATTCTTCCCACATCTTCAAGTTCTTCTTCAAAACAGCCCTCAACATAGTGGAAATGTCCTGTTCACAACTTCAGTTTGTCCATCTATTTGAGGATGGCAGGTAGTAGAAAACAACAACTTTGTCCCCAATTTAGCCCATAGTGTCCTCCAAAAATGACTCAGAAACTTCGTATCACGATCAGATACAATTGTATTGGGCACTCCATGTAGTCGAACAATTTCTTTGAAAAACAACTCAGCAACATGCGTAGCATCGTCGCTCTTATGACAAGGTATGAAATGCGCCATCTTTGAAAACCTATCCACAACAACAAAAATACTGTCCCTCCCCCTCTTTGTTCTAGGCAGTCCTAAGACAAAATCCATAGAAATATCTTCCCAAGGTACGCTAGGAACAGGAAGAGGCATATATAAACCATGTGGATTAAGACGTGACTTAGCTTTGTGGCTTGTAGTGCAGCGAGACACATAGCGCTCAACATCGCGCCTCAACTTAGGCCAATAGAAGTGATTGGTTAAAACATCCTCCGTCTTCTTGACACCGAAATGTCCCATGAGTCCTCCTCCATGCGCCTCCTGTAACAACAAAAGACGAATGGAGCTAGCTGGAATGCATAGCTTGTTAGCACGGAACAAAAATCCATCATTCACAACAAATTTATTCCAGCCTTTGCCTTCGTTACAATTCTGAAATATATCTTTAAAATCAGCAGCATGCACATATTGCGCTTTAATTGTCTCTAAACCAAAGATTTGGAAATCAAGTTGAGATAACATAGTATAACGACGAGATAAAGCATCAGCAATAACATTATCCTTCTCTTTCTTGTGGTTAATGTCATATGGAAACGATTCAATGAACTCAACCCATTTAGCATGTCTACGGTTCAGATTTGATTGACTACGAATGTGCTTTAACGATTCATGATCAGAATGTATGACAAATTCTTTGGACCATAAATAATGTTGCCATGTCTCTAATGTCCGAACTAAAGCATATAATTCCTTATCATAAGTAGAATAATTCAAACTAGGCCCACTCAATTTCTCATCAAATATGCAATGAGTTTACCGCTTGAATAAACACACCGCCAAGTCCAATCCCACTAGCATCACATTCAATCTCAAAAGTCTTACCAAAATCAGGAAGTTGGAGAAGTGGTGCATGTGTTAGCTTATCTTTCCGAATCTGAAATGATTGTTCTTGTGTAGGGCCCCATATAAAAGGAACGCCTCTCTTTGTAAGCTCATTCATCGGTGCGGCAATGGTGCTGAAATCTTTGACAAAGCATCGATAAAATCCAGCAAGTCCGAGAAAACTCCGCACTTGTGTGACCGTGTTAGGAGTTGGCCAACTGCAGACAAACTTGATGTTACCGGATCAACCTCAATACCCTGTGGAGTAACAATATAGCCAAGAAACGATACTCGATCGGTGCAAAAGGTGCACTTCTCAAGGTTACCAAATAAACGTGCATCACGTAGAGCAAGAAAAACAGCACGCAAGTGTTCAAGATGTTTCTCTAATGTTCTGCTATAGATCAATATGTCATCAAAATATACCACCACAAAATTTTCAATGAACATACGCAAAACTTCATTCATTAATCTCATGAAAGTACTAGGTGCATTAGTCAATCCAAAAGGCATCACTAACCACTCATATAATCCAAACTTAGTTTTGAAAGCTGTTTTCCATTCATCGCCTAACTGCATGCGAATTTGGTGATATCCACTACGCAAATCAACTTTAGAGAAAACAGTAGAGCCACTTAATTCATCAAGCATATCATCGAGCCTAGGAATTGGATGACGATATCGAATAGTAATATTATTGATAGCTCTACATACCAACACACATACGCCATGATCCATCTTTCTTAGGTACCAAAATCACAAGGACAACGCAAAGACTAAGGCTTTGCGTCGTACGCACTTTGTCAAGTAAGTCTTGCACTTGACGCTGAATTTCTTAGTCTCTTGAGATTGGTTCTATATGGCGCACGGTTGGGAAGCGAGGCTCTGGAATTAAATCAATCTGATGTTCAATCCCCCGAATTGGAGGCAGCCCCGGGGGTATGTCACTTGGAAACATATCGGCAAACTCCTGCAAAACATGAGCAACAGCAGGAGGCAAAGAAGGAGGCATATCCTCAAAAGAAAACAAGGCCTCTTTGCACACTAAAGCATAGCAATCAGATTTGCTATCTGCCATTTCACAAATATCAGACTTAGTAGCAAGTAAAACAGAACTTTTCAATTTAATTTCACCTTGCCGAACGCTAGGTTCTTTCTTCTTCGGGTGCAAAAGTTCTTTAGCTACAATCTGATTTTCACTTTTGCTACTCTCCTTTGCTCTATTAGCTCTCTCTATTTCATCCTTTAGAATGGCGTCAGGAGAAATGGGCAGCAGCGTGATTTTCTTTTCTTTAAACATGAGAGTATACGTATTAGTTCTTCCATGATGTACCGTATCTCTATCATATTGTCAAGGTCTACCTAACAACAAAGAACATGCTTGCATAGGTACTACATCGCAATCAACATAATCATGATAGGCACCAATAGAAAAGTGTACTCTCACAATACGGGTTACCTTCAGCTTACCACAATTGTTAAACCATTGAATGTAATATGGGCGAGGGTGCTGTTCTGTGGTCAATGCAAGCTTTTCAACCATGTCCATGCTCGCTAAATTGTTGCAACTTCCTCCATCAATGATCACACGACATGAACGCTCTTTGATGACAAGCTTTGTTTGGAACATATTGTGGCGTTGATTTTGTTCAGCACGCTCCATTTGTGCACTAAGTACACGCTTCACTATAAGGCTTAAATACTTATCCAAAATTTCAGCACCATATTGTTCCTCTTCTCTCTCAGATTCTTGGTCATCACCTGCGGTGTCAGTTGCCAGCATAGCATATTCTTCCTCAATGTCACTAGCTGAAGTGTACTCACCGGTATCCGTTATCAAGAGAGCTCGCTTACTAGGGCAATCCCGCATCATGTGTCCATAGCCCTTGCAGCGATGACATTGTGTATCTCGTGCTCTACCCGTTGATGCAACCGAAGATGAACTTTGTATAGGGGCTTGTCTCATGCTCTTACTCGTTTCCGGTGCGCGTGATGGTGGAGTGGAAGTAGGTGGACGCCGACTATCGGAGGAGTTTGCAGGTGCAGTTGTTCGGCTGGAAGGGGTAAAGGATGCTCTTGAGTGCCCTTGAGTTTGACGACCTGCAAAAGACCCTGCAAAGTTTCCTTTGTTCCTAGAGTGACGTCCCTGCACCTCTCTTTCAGCTTTACAAGCAAGATGAAACAAGCGAGTGATACAATTGTATTCCTTATAATCAAGTATGTCCTGAATTTCACGGTTTAAACCGCCCAAAAATCTAGCCATCTTAGCATTTTCAGTTTCTTCTAATCCACAACGCAACAAACCAGTTTGCAATTCTTGATAATAATCCTCTACAGAACTACTACCTTGTCTTAAGCGTTGTAATTTATTAAGCAAATCACGAGAATAATATGAAGGCACAAATCTAGCTCTCATAGCTCTCTTCATAGCATCCCAAGTTCTAGGTATGTTTCGCTCATTACGGCACAATTCATTCCACCAAATAGAAGCAAAATATGTGAACTCATTAGTAGCAGCCCTAACCCTTTTATTGTCAGGAAATTCATGGCATGCAAATTGTTAGAAAATTCATAAGCATCGGGATCATATTTACCAGCAAAAGGAGGTATAGTGAATTTAATTTTACCAAGTGAATCGTTACCGTCACGTACCTCACGTGGTGGATCTCTTCTCATACCTTGTCGATTGAAGCGTCGTTGCCGGTGATCACGAGCATTGATGGGATTGAAACCATCATCGGACTCTGTATCAGCGACATATGGGTTCGCTTCATCTTCTACCTCATCGGCCCATGAGCTATGAACGGATGGGTTACGACGCGGTTGTTCAATGCCGATAGCAGCGGGGGCGGCAGCAGGAGGTGGAGCTCTCTCGAGCTGCTCCACACGTGTAGCAAGCGCAGCAAGATCGATATTGGTGCGATCTAGAACTCCCTCAATACGCTCCGAATGTTGATTCAACAAGCGTGAAAAACGTTGCATGATGTCTTTCGTGCGAGGCGTGAGGGGTACATTGTCCTCAGCGTAGGGCCTGCTATGCTCTCCTTGTGACCCGAACCTGCCATCGTTAGTAGAAAACAAAGAACAGATCACAGTAGTATATGTCCCTATGACTACTAGGATCTGGGGCTCAAAGGTCACTCACAATCAAGCTTTTACCAAGTTCTTACAAGATCTTACCAATGTAGCAAGAAAGTGGTACAACCGGTGGCTGGTTCGTGATACTCTCACCTGTGATGAGCCCAACGATTGCGAGGAACGGCACCTGCTGAGTTAGTAGAAAGTGGAGCTCGGAAGGCTAGTATGTAGCAAGGGAGTAGCAATTATTCAATTCAGTATGCAAAGTTGAAAAACAGTTCAAAGTACTAGTCACAAGTGTCTGGTCCTAGTCTAAACCAAGCCTAGCTAGAGCAACTCACAAGAACGACTAGAATGAAACAACGGAGGGCTAGCACAAGAATTATCAACGCAAGCGAGCAATGGATGAACGATGCCAACCTGAAGAGGAAAAGAATGTCAAGAAAAGAAAGGTAGCTCCGAAAATTTTTCTCTTCTTCTCTTTCTCTCTTTTTTTTCTCTTTCTTTCTTTCTTTTTTTCTCTTTCTTCTTTTTTTTTCTTCTCTTTCTTTTTTTTTACCTCAGCAAGCTACTTAAAAAAAAAGCGTTTTTTCCTCTCTCTTTTTTTTTTAACCTTTTTCCTCTGTTTTTTTGTTAACTCTCAGAAGCTTCTTGAACCAAAACACAAAACAATCCCATCCTCCCGTGAGACCTTGCTCTGGGCGGCGACGGCGACTCCCAAACCGACGGCGCAAGGCGGCGAACGCGTGCGGCGGCAGGGCGTGCGGCTCGGACGGAAGCGGTCCAAGGCGACGACCCAAGGCGCGCGCCGAAGCAGCGGCGCCCGCTCCACAAGTGGGCGCGCTGATGCGGCTACGGGTCGGCGCGCGCGGCGCGGGTGGAGATGACGGCGGCGTCGACGCGGCGTGGCGGACGCGGCGGTGCGGTGAGTGGAGATGGTGGGGCGGCGCCGACAACCGTAGCGGCGGCGGTGCAAAGATCGACGGCACAAGGCGAGGTGGCGGTCGGTGCGGATCTTGATGGCGGCGCCGACAGAACCGCGCGCAGCGGCGACGCAAGGCGGCGCTCGTGGCGGCCGTGCGACGCGGCGGCCTAGCGGGCGGCAGCGGCCGCGGCGCTAGAAGAGGCGACGCGCTAACGAATCTTGCGGCCGCGACGGTGACTCGGCTCACGCGACACCGCAGCGGGCACGGGAGGAGCCGAGCTTGTGGCGCGGCTACGCGTCGCGGTGGAGGCGGTGCGTGGCGGCACCTTCGGGGCCGGGTGCACGGTCGGAGACGCGGCGCCGTGCAGGCCTCGACGGCGGCGCTCCATGTGGTTCCGGCGGCGCATGACCGGGCCGCTTCAAGGCGGTGGCGACCGGTTTGCTTCAAGGCGTCGGAGGCGGGGCAAGCTTCGGCAGTTACAGCTGAAACGAAGATGCGTGCGCACAAAATATTGACTGATTTGTGTGATGTAAACAATGAGCAATGGATTGATCTGCGCTTTTTTAATGTATGAATGCTCTGCCTTCGTTGATGTGGTGTAGACCTCGACGGTTTAAGTGTTTGCGGCCGGCAGAACCCTAAAGCCCAAACGACAATGCGCCCAAGTCGATTTTGCAAGAAAATCTAAACTAGATCGATCTAGACAGGAAACCAAAGCACGACGACTCGACGATGCAATGACAATTTAACAATGCAAACTAAAAGAAAATTTGCAAAGGCACGAATTGGTTTGGACGATATGAACTAACCCTAATTTTTTTTTTGTCTATTTGGACTGTAGGAAAAAAAATTTCACCGATGAACTATAGCTCGATACCACCGATGAACCCGGGTCCGATTGTTGGCCCGATCTTTCGATGAGAATGATAAGTTCGGAGGCGCCGCCAACTCTCACGATCCTCGCTACGAACACGCAAGGCTCGAAACCACACAATCGCTGAATCGCCGACAAGTCGTTATCAATCGTGGCACGAATACCCGCTGACTCGACCACGGTCGATTCTCTGATACACGAAGAAGCACGCAACAACAAGATCAAGCAATCTAAAATTGCAAATATGAATTGAAATATTTGAATTGAGTTGGGATTCTGAATAAGGATCTTAATTGGGTGGTCTAGTCGACACACGCAAAAGATACAAGTTGCAACGAAGGCAAACTAAACATAAACAAAATCCGAGAAAACTAGAGGGGTGCGACTCCTCAAATAGGGGATGAGAAGCCACACATCTAATAGAACTAAGGGGATGGGACTAATTCCATGGATTACTTTTTCACATGAACAGTAATTGCACCCCCATGTGGCCCACCGGCAGATGGGTCAAATTCAGTATGATTACAAGGCCCAGATTGGCCCAAACAAGTGATATGACATCTTCTTTTGATGATTGCGATTAGTCCAGAAAGAATTTGAAGATGAGGCTGGATCCGTTGGAAAGAGGACGAAATAAGCTTTCAATCAAGTACTTGTGGGCCTCCAACGGACTCCGTATGAGAAAGTTATGCCTGTTTTAAGTTGGTGTTGTCATGCTGATTCCGGAGGCCTGGACTTGTTGTAGTAGTTACGGTAGCCCCCTTGCCTCCGTTCCTGAGTAGAATAACATCACCAGACTTAGGTAGCAATCCATCCTCAATGGAACAATTATAAACTCCCAGAAACGAAGTTACCTGATAATTCAGTTGGCGAGCACGCGCTCTAGTAATTGGTCCTTGCATATCAAGTTGAAGAGTAGAAGCAGTAGGGATGGTTGTATCAGTGGAAGGGATGTCCTCATCACCATGTTAAGGGCCATACTATCTCAGAGTTTAATGTGACTATCTGTGAATGTTTATCTATATTCCTGTTATTCTATTGTTCATGTTATATATCATTAGATGTTTTGACACGATAGAATAATATCCGTCAAGAAAAATAAAATAAACCTTGATGCCTTTCCAATAGATGCACCTATCATAGTTTTGATCGTTAATTGTAGGTCTGCTAAAGTATAGTGCCATTAACTATCTTAATAAGATAGGGTGGGTGTCAGACACCCATATGCATAGTATTGGTTTAACTTGACAAGGCTATCAAAAAGGTTTTGGGCATTGGGGCATAGTGTTGGTAGTCGGAGCATGTTGATGTCACTCAACAAACAAGAGTCATATGGAATATGATTAGTAAGAGGTTGCTTACCTACGCCGCTAGGTTTCTAGCAAAGGATGCCAAAACTCATTTGGACTTAGTGAATTATGGATCTTGAACTCACTATATGTAGTTAGAGGGGAACTTGGTTTAAAACATATAGTGGGAGTATATTTTGTTAAATTTGTTTAAAATAAGATTTTACATAAACATAGTAATGAATTTTTGCATATACATATTTTTGTTGTAGATCATTGCACCTAATACTTCCTCCGCACACACTTTTAACTTGTGATCTATTCTTGAGAGAAAATTAAATGGAACAAACTTCATTGACTAGTTTCACAATATGAGAATTGTTGTCAAACAAGAAAAGAAGGAATATGTTCTAGATGTCCCTTATCCCATCTAACCAAATATAGACACTACTCGTGTTGAAAAGAATGCTTATGAGAAGCATTGCAATGATGCAGTTGATGTACACTGCTTTATGTTTGCCACCATGAGCTCAGAGTTTCAGAAGCAATATGAGACCACATATTAATACAATATGATTGTGGGTCTGAAAGACATGTTTTAGGACCAGGGAAGGGCAGAGGGGTTGTAACATCCCAATTTTCTGAGTTTTAAAAATCCGTTTGAATAGTTAGTAGTTGGAAAATTCACCCTTTGAGTTTATTTGAATTTTAATCAAAGCTTAATATGGACTTTTAGTATCAAAACAATTTAATATGAATAATCCCAACCTCAATAATTGTCAAAACTATTTTATTTGGATTCTATGTGCTTGCATATATTTTCTAGATTTTTCTAGAATTTTTCCAAGTTCATTTGCTATTTTCGATTTGCTATTTGAATTTCTTAGTATTTTCTAAAATGGAAAAGCTATTTAAAATCTCATAAATCAATTCGGGCCGAATCTTTTCAGCCCAAGCCAATCTTTCCTGCGCGTAGCCCTCGTAGCGGCCATAACGCGCGTCCGAACCAGCCCACTCATGCGCGAGTCCCGCTCACGACCGGTGGAGCCCGCCACGTCGCGTCGTTTCCACAGCGTCTTCGCCTCCGCGTGAACGCTATGCTCGACCGCCATGGTCGAGCTTCCGAGTCTCGCACGACAACGGGACTCCTCCAACTAAAACCTCTCGATTTTGTTACCAAATCGATCTCCTATTCTCCCGCATCCTTATATGCACCCAATCGCCCCGAGACGAACTCTATCTCAGAGAACAAACAAACCGAGATTATCTCGATTTGGTGATGGGGACTCGGGTTATCTCCATAAGACCGAGACTAAGCATGGTCTTAAGGACATAACTCGACCTCCGTAAATGGATTCCAACTTAACTCGGTCTAAATGAGAGGCTTAATCGAAAACTAGAGCCCCAACGATCATGTGCGTCGCTCCTCCGCAAGCACTACATGATTATCGGTTCTCCAACAAGTCAAGCACTACACTTAGCGAGTTAAATAGGAAGCTATGAACAGCGAGCATGACTTATATTGGCTCCCAAGATCAGCGACCAATATATTCATACTCTCATACAACGTTGGTCACATCCATACAACGCTCATACATAAATAGTACAAAAGTCATACATCATAGTTCCAAGTTTACAACTAATACAAGTGGCCGACCGCCAAATTAAACAAGTTCATAAAGTAGCAACTAAGCAAGTAAGTAAACCAAAATGTCAGCAGTGGTATGCCCCCATAACCCATCGGCAACCGATCAAGTTAAAAGATAGCACTACTCATCAATGTCACCTAAATCGACACTAACAAGCTCGTTTGGCTCGATATCTTCCTCACCGTAAGAGTCAAGAACATCTAGCCGAGTACCAAAGAGTACTGCAAGTCTTACATAAATAAAAATTAGTTATGCATAAGGCTATTCCAAGGAATGGCTCATATTGGCTTAGTTTTGCAAAAGAGACGCAAGAAGGTACAACCTACACATACTAGTTTTTCAAGTGCCATTTCAAAATCAGATTTGAAGTAGAAGTAAAGCATGTGAATAAGTAATGAATTGAATAACAAATAAATCATACAGATAGCAAAGTGACTATCCACTTTGATACAACAACAAGCATGAACATCCATCCATGTCGATACCAAGTTATAACCATAATTTTAATTCCAAGTCTAACAATAAGCAACCACAAACTCAAGTTATCGTCCATAACCATGGATACGGCTATTCGAATAGATTTATACCCTGCAGGGGTGTACTACTTTACCCACACTACTTGATTAGCCCGTAAGCCTCCAGATGCGTCCGAATATAGCATACTTCCTATGGTATGCCGGCCGGGTAAATCAAGATATGGTCGTTTTTAGCAAGAAGATCCCATTGGGCTAAGTCCTCAACCTGTGGCTCCTAGGAAACATAAGTCACATCTGGGCTCTATGCCCTATCGCCCAAAAGGAAAACATAGAATTTCTCGGTCCCATGCCCTTACAATTTCACCACCGTGGGACTCAACACAACAAAACCTCCCCTACTTGACCATACGGCACCCATATATGCGTGTGATAGCACGAGTGTTGCTTGAACCGCAGTACCCAAAGTTCGGTCCTTAATTGTCCGCATAAGTCCACCACTTTCCCAAATCTCGTGCACTAAGTACCATCACTAACCAACACTTGTCCGACTAAAAGCTCATTTTAAATGACAAAGTTTAACTCATAAAATAGATACAAAGATCTGAAACAACAAAGATATAATGAAAGTTGTGTTTATCCCATAATTGTCAAGTTATTCCCGCCAATCACCACTGTTCTAGACTTGTATGGCTAAGCAAACCCGAATAATATAAATTTACACATCCTATCTTAAGCATGTGGTGCTGGAATAATTCAAGGATAACCTCAATGAATAGGACATAACTAATCTACACATCACAAAAATAGCGACAATATCAAAATAGCATGCAAGCAATCATCATTGAACTATCCTAACAAAACTGGGATCAAATATGATACAAAAAGAAAGTTCAAAGGATGCTTGCCTTGCTGGAAAAGTAGTTGTTCACTCTCAGTAGCGTAGGAGTCAACATCAATAGGTTCGAAATCTATATAAATACAATACCGAATAAACATCGAGAAATACCTCAAAATTCAAAATGTTCAAAAATGCATAATTTTTTTACAGTAGCTAAGTCATGATTTTATATGATTTTAGGTGAAAGGATTATTCCATTTTGATTTAGTATATGAAAGTTATGATGGTTTGAACTTCAGATTTCAATATACCCATAATTAAGCAATTTAATTATTTGACCAAAATTTGTAGAGTAGTGGAGGATACAAGGATTATATGGATAAATAGAGAATATTAATACAAGTCCAAAACAGTTGAGTTTGCTTCAATTGGAGTTTTCATAATTTAGTTATGAATTTCAAAAGTTATCGGCATTTTCTTTTGTAAAAGTATTAATGTTAATGGACCAATTTCCAAGATATCACTTTCTGCTACAGAGAAAAATTTGAAACCAATTTTTAATATAAATTTCATTAATAAAGAAAATTATTAGAAGTGGTTTCACTCCTTTTGGAGTTTAAATGAATTAGTTATGCATTTTTTAAGTTACACATATTTTACTAAAGGCATAAATATATGGGTTTCGAAATTTTAAAGCATTTATCACTTTTTCTACCGAGCCACGCTATAGCGCATATACGCGACAGCATGGCTCACAGCAGCACACACACGACTGCAAGGCTAAAAGTAGGCCCGCTTGTGTAACACCTCAGACCCACATTACCCCGGAATGATACTAAACCACTTACACTAGCCAATAATTTCAAGATAAATTATTTCGCAACATCTTCCGACAAGAAGCATTAAGCGGAAACATAAACAACTAAGGGAATAAAGATAACGGTAACAAGTTCAATAATTAAACAACCTCTAGCAGATTAATCAAAGAATGGTTCACAAGTCCATCCTTATTAAATAACATAATCATCCACAAATAGTTAAGCATTTGGCTAGAATTTCATCGACTTTATTACAACATGAGTTGATGAACCAAGTGCATTATTGTGGTGCCGCTCTACCCATCTCATGAATGCTCAACAATCACCTGTAGGGGGGGCAAACAAGGGTGAGATAAAAATCTCAGCAAGCAAACTGTTTAACAGGCTATTCAGACTACAAACAAAAACACAACATCATTAAAGTATCCATATGTCCACAACCATAATGTGAATCCACATTCATTTACAAGCTAATTTAACTACAAAGATATTAAGCATCAATATCCAATTCCCATAATGATCACAATTATAGCCTCAACCATATTTACTACCAATGATAGTAAAATATTAACAATTGAATCTTGATCAACTGCTTCATATTATTCACCACTACCACTACCAATGACAATAAAGTATTAACATGTTTTACCTCATAACTTTACTATTTCTCGCATCCACAACTGCTATCAACAATTACCACAAGAGAGTAGAATCTCATGCCACAATCACAACCACTACCATACCACAAGGGATGAACCCCAAACCACGACCATAGCCACTTTCCTCACACCACAAGTGACTCTCATGAGCCAATTCCACATTACAACTATAAAGTCGCAGTTATTTGTAATATAACTTCACCACAATATCTTGCATAAGTATGCAAATGATCTTTCCACAATGTAACGCATATGTATGCTATGCTCCACGCACCTTTACCCAACAAGGTAAAGTATGCATCGTTACGGCAATGCACGATGTTGTACCTGCATTTGATCGCGGCTATAAGCGGCGACATCCACAATGCAAATGTCATGATATGTCATGAATGATATGATAATCATAAACCACAAGAATTTAACCACGAAGGTCAACAACATACTCATCATGAATATTTTCTCATAATCCACATGTGTCTCATTAAGCACAATACCATTGTGTCATAAGACCATTACCACATAACCCACACCCGATTCACCAAGATCAAAATCAATCGATCTAAAGGAACTCTACCACATAGACCACAACATGATCATCATGAATATAACCACAAGGAATTATCAATATGTCCACCTTGAGTTTATTTTCATATTCCACATTTGGCTCATTAAGCAAATTACCACATGACTACCAACAACTCTTCCAACGCATGGCAAAAATGAATATTAATTTGCTACCACGACTCATCCATAAAACATGCAACCATGGCATATAACTTCAAGTTATGAAAACATGTATATTGCAAGTAGTAAGAATAACGAGTTAAACCGTAGCACAATCGCTACATTTACTCGCATGATCATACAAGCATTCATCCATCACAAGCATTAGGGTTAGCAATGTACTTGCCTTCCACGATGCGACACGTTAGCCGCAAAGGTGTTACTCCTAAACCTGAGGCCTCACCTCCTAAACAAGTAAAATAATTTCAATAAGGACATAATAAACCCAGCGCTACTAATCGGCGTTCTACACCGCCTGATGACTCAAGACGAGATTACAAAGCTGAAACTGAAAAACAACGTTTCCTGCCATATACCGCTTCTGGACAGCAGCACGGTAATTGACATAACTCATGAACTGGAAGTCAAAAGAGGTAAACCCAATTTCTGTAGATTCTTAACTGACTAATCTACAATACTCTAGTTGACACGATAATCCATTCGGCCAAAATAATAGGCTAACCATTGTTTGAACTTTCAGTACAGAACCTGCCTACACGCTCGAACAGCAATACTAAGATGACCATAACTTTTAATAGGTAATCTGAATTGATCGTTCTTTATCAATATGAAAAGGTTATCGAATTATCTACAATAACCTAGTTGTGTGAACTTTCAGATTCTACCAATTTCCCTTTCATATTTTAGGAAATACCCAGACAGATTATTCTCGTCAGATTTCTAGCAGCAGATACTAAATCGACCATAACTTTTGACTCGGACTCGAATTGAGTGATCTTAGTGGCTACTAAAAGATAACGACAGATCCCACATAACTCTAGGAGATGGAATCTTAAAATTCAGCCTCTAAATACACGAAATTACCCACGCAAGGTACTGGACAGAATTGAATCTTCTGCAGCCAAACTTTTATCCAACAAATCTAATCGGTTTCGCTTCTACTACGGATCAAACAGCGGGGAAGGGATCTCGTTACTTTGTAGAGCCCAGGAAGATGCAGATCAAATCCAAGAGGACCCTTCCTCTTCTTCTTCTTCTCCTCTTCCACCATGGCCAAGAAGCACTGGTGGCTTCTTCCTCCTTCCTTCGACCGGCATCAATGGAGGGGAAAGCATCCGTGGAGGGGGATGGACAGCAAGGGAGGTGCTGGACAGGAGGTGGATGGGGTGGAGGCGCAGGGGTGGAGGCTTGAGGAGAGGAGGGGCGGCTAGGGTTAGGAAGGGGGAGAGTGGCGCCCTATGGTCGGGCGACCAAAGGCCCCATGGGCCTCTAGCCTGAGCCTGTGTTGTTCATTGCTTGCGAAAACTGCTCCAAACTTCGATGAATCACTATTCTAATTGGTCCCTCTCTCTAAATATTACTCAGAGTATTACATCTCTCCCGACTCTGTTCTTCCAACTTAAGCAAATTTGGGGTATTACATTCTCCCACCTAAAAAGGATTCGCCCTCAATTTAACTCCTCAACGAACGAGACAAAAGAACAATCAAGAAATAAAACCAAAGGATAGAGCATCCCAAGGAAACCATAACTACGGTACTCTTTCGCCTCGTAGAGCTCGGGCTCTTCTTATGCATCCGGTCTTCAAGGTTCCACATCGTCTCCCACTGGATCGATTCGGCCCAGAGGTCCTTCACATACTTGATGGCCCTCTTCCTCACGGCCAGCTCCGCGAGTTCACAATTCACGTTGGTCTAAGCTGAACATCCGCATAACTCTTTGGTCACCAACGGCCAATGTGTCCTCGCCATTGGCAAAAATTCCATAATAACCATCCTCTTTCTTAAAACACTTTCCTCTTATTAAATATACTCGGGATAACACATTATACCCAATTTCAAGAATTTGATCACAAATTCCACTCACATAATTCTACTAGAAGCACAACGATATTTTACAAATATAACCCAATAATGTAAGAGAAAAGGATTATCAAGCATCACACTAGCAACTAGTTTTCCTTCAAAGGACCACGATCCAAATCAAAGGATTTACCACAAACATCTTCCACTCTCCAAGTAGACAATTGGAGAAACCACACCACCTAAGCTAAGAGTGAAAATCACTCGATGCACCAAAACAATCAATTTCTTTTCCTAACTGAAAAGACTACGCCTCAACATAAACACAATTCAATTTTGCAAATGGCCTCGCCATAAACACACAAACATAAACAAGAATCAAGAGAGCTTCACTACTTGAGATAACAATAATTTCCAATCTATTTCTTTTAATAATTTAACTTCCTTGAACCAAGGATTTTCAAGTCATTGCCCAACACACCAACTCATTTATCTCAAGTTGGCCACCTCAACAATTAGCTCAATTGAGTACATCATCTACACCATTGTAGATAGACTCACTGGCCCCGCAAATCATACTCTAGCCAAAACCATGACCAATGAATTATTTTGACAAATAATTCCTAACGACTTTCAATTCCTTAAGGATAACAACTCGGGATTCATATCACACCCACACATACTCAATTACTGCACCTCAAGAATGCTATCCCGATCATCACACTATTTGGATTCTACTCTGATCCACTATTCCAACACAGAGACACTGTAACATCCCAATTTTCAGAGCCTTAAAAATCCTTTGAATAGTTAGCAGGGAAAAAATTCACCATTTGGATTTATTTGAATTTAATTCAAAAGCTTAATATTGGACTTTGCAATCAAAAACATTTAATGTGAATAATCCCAACATGAACATTAGCCAAAACTATTTTATTTGGGTTCTATGTGCTCAGATATATTTTCTAGATTTTTCTAGAATTTTTTTGAGTTCATTTGCTATTTTCTATTGCTTATTTGAATTTACGGTAATTTATAAATTCAAAACCTATTTAAATCTCAGAAAATCAATCGGGCCGATTTCCTAAAAACTCGCCCATTCCTCTCGCCCACTCCTATCTCTCCGCCGACACGATCACCACTTGACCGCAGCGCCAGCTCTTCTCCCATCGACATGCGGGTCCCGCATGTCGCCTTCTCTCTCTATTTCCTTCCGAGCTTCGCCGCTCCCGCCGCTCGATCAAGATTGAACGGCTAAGATGCGCGGATGAAAACGGAAGTTCGATCGTCTCTTGATTTTGGACCGTTGGATCTTGGAGGGACGGTTAGATTTTGAGTCCGCTTTCGGCGCGCCGCTTCACACGCACTCCACGCCCGAGCCACCTCGCTGAATGGTGGGTCCTGCACCGCCACGCCACCGCTGCCTCGAGGCGGACCTCCTCCTCCCGACTTTTTGCCGCCGCGCAGGTCCGTCGTGGACTCGCCTCTGGGGCTATTTAAAGCCCGAGGATCTCGCACTCGCACTCGAAGCCACGCTCGGAAACCTTAGCCGCCACCAAAGCGCCGCCAGAGCCCTAGTCGCCGCCATCGCCTTCGGGCCGGCCGGCGACTCGCCGCCGCGCGCCGCTCCAGCTTCCTCGCCGACCGACACCTTTCGATCGCCCGCCGACCGCATCTCGCCGCCGCCGCCGCCAGAGAGCCCTTCAACGCCGCCGCCGTTGAGCCTGCATTCTCCGCCGCCAAACTCGCGCCGCGGTACACTCGCCGCCCCGAGCACCGGTGAGCGCACCGATGAGATCCCGCGCCCACCTCTACCTCCTGTTATCCGCCGCCGGGCGAGCGCTGCTTTCCGAGACCGCTCGGCCCTCGAAGCCGCTGCCGTTGCCGTCCGACGTGGCACGCCACCTCGCTGCGCGCCGCCTCGGCGCTGCGTGTCATCCTCGCCGCCTCGCCAAAGATCGACGCCGTAGCCCACCGATCTCACTTGAGGCTCTGAGACCCACCACCGTGAGTTTAGCCTCGACATGTGGGTCCCACATGTCGAAATTTCTTTATTTATCTTTTCCGAAATCCGAGGGTCGACGCCACTTATGAATAATCTGATTTTCCTTTAGAAAATAATTGAAATTCATGAAATACATTTTCAAAGATTTTATGTATTTTCAATCTTCCAAAGGCCATAACTTTTGCATCCTAACTCCGATTGAGCCCATTCAAATTTCTAAATTTGTCTAAATTCAAGATCTATTTATCTGAGTTTTTATTTAATTTTTGGAGTTTGTTTTGCCTCTGTTATTTATTTGTTTTGTTTGTTTGTGTCTCGTTTATAGTAGACGCGTGATCGCGTGGGAATTTTGTGGAAGAAGGAGCACCCCAAGACCAAGATCAGTACATAGACCTTTTCCAAGGCAAGTCATACCTTTGATCATCTTGAACCCAGTTTTCAAATTACTTTGTGTTAAATTATTGCATTATAGTTTAATTATTTATTTAAATGCTTTGGGCATAGTTATTATCCAAATTGTTATCACACCTTGGCCTTGTATGTCATATATCCTTGTCACCCTAGATTGGTTATGAGTTGGTAATATTGTAGCACCAACGTGGGTTGGTTAGATGCGTAGTATAATTGCTTAGCCATGCTACGAATCATCATCTCATGGGAGTCGCAATATTAAATATGACTAAGTGTCTATGGAATCGTGTAAAATGTGTGCTATGTGTTATTACTCGTGATGGCATGTGTTGCACTAAAACCAACTGTGGTAAAGGATTTGACCGGGCAAGTGGTGGAGACTGTGACATGGTGGACTATGTGATGGGTATGATAATGTGGTGGCTTAGTTAGAACATGGAAGTCTTGCCTTGGTCAATTAAGGACTTAACTTTGTGCGCCATTGGGCGAGCCTA